>CM076570.1:401498006-401659278 GCA_034641835.2 Pinus albicaulis
ACTTTGTATATTTTAGAGAATACATGAATTGGTGTATATGGAATGTCTATAATTGCAAGATATATTTACTGTAATGGCTTACTTTTAACACAATCTTCAAATGAGTAGTACTTCCTATATACAATTGTCACCTTAATACAAATAGGACTTCCATTTTTTCTCGGAAACTAACTATTTAGTTTCAGTTTGTTAAACATAACTTATACTTGAAAACCAGGGTATTTTTCATACTGAAAAAAATCTATATTACCAGAGTATGGTACCCAATAACACATGTCCATGTCCTGTTGGTAAAAGCCTTCAGCATACTCGCTGTCATAATTTCTCGAAGAAAACTTATTCAGGGAGTCTATAATTCATATATTCTGGGAATCTATATATAGAGTTCTTGCAAGTTGCAGTTTGGTGTTTGTGTCTCATGCTCATCGTTACAATGCTTCCTGTTTTACAGTTTGTGTCTCATTCTGTATGTACATTTATAATTTGTATGTTGTATGTACATTGATTGAATGTACAATTCATCCCTTATTTACAGATTTTTGATATTAGCCATTTATCGTTGCTCCACTTTTGCGCATTGATGAATGAAAAGACTTTTATAGTGGATAGCCCATCTTCTCCCATGTTATTTGGAGCACTTGTTGAGCCATTCGACTCTTTTGCAAAAATTGCAAAAAGAGTGTGCAAGTAGGTAGCCTACTTTGCAGGATTGGATCATCTTCTTTTCTATTCTTTTTTTTCTATCTATACGACGCTTGCCTCTAGCTTCTCCACATAACTCTCAGCTTCAGCATGCTCATTACCCTCTTCTCTACCATTTTCTTGACACCATGGAGGGATTTGAAATTTGAATTGTCTCCATGACAACTTGGACATCTGCCTCTCCTTAATCAAATTATAAAAGTCTTGTTTCATGGCTGTAATATTTTTCCAAATTTGCAGCTTAGTTGCAGGTTTTATGATTTACATGTTTCTGGAAAAATTAGTGTTGTTATCACCTTCAGCGAACTAGATGGCTCTACTTTGAAGTCTTCATTAAACTGTTTCCTTTTCTAATAATGCTTGCTTTCTCCCCTCCAAAATTTTCAAAGACTACAAGTCTTTTTCAGTAAAAATTGCATTTACATTATTGTCAAAAAGCCTAGAAATGAATTCTTCTACTTCTAAAAGATCCTTTTTATCTTCTGTTGCCTTCTTTTTAGACTAGTTAGCAGCCACTTTCTTAACTCTTTTGATATTTTCCACAAAGTGTTTCATTAAAGTTCCCCCAAAGCTTCATCATATTTTACTCAAATGTTTGTAATTAAGAATCCATCCATATCAATAAAGGTATAATACTTTGGTTCATATTGTCCATTATGTTTGTTATTCTATTTCCTTTTGTGATATATTTGAGTACTATTTGTAAGTTGTAACTTTCGCTTTGAATATTTCTATTTGGCACACCACAAATAGGAATTTAAACTATTAAATTAATTAATATAGATTTAATTTGATTTCAGATTTATCAAGAGGTGTTAATATGGATTTAAGTTACTGTAAATGAAATTTATAATTTTTTTTTTGGTTCATTCCCAAATATTTTTTTTTTAAAGTTAATATTATTTAAACTTTTATAGTATGAGTAACTCTTGTCTTATATTTGACTAATTTTTTATATAATTGAAATTCAAAAAAATATGATTTTCTCCAAGTTTTAATTGTTTAAAATATGATTGTTTGAGCAACTCTTTCTCTGGGATACAAGGAGGCTGAAAGATTTTTTTTCTTGTATATTTGAAGGTCTCCATTATTATAGAAAAGGATTTTTTACTAGTATATTTTTATGCTCTTTTCCATAGTAATGTCATAGTGTATGAAGTTTTAAATTGTTTTTATTATTTTTATTATATGTTGGATGTGATTTTGATTGAAAATGCTTCTTTTTTATTTATTAATTAAAAAAATTATTAGAAAAATTATTGCTTTAAGCCTTGGAATTTACAATCAAAATTAGAAAATGTATTTTTATCTAAACTATTTATGAAAAGTTTAATATTGTTTGATTTTATCTACCATGTCCTTTTTACATATATCTAGAATAATATTATTTGTAGTTTCCGGTTTTTTGTAACATTTTACTACCATAATCAAAATCTATAGAAATAATAATCTAACATTATGACATCCTGAAATGGAGCTAGCCAACTCAAATATAGTATTGCAAATCCCTGGCTAAGTTAGATGAGGAGGCTATGTATTACTTAGTATTGTATCCATATTGGGGTTGCAAGTTATATGGGTTCAAAAGAACACTTGCAAACAATTTGTTTTCCATATGACCTCTCTTTTTCATAGATAAATTTCATTCTTTTAGCCATTATGGATTTGAGAAAAATACATCCTGACAGGCCAATAAGAAGCCTTAACAATGAATTAAACATGAACAACTATTAAATATGGGTAACCAAGTAGCATCAAAACAAACAACTAAATCACCAAGGCTATTAGTGATAAATAATAAACATTCTAGGATACTTCAAAATTCCATGTAAATAATTTTTTACCTAAAATCACTAGATGGTGAGGCCCACAGCAACAACTACAAAAGCAATGCAATATAACCAATCAAACTACATCAACAAAACATATGGTCTTGAATGAGGTTTTGGACTCTTTAGATATAAATGTACACCGTGGCAATGTATTTTAAATATAAAACTTTAATCCATGTGCTTAACCTTAACATTGACACAAATGGAATACAATTTTACTCACTACTTTATGATAGAAAAATATGTGGATGAGTATTGCCCACATATCCGAAGTCAAAAGGGATAGATTAAAAAGGGATGCTTCGGTCATCTATAAAAGATAAATTAAAGAAGCATGACATATTGACATATAATTTTCCTGCGTGGAAAAACATAGTTACCGAGAGTTCAAAACTCATGCATTTGAATAGAAAGTGGGTATACAAATGAGCAAGTAGATTTTTTCTAGAAATGAGGAAGTGAAGGTTGATAGAGAGCCACACAAAATTGAAAATTCATACCTTAACAAAATTGTTAGATCCTTTTAAAGAAAACATATTTAATCAACTTTCATTGAAATATATGATAAACTCAACCCAATTTTATGAAAAATAGTATACCATTTTTTATATAATTCCTCATTTAATATGTACAATATGTTTGGTTCATGCCACTAAGCCAAGAATTTTAAATTCAACTGAATTTTAATATTTAACCAACTAAATCTTGCAAAAAAAGAATAAAACAATTTATGTTAAGGTTGTGGATTCAGGCATTGAAACAACACACCATGATATTTCAATTTTAAAAATAATGGTTTGAGTCCTAGGTGAATTTGATGAGGTAGTGGCTCTCCTTTGAATACTAGCAATGAATTCAATGACTAGATAGAGCTTTCAACATCCTCTTCTTTTACATTCTCATTAGCTGCATGTTTATTAACATCTTCTTGCAAAGTGGGTGTCAAACTTTTCCATTCATCATGAACACAAACTTCACATGCTTGAGGTAATGAACACGAAATAAAATTCCTTGTTGGAACAACTTCATGTGCCTCCTTGGCTTTGGAACATTCTCCATGTTTTCCATAACCAAGACCCAAATAATTAGGCCCTTCCTCAACAACATTTGGCTCAACTATGCCTTGTATTAACTATGCCTTGTACATGTTTGCCTTTAACCCTTTACTTTCATAGCACATTTTCATCAAAAATTTGGACCTTATTCCTCTAGTATGTCTCTCAAAAGCACGTACACATTCATTTTGAGAGGAAATTGAAGACAGAAACCAATAGCTAATTCTTCTAACTAACCTTGACTAAAATGATCTAAATTGTACTTTGATACCAACTTGATTTGAATATGGACAAACTAGTTTTATTGGGCTATCTCCCTCATTAGTTAAATAAAAATGTGTTTAGGATCGTTTTAAGTTAGCCAATTGGGAAGGGGTTTGTGTCAAGCTTTAAGTGTATATTTTGTGAGAAATTTATGAGTTAATTAGCTTTTAAAAACTCGTGTACAAATAAAATGCAAAATTTTTATTTAGGAATTTTTTTTCCCTCAATCTAGATTCCGATCATTGGACATGTAAAAGGAAGAAAGAGGGAATTCACTTTTCAAATTATAGTCCTTGTCTAAACCAAAATAAACTAGAGGTTTGGTTTTCAAATACATTCACTTATTTGAAAAAGTTATAGCTACTAAAAGTCCATATGCCAAGATCTACCTCCCAAGAAATACATTTAGTACACCACTGGTTAGTTTTTTGTCTTCCTATATTCTTTATCAACCTCTTCTAGTGATTATTGAAACCTGTGGATACTTAAATCCTTCCTAAAAATTTGAGCTCTAAAATGAGTAGACATACAAGGTCATTTTAAGTCATTCTTAGATAATGAAAATGATTGTTCCAAGTCTCATGTTGCTTCTCATGTTATTTTATAAACCTTGAGTGGAAAGAAAAATAGGAGGGCAAAAATGTAAGAAATATAAAACATAATGAAACACAACGTAAGAAATAGAGAACATAATGAAACACGCACATACATATATCTCTAGACAATCAACACAATTATTTTCCTATGAATCCTTATGGGAGACAAGCAACCCTAAAAAGTAATGATGCTCTAGACTCTTGTTTCCATAGGAAATCCTTATGGGAGAAAAACAACACTAAAATGTAAACATGCTCTACTCTCTCTTTTCTGGTATGGAAAATATGTGAGTACAAAGAAAGAGGTAACTCTCTAGAGTTAGCTAAGACTTTTAGCGTGTAAGGTTGCTATAAAAACTTAACTTCATACATTTTTCTCTCTAACTTCACACTCCTAGTTGTATTTTCAACTATGGAACAAAATACAATAACAAAAAATGGAACTCTTATTCCTCCTAGTGGCCAAGTATTTAACATAGCATGATAGCCAACTAGGTGTAAGATTTGACTCCGTCAACCATTAACGAGGTTTGTGATTTTAGACCTTTTAGAGTCTTGTTAAAATTCCACATGTAGCTAGCTTTCCATGCATGAGTAATGGGGCTAAAATGTTATTCTCTCATACCATGACCTAGTCAACATGATAGTAATACGTTTTGAAAAATAATTTGTTTATGGATTCTATTTTCCACATTCTCTCAACCATATCAAAAACCTTCTTATAATATTTGAAACCTAAGGTATTTCCCATACCAAAGTATGTTCTTTTAAAACATGTTTTCTTGGTGATATGGGTGATTTAGAAATGATTGGGAGAGCGAAATTCCTCATTTAATACATGTACAATATGTTTGGTTCATTCCACTAAGCCAAGAATTTTAAATTCAATTGAATTTTAATATAACCAACTAAATCTTGCAAAAAAAGAATAAAACAATTTATGTTAGGGTTGTGGATTCAGTCATTGAAACAACACACCATGATATTTCAAATTTAAAAATAATGGTTTGAGTCCTAGGTGAATTTGATGAGGAAATTACATCCTATTTCTCCCCCCTAGCACAATTACCAGTACAGTTAGAATTTAACAGCCCCAAACTAGATTTTACTCTCAGGTACTGGAACCTCTACAAAGGTTTGACCTGGAAACATAGTTTTTCCTTAGGTTTCTCCACTGGTTCTATGTCCAACTTGGATAACCTACAGCTCAATATCCTTCTTTTCATTTTTTATATCCCCTCTTGGATAACCATAATATCTTGAAATGGAGCTAGCCAACTCAAATATAGTATTGCAAATCCCTGGCTAAGTTAGATGAGGATTACATATGGTCTTGAATGAGCATTTGGACTCTTTAGATATATATCTAAAGAGTCCAAAAGCTCATTCAGGACCATATGTAATACATAGCGTACTCATATAATATATAAAACTTTAATCCATGTGGTTAACCTTAACATTGACACAAATGGAATACAATTTTACTCACTGCTTTATGATAGAAAAATATGCAGATAAATATTGCCCACATATCCAAAGTCAAAAGGGATAGATTAAAAAGGGATGCTTCGGTCATCTATAAAAGATAAATTAAAGAAGCATGACATATTAAAGTAATGTAAATTAGATATGCGTACCAATTATGTTCATATAACACAACAAATAGATGATTCAATACAAATGTCACATACAAGTAATATTTATCTCATGGGCCTTCAACTTAAATTATATGTCTAGCATAATACATTAAGCTATAGGAGATCAATCAAAGAATCATTTGAATGTAAATTAAAAATGTGTAATAATTATGTCCTCATTTAATATGTACAATATGTTTTGTTGAATCCACATGAAAAACAAGACTCCCAACCGTGAGAAGAGGAAATTACATCCTATTTCTCCCCCCTAGCACAATTACCAGTACAGTTAGAATTTAACAGCCCCAAACTGGATTTTACTCTTAGGTACTAGAACCTCTACAAAGTTTCGACTTGGAAACATAGTTTTTCCTTAGGTTTCTCCACTGGTTCTATGTCCAACTTTGATAACCTACAACAACATCCTTCTTTTCATTTTTTATATCCCCTCTTGGATAACCATAATATCTTGAAATGGAGCTAGCCAACTCAAATATAGTATTGCAAATCCCTGGCTAAGTTAGATGAGGATTACATATGGTCTTGAATGAGCATTTGGAATCTTTAGATATGCATACCAATTATGTTCATATAACACAACAAATAGATGATTCAATACAAATGTCACATAGAAGTCATATTTATCTCATGGGCCTTCAACTTAAGTTATATATCTAGCATAATACATTAAGCTATAGGAGATAAATCAAAGAAGCATTTGAATGTAAATTAAACATGTGTAATAATTATGTCCTCATTTAATATGTACAATATGTTTGGTTGAATCCACATGAAAAACAAGACTCCCAACCGTGAGAAGAGGAAATTACATCCTATTTCTCCCCCCCTAGCACAATTACCAGTACAGTTAGAATTTAACAGCCCCAAACTGGATTTTACTCTCAGGTACTGGAACCTCTACAAAGGTTCGACCTGGAAACATATTTTTTCCTTAGGTTTCTCCACTGGTTCTATGTCCAACTTGGATAACCTACAACAAAATCCTTCTTTTCATTTTTTATATCCCCTCTTGGATAACCATAATATCTTGAAATGGAGCTAGCCAACTCAAATATAGTATTGCAAATCCCTGGCTAAGTTAGATGAGGATTACATATATGGTCTTGAATGAGCATTTGGACTCTTTAGATATGTGCACCAATTATGTTCATATAACACAACAAATATATGATTCAATACAAATGTCACATAGAAGTCATATTTATCTCATGGGCCTTCAACTTAAATTATATATCTAGCATTACATTAAGCTATATGAGATAAATCAAAGAAGCATTTGAATGTAAATTAAACATGTGTAATAATTATATGTCCTTTCTAGTTCAATAAATAGATAATAATTTGGCTCAACTATGCCTTGTACTCAACTATGCCTTGTACATGTTTTCCTTTAAACCTTTACTTTCATAGCACATTTTCATCAAAAATTTTATTTGTCAATTTTTTATTATATATTATGTTTTTTAATTAATTAATAACGACCATTATTACCGAAAGGGATTTTACAAATTTATCTTTTATAAAATGAATTATGGGGGGCATATTGAGATGGTTATCTTACTTTTTACTGATTCTTCTAATATTCCTAGAATTTTATGAAAGAAAATATGAATTTGAAATGTTTGTATAAATTTAATGAGGATACATGAGTTGATTTGGAGAAGACCATCATCACTTATGTCTAGATTGAGACAGGGCATCATCACAATAAAAACCAAGTACAAATTGTAGTAATCCTAGAATCATGCTTTACATATAAGGTAAAATTGGGGAACTCATGACTTGTACTATAGATAAAAAACATTTACCCTTACCAAAAAATATATGATAAAAATTGACAAACTACGTAAGTTTAAGATTAAGGGTATATAATCCTTCTTGCCTTCCATATAGATAATGACAATGATTGTTCCAAGTCTCATGTTGCTTCTCATGTTATTTTATAAACCTTGATTGGAAAGAAAAATAGGAGGGCAGAAATGTAAGAAATATAAAACATAATGAAACACAACATAAGAAATAGAGAACATAATGAAACAAACACATACATATATCTCTAGACAATCAATACAATTATTTTCCTATGAATCCTTATGGGAGACAAGCAACCCTAAAAATTAATGATGCTCTAGACTCCTTTTTCCCTAGGAAATCCTTATGGGAGAAAAACAACACTAAAATGTAAACATGCTCTACTCTCTCTTTTCTGGTATGGAAAATATGTGAGTAGAAAGAAAGAGGTAATATCTCTAGAGTTAGCTAAGAATTTTAGCGTGTAAGGTTGCCATAAAAACTTAACTTCATACATTTTTCTCTCTAACTTCACACTCCTAGTTGTATTTTCAACTATGGAACAAAATACAATAACACAAAATGGAACTCTTATTCCTCCTAGTGGCCAAGTATTTAACATAGCGTGATAGCCAATTAGGTGTAAGATTTGACTCTATCAACCATTAACGAGGTTTGTGATTTTAGACCTTTTAGAGTCTTGTTAAAATTCCACATGTAGCTAGCTTGCCATGCATGAGTAATGGGGCTAAAATGTCATTCTCTCGTACCATGACCTGGTCAACATGATAGCTCAACTTACTAAAGGCATAAATTTTGAATGAACTTCATTTGATGTTTTTCTTGCACCATTGGATATATGTCTTTAAGTGTAGAATAATGGCCAAGATTTCGGCATAAGGGGTAATCGTTTGACCCACAGAAATGTCATTTAATACATCAAAATGACTCCAAAAGGTTTTAGACCCCAATTATCCACCCACCATTAAAATGACCCCAATTACATGGTAATGGCATTCAAAATGTAAAAATTCCCATTTCACTTGGAAATAAGATGGTAGAGAAAGGTATAGATGAAAGGAGATATCCATTTATTTGCATAATTTTTTCTAGCATGGACCTTAATGTCATAGCCTTCTTTTGCCTAAATGAATGCAAATTTCCTTGCCATTTGTCTTGCGACTTTCATAATTCATGCTCATGGAACATGATTGTGTTACAATTGTGATAACATTTGTTGTATGTAGAAGCTAATAAAAAATGATCGAAAATGACATTTTTGCTCTGTTTTTTTGAAGATTTAAGGAAAATTACACCAAGTAGCTTCCAACCTCATATGACCATCATGTCAAACTCATCTCAAGATATTGTCCAAGTAAGAGCCACTTAAGCAAGAAATCTAGTATACATGACTCCAATTTCAATTAGCAGCAATGACAGTTCTAAGTATGGTGCAAACATTGCTCTAGATCCTCAATGGGGCATGTTTGATGACAATAATTTGGGGAGTGAGAGAGGGAGATGGTAGGAGAAAAAAATAAAGGAATCCTCGGGAAATTGAAAAATATATAACTAATAAGGTGGAAGACATTTGTAACCTAAGAGAGAAACCTGTGAGGAAATGTGTGAAGTTGGTATTACACACCCAAGTGGACAACCTCAAGGAGAAAAAATTTCTCCCACTTTATTTGTTGGCATAACCTAGTAAGTGTTATTCACTAGCATGTATTTTGTAAAGGCCTTTCAACCTAGTTCCCATTCAACTCCATCCACCGGGTTGTAGAGGATTCCAAGCCTAATTTCATAAAAAGTAAGTTGGGGATGATCACATTGACTTGCTTGATGACATGTCTATGAATATTAACTACCTTGAACTATTTTTTTGCGTAGGGAAAGAGACACATTCCCATGTCTGAGCATGAAAACGTTCTTTGATATTGTTAATGTCTCTAGTGTTTACTTCTACAAGTTCTATAGGCAGAGTCTGTAAAGGGCCAGGTAGCCTCTGGATCTCATATTTTATGAAAGGTGACATATCTAGTAAATGCCCCTACAGTCAATCTCTGGAATGGATCTAAATAGAAGTTCTTCATTTTAATATCCGTAAAACACAACAAATTTAAGGTAAACTATGTACATGTGTCATTTCTTCCACAAACTAAAGTGTATAAGTAGTAAATTTTATACCAAGTGTGCTCCCACCATGTAAAGTGCAATTTGGTGAACTTATCATTTTTATAATATCTTTTTCGATTAAATTTAGTTTCACACATGATCAATTATTGCTTTGAAAGTTGTGTTCTACATAATTTGTGTACACTAAATTACAAATTGATTTTTTGAAATCTATTTTGTGTAAATGTCAACCAATAGATATATATATCATGGAGGATGAAAGACGAAGATCAGCCGAATCCCATATGGAGGTTCAGGGATCGGAGGATGTTCACGGTATTTAAATATAATCTTAAATATCCATACATGTGTGTACATATGGAATTGATTTTTTTATTAACTTTGTGAGTGAAATTAGTTGTTAATAAGTTTCATATTTTAATTTTTAGGAGGCAAGAGGAGAAGGGTTTCTAATCCATCCATGGAGCGTGGCCAAGGTTCAACCGGTCGAGGGATGAGTGGTAGTAGGTTGCGGGAAGGGGGTGATATTTATTCCCCCAAAGGCCAATCAACGGATGCTGGTTCTCAACAGGGTCACTGTGGGTCTGGTTCTCAGCAGCGTCATTCTGGGGTTAGTTCTCAGCAGGGTCATGTTGGAGATGATGTTAACCAACAACATCAAGGTTGCCATCAATTTCAATATTTTTTCATTAAATTTGTACAAATTTTTTTACACGTGTTTTTTATAATATACGAAATTTTATATATATTGATGCAGAGGCTGAAAATGTTCGAGCTAGTGGTCAAAATAGACGCAGGGCAGCTCGCTACATTCAAGAAGAAGGTTGTCAACCCAGCACAACTTATCCGGCTGAGATTACTGATATACCATGGGAAACCAACATGGTGGAATGCACCTTACAAAGGTGTGAAAGCCTTCATGAAAAATTGCAAAGAGATCTCATGGCTTTGTCTCTACCTGCTGAGAGTAGACAAAGCCTTGAAATAGTTACACATTCATTGGGTGAAATGGTAAAGGTGTATAGAAATTTGGGGCCAACGACTGATTCGTTTGTAGAACTGATGAGAAAGAGAAAAGAAACAGTGATAGGTCCCGATAAATGGCAGGACATAAAACAAAAAGTTACAAGAGCAGAGGCCAAGTCAATGTTTAATTATAAGGAAGCGCCAAAAAGAAAAATGTTGAAGGTGCAATATTTCAAGCACCCAGAAAAAGCTAGTTATTTGTATGATCGACATCTTGCGGCCTTTGGAAGGCTTCCATGGAACGATGAGGTTCCTGTTTATTTTGCACAAATGTTTTATGCAGAATTTTTTTTGGGTATGAAACCCGACTACAATGACCTTCCTTCAAAATTTTTTGGCCCGGGGAGAGGTCGATTATATCAACATAAGGGTGCTAAGCGAGATGTGGAGTTGCCTCGCCCTAAGCCGCCATTGGTGAGTCGACCGTTTCGAGTCGAAACCCTCTGATTAGAGATGGATGTGACTTCTCAAATAAGTCGAGAAGTAAGAGATGTTATGATCGACAATGTTCATAGCGGATTGAGTGGAGTCGATCTTTGTTTAAATCGACAAAGAGCACGTGAAAATGCACGTGCCAATTTTTTTTATCGTACAGATGAGGAGATTTACAACATGAATGTTGAAGATCTCTGAACATATGCAATAAATTGTCGCAATGGTCTGCAAGACCTAATTTTTCATGAGGAAGAGGGCACCAGAACGGTATGTGTTAGTGACCTTAGGGTTTGAAATTATTTTTACATGTGTACAATTTGTAATAAATACATGTGTATGTACATGTATACATTTATTTGTATGTGTACATTAATCTAACAAAAATGTATGATTATATGTTAAAACACCATTTGCAGTTCTCAGGCATGATGCATGATGAAAATGTTAATATTACGTTCGGGACCTCTGGTTCAAACGATGCAGATGGGTCTGACCATCATGATATGTTGGAACATGTATGTTAGTGTTTTTTAAGTGACTCTAAAATAAATAATTGTTGCCACACATGTACATGTATGTATATATATAATTTGATAAAATGTTTTAACAGGTACCGATTCCGTCTGATGTTTTTGGGATGGCGGTACCTTCTTCTTCCTTAGGAGATGTACTTTCTACTTCATTGGGAGATGAGCCACAAGTATGGACAATTTTTCACAAGTTTAAAATTTATGTTTAAAAGTTATATATATATATATATATATATTCTACCTCAAAAAGTTCCATTAAAAATTGAGATATATATATATATATATATATATATAGAGAGAGAGAGAGAGAGAGAGAGAGAGATCTATATTTTGAGTTATTTAAAAAATTTTGAATTTAGGTTCCTATAGAAGATTTCTTTAATCCGGGGACTCTAGCGACGGAGATAGGAACATCCACAGCATTTGAACAAGTTGTCTTTAGTTCATTTTTTTAATATTATTGAAAATAAGTTTATATATGTACACGTGCATTTTCATTTGAAAGTTTTTAATATATATATATATATATATATATATATATTTAACTGTACATGTATATTGTACAGTTTACCATTGCAGATGTTCGTATGGGAGAACCTGTTCATCAAATGGAGAGGGAACCTTACGAGGTATTGAATGATTTTTTTGTTATATTTTGTTTTTTACATGAAGTTCTAGATATATATATTCTCATTCATTTTTAAAACTTCAAATTTTAATGTTCAAGTACATGTGCATTGTGTATGTAGGTTTCCTATTCACAGACTGAGACCCAGACGCTAGATCCTCCATTTGATGGACATCATTTACAGTAGATTTGATTTTAAAATTTAGATGGTTTTAAAATTTGTTAAACTTGATACAGTTTGATACTCAAGTGAGATTTACAATTTTTGGACATATTTTGTTACATTGTTATTATATAATTTGTTTTATTTAATTTTTGGATGGTTTTAGTACTTTTGGCATGTGAATGTGAAGTAATGTTGTCATTTGAACTACATATGGCATGTGATATTTAATGTTAAATGTTTTTGTTGGATAGTTGAATTATAATTGGCATGGCATGTGAAGTTTTTAAAACTCAAGTTTTGGATGGTTTCAATCTACATTTTGCATGTGATATTTAATGAACTTTAAATGTTAAATGTTTTAATGATGCACAATATATAATCGAAAGGGTTTTAAGACTTAAAGTTTTGGATGGTTTCAATTTAAAACTTAAAGTTTTGGATGGTTTCAACCTACATTTGCACATATGGTAAATTGAAATTATGAACTACTTGCAACAAGACAATCCCCATTGATTTCATTGTATATGTTGATTTCTAATTTGATATAATTGCATGTATGATGGTATATTACTTGTAAAGACATTGGATTAATAGTGTTCATTGATTTTAGTGTAAGCGCAAAAAATTATTGACAATGTAGAACGATTTTTGTGTTATAATAATTAAACCTAATAATATTGGAGAGAAAGAGAGACTTGAGGTATGGTGTTTACTACAAGAGTTCGAGCTAAATATTTAAATGGTTTATGATTTATGATTTTTACTTTCTTTTTAATATAATCGATACGGAAAGATGACAAAACTAATAAGGGTGACAATAAAAATAGAAGAAGAAAATAGTTTAAGATTGATCACAATAAATGCTATTTGTAATTGATTACATTCTAATTGCTATTTGTAATTGATTACATTCTAATTATTCACATTCTATCATTCAATATTATTACATTGTTACTTTGCATTCAAAAATTTTATTTGATCATTTTCCATTATTAAAGTTATTCTACAATATTTATCATCTCAACAAATTGAGGTAACTAAGAAAATTTAAAATTAAAATGACTTGATAAATCTCAAACATATTTAGTATATTTAAAATGGTTATATTAATGTTAGATGTATTTACATATTATTGATAAAATTAATCATATGTTCCTCATATTATCGATAGTTTTTCCTTGGTTGCACACGACTGAAACCAACCTAGATCCATCTTAACTACGGATCTATCAAGCGCCGAGAGGGATCAAATCTCTCGAGGTGCAAACCTTTCCTCAAGTTTTGCACTAAAAAAAGAGGTTTGCACCTCTAGATATTTGATCCCTCTCGGCACTTGATAGATCCATAGTTATGATGGATCTAGGAAAATAACTTTCTAAAAATAAGTAAGGGAAAAGCAACATAGGGAACAATTAGGAGTAGATTTAGGGCATAGGGAACAATTAGGAGTAAATTTAGGAACATGTGATAGTTGGGTGAGATAAAATCATATATTTTAATAAAATAATGGGAATTTGTAGGAGAGACAAATAATGGATATGACATGTATTTTGGTGAATAATCAAATTTATGGAATTAAACAATTAATTATTTTTGTATGTGAAAACAAGATTCACACCTAATCCTCACCTAAAAGACTAAATTAAACACATTATTATTAAGGGGATGAGGAGCTTTCTAGGTTTTGAGCTCCCCATTGTTAGATGAGTGTCGTAATGGCATTCCAAGTATTTTTGTGAGAACTTATGATATTGTGATATTCTAATTACGAAATAGTGATCTTGAGTACACGCTGGATAATGTAGTAGATAGGAACTTTTTGATAAGGGGAGATAAGGGATGTGACCAAATTCCTATCAGTGAAAAAAAAATTCTTCACCTTCCTATAACTCCATTGTAGCTTTGGGGGCCAAAGGTAAGAAGAGTACCTTGGAATTTCTTGGGTGAAAAACCAAGTGGGTCACCAACTTTGGTCTAGTGCATTGGAATTCATTAAAGAATTGGTCATTGGAGCTACTTCAAGCTAGGAGTGAGCATCATCACCAACCTACATTGAATATTTTACACTCCCTAGGGTGAATGATACTTTAAATTGATTGACAGTCTAAGACTTTCAAATTTTTCCGAATGCCAAATGATCTTACAAAGCTAGTATTTATAATATCCTAGTAGGTCATTCGGTGACAACTTTTACCGGAAACTTGAAACAAAGAGAATCTATCCTTGGCTAGGACATCATGTAAGATGTCCGCCATAAACAGTAAAATTGTAATTAAAAGCTGAGATTCGAGCAAGTGGGGACAACCACTTGTTATATCGTCCCTTGGAGGCTAGGCCATATGGGGACCGAATCTGACCTTACAAAATAAAGTGAAATAATTTGTACCATACGGTCGGAAAACATATACAAGAAAAATTAATATACAAGAACAATTAATTTCATTCTAGAATATATATATCCAATACATATAACATTTTTCATCAATGCACATGTATAGAAAAACTACTTTCAGTTGATACTAGAGCACGTGCTTGTACCCAAACAATTTGTAACATGTGCAAATCACAAATAACATAAGCAGCTCAATTTTTAGTTGAGTATTGGAAGTTCTAAAACATATTTAATCCAAAGATAATAAATTGTTGGACACTTCACTCAAAAAAATTCTAATGGAATTCCATCTTCAATAATCCGCTCATGATCGGATTTTGACATTTTCCATTTCTTAATTTTTGATTTTTTCTTTGATTGAACTTCTATCAACTTTATGCGTGCTGCACACACCAAGTGACTATATTGAAAACTTATGGAATCAGGTTCATAGTCTTCGAAGTAAACAAAGTCTCCACTTTGACGAGTTTGTTTGAAAAAATAACCTTTCAGTATAATAGACCCTTTGTCATACCGAAATCCGTGATCATTATAGTCTTGTAATAATTTCATTTTTTGTTCAGTGCAACGCATCAAATAATACTTCACATTTTCATCGTTGTCAATAGGTGCAATTACAGCAAAAACATCTCCTGCACAGTAAAATAAAAATTTAACATTTAATTATGCATATTTAAATTTATTTCTAGATCTTTAAATCATTAGAAAGTAATTCAAATGTTACCTTCTCTAACAAGATCAGAAACTCGATCACCATCGGATGATATTGTAGTTTCCTCTAATTGCATTTCTTCAAACATTGCAACAGACATTTTTTCCTTTGTATTTAGCTCTGTATGTTTCCAATCGTTCACATACATTTTGTTTTCACAAACGTCATTGGATTTTGTGTTGTCTATGCAAACATCACAAAAACAAGAATATTTTCTTTTATCCAATGCAAACACATTTCTGGACAACTTTGTTTGAATTGAATGCAATTTTCGAGTCCCTTTTATTTTTTCAACGTCATTTCCAATTGATCTATCTACGTCTCCGATTCCAATATGCCAGAAAAACCTTTATATGGAAAATTAGAAAAGAATTTGTAAATATGATATCAAAATACAATTAAAAATAATCATTGCATGATAAATGTACAATGTTTAAAATTAGATTTCCAATATAAATTAAATTGAATGTACCTTCGCACTTCTCTTGATGGTTTTTTCTCATGGCTTAGAGCAGCGATGCACCATTGAACAACTTCTTCAGCGTTCACAAGTCGGCGTGCAGAGTGGTTCATTTGATATCTTTGAAGTACTCGTTTTATGCATGCTCCTGCACCGTCATGTTCTCCTTTTCCATGGCCAGTCTCAAAGAAATTCCAACAATGTTTAATGCAAGTTTTCTTATGAAGACAACACAACCAAAAGAATGATCGTGCAGATTTGAATTGACCTACGCATCCGTCTGACCATATCCAATGTTCATTGAATGTTATTCCACAATTTTTCAATGAATCATAAATTTTTCCAAAACAATGTTGTACAAAACATGTATCATGTGTACGATCGTCACTAATATAAAAGTGATATTCTTTAATGATATGTCGATTTTCACTCGTGCTTTCTATATGATCGACATTTTGTTCAGCATGTCTATATAGAATATGGACGAGCATGGAGACTTGGTCAGAATGATAGTATTCACTCCGAATTTCTTTTTGTGGAACAAATGTGTAGTTTTCTGCAAAATCAATCACTGACAAAATGGTCCCTGGTGGAAAAACTTCACGAGATTTTTTGAATTGCAAGTCTTTCCATCGAGCTCTATGGGAATGCTTGGTGTATTTGTAAATTTTTGCCTCAAACTTTCTCAAAAAGTCTATCAAAAAAATTTCGTCTTCTAGTAATTCAATTCTTTTAACACTATTTGCACCTTGAATCGATGTATCGATATATTCATATCTCTTCCATTTCACTTTCATGTTGGAAAATGATTGATCATTTATATCAGTACGATATTTGTTTTTAAATTTAGTCAAATTTCCACAATCATCGCATTTTTTACCACCAACACATTTATTTTTGTAAAATAGTTCATCGCTTTCTCTTTCACATAGAATTTGAGATATGAATTCATGGATAGTGGAAGGAGGAGGTGAATCCTTCCATAATGTTCTACCAAAATCAAGGAATTTGTCATAATATAACTCAAATTCCACATGATAACGACAACAACAAGTGTCGCGTACGGTGATAGGTTTTACATACCATGGTTTTTGTTGAACAAAAGCACTGAGTGAAACATGAATTTGATGATTCTCTTCTTTGAACTTGTTGAATAACTCTATCTGAGTGGTTTCCAAGAGATGTTTTTCATGTTCTTCGTATTGATTTTGTGTTATTCTTCTTCGCATCACATGTCTTGCAGTTGGTGAAACACGCGAATTGTTCTTCCAATATTCATATATTATTTTTTTAACATTTTCTCCAAGTCTATCTTTGTATGGTTGCCTACAAATAGCTCTCCAACAAGCGAGTTCATCATTTACATCTATTTGCAGTCAAAAATTTTGATGTTTGTGCAGATTTTTTCGCGAGGTTCCCAGTGCTCGTGCCATAGATGTTATCAAACGATTCTCTTGAGTACTTGGTGAAACCATTGCCATCTGTATTCCTCTACATACATTTGAAACATCTTTATCTCTAGATCTCTTAATTGACTTTATAGCACTACTCATATTTTTTATCACCTCTTCCTTCATTTTTTTATCTTTGGTTGATTTTCAAATACCCAATAGTGTCGTCGCTTCTTTTAATTTCCTTGATGATAGGAGACCTTTCAACATTTGAGCCTGAAATGTCACTCACTCATTTAAGAAATACTTTTCAAAAATGCGGTCGACACGATATCGTATAATATGGTCAGGTTTTTTATCTCCATATGTGTGAGTGTCAACATTTTCTAACATCTCATTATCGATAGGGATTTCATCTGTACATATTCGAAAAAATAGTACATATTCAATAAATCACTAAATTAATAAATATGTCAATAAATATTAGGAAAATTTTAAATATATCAATAGATCATAATATATATATTTACATACCCACTTCAATTTCTGCTTGAGGTTGATTTTCTTCTTCAATATTTTGAGGAGTATCTCTGTCTGTTTACATTAAACAAAATATTTTTCAAACTAGTTCATCAAATAAAAATTAAGCTTCAAATTTTACATAATAGGAAAATTTTAAATATATCAATAGATCATAATATTTACATACCTACTTCAATTTCTGCTTGAGGTTGATTTTCTTCTTCAATATTTTGAGGAATATCTTTGTCTGTTTACATTAAACAAAATATTTTTCAAACTAGTTCATCAAATAAAAATTAATCTTCACATTTTACATTGGGAAAATTTTAAAAATATATCAATAGATCATAATATTTACATTTACATACCTGCTTCAATTTCTACTTGAGGTTGATTTTCTTCTTTAATATTTTGAGGAATATCTCTGTCTGTTTACATTAAACAAAATATTTTTCAAACTAGTTCATCAAATAAAAATTAAGCTTAACATTTTACATTAGGAAAATTTTAAATATATATCAATAGATCATAATATTTACATTTACATACCTGCTTCAATTTCTGCTTGAGGTTGATTTTCCTCTTCAATATTTGAGAGAGCTTCTAACTTTCTTTTGCAAGATTGTCTAGTCTCTTCTCTACGTGTCTCAGGGTCTCTTTTTCGATCATATTTTCTCGCACAAGTTCTTCGATTTCCCATGATAATAGGGTATGAAGTTCAAAAATTTTCCTTCAAAAAATTGGACAATAACTCAATTACAAAAAATATCACAAAATATTTAATTTAAAAAAATTCAGTGTAATTTTTTTGCAAAAAATACATATTCCAATCCAAAACACTTACTTTAAAAAATTCGAGAGAAAAATGTCTTATAAAAATGAAACGAAGCTCAAAAGATTTACTTCAACTCAAAAAACGTACATACCTCCAAGAAATGTCTTTTGAATGTACGTCCAAGAAATTTTTTACAATTTTCACCAAAATCACGCCGCCTCTAAGAAATGTCCTCCAAAAAAATTCTTTAAACCCAAAATTGTAAAATCAACCAAGAAATGCTCTTAAATCCAAACTTTGAAGAAAATTTTTTGAACTCAAAACAAGATCTTTGTAAAATGAGAAGAAGTGTGCGAAATGTGCGAAAATTGTGAATCATTTCGCGCCAATTTATATTGACGCGAAATGTGTTTTAGTAGGGGGCTCTGCAAAACTCTCTGACCGACGGAGAGTTATACAATAGTTCGGCCGAAATTTTGATCAAAATTTCAGCCGAACTATTAAGACGTTAGATTTAACGGGTCTTAAGCGGAAAACATAAAAATGTGTTTTAGTAGGGGGCTCCGCAAAAGTCTTCGGCCGACGGAGAGTTATACAATAGTTCTAAGACGTTAGATTTAACGGGTCTTAAGCGGAAAACATAGTTCGGCCGAACTTTACTAAAAGTTCGGCCGAACTAACGCGTCATCAATTACGCAAAAACCAGGTTCTGAATACGGTTCTACAACTTTGGACTGATTAAACTCCATGAAAGGTTGTTAATTAACTGTCGGAACCAAGACAATCATTTTTAGAATTGAATCTACTTTCAGGAAATATAACTTTTATGGAATTTCATAAAAGTTTAATAATTTTAATTATTTTTCTAATAAAATGGGTGCAAACAATATCTGAGGGTCATTGTGATTCAGTGAAATCAAAATTTTGTATCTCCCAAAATACATTGTAAAAAAAATTGAAAAAATTATGGCGCATTACATTGGTCCGTCGTCTCTAATGGGTAGCTTTTAGATTTTTATTTTATAACTTATATGTTAAGAAATTTCTTGCGACGCGAAACATATCCAAAATACGCAGTTTTTCGTATTGGACCAGTTCAAAAAATTCTAGTAATTATGATATGCATCCATTGGCTTTGTAAATATGATGAAAACAAAGTAGACTCTGTCTAGATTGTTGTAACACATTTTGTTTTTTCAAAAACACAAATTTTAAATGAATACAACATTGCGTCATAACATGACTTCTTATGAATCCTTTGATTGTTAAGAAACACACACTCAAAAAAACGCTAAGTTGACATATCAAATATTCATAAAAAAATTTCAAAAAATAAGTAATAGAAAGCTAACAAAATTTCTCACAACTTTTATTTTTATCGCAAAATGAAATCCTACACAGAATTTTTTTTATAGTTTGCAGAAAGTTGAAGAACCGAAAAAAATGAAATTTTTTTCTCAAAAAAGGGCAAAAAGTGTAACCCAGCTTCACATTTTCACCCTAAATCTGAGTGTTTGAGGAGGAAGAATTTGAGTAGAGAAATGCTGGAGGATTTTCAATTGAGAGTTATATTTGTGTAACAGCTGCTGGAGAGATTTATACTATGATGGGGCCGAGGATCGTTGCTGGAAGGGTCACTTCAAATCAGTCATTTGGTTGTAACCTCTCCTTCTATCATCAATAAAGA
The DNA here is from genome assembly GCA_034641835.2 of Pinus albicaulis. Lineage (NCBI taxonomy): Eukaryota > Viridiplantae > Streptophyta > Pinopsida > Pinales > Pinaceae > Pinus > Pinus albicaulis. Next base: position 401,518,765 of record CM076570.1, read on the forward strand.
ATACAACTTACTTTTCCCTATATGCATCTTTATTGACTTTGATTTTCCATATTGAAAAATCTTAGTTGATGTATATTGTTTATGCTTTACTAGTTTAGCTAACTAACGTGAATAAACATCTGTATTATTGCTACCTTCTACTGTTTTAGTGTTCTTTCTTGCAGGAAGCATTTTGCCTACAAACCGCTTGAATTTGAAGCTACAACATAAGTGATAGAAAGAGCCATTTAGAAGCACTTGGATTACAAGTAAGCCTCTAATCCTTTATGTGTGTATGTTCTGAGTTAGGAAAGGTAGTCGTATAGTCTTTAATCTGTTGTTCTAGATTGTCATCTGTCTAGGGAAGCGTGTTTTATCTGTAATTCACAATTCTAGCCCAACACAACCCTTCATTGAGAGAGTATTTTTGGAGGATTTCTTTCATATCTACATCAGATTCATCCACCTCCTTCTATGTCCTTCAGTTGTAGTGAATATTCAGCCCTAGGGCTTTAGATCCACCATTCATACTTTGTGTATTTCTGGAAACCCTTCCCGGGTTCTCTTGGAAAGGTGTTTAGGAGGCTAGATCTTCACTCCTAGCATTATTTGAGCTATACAACAACAGATCTACATTGATCTATATTTATGTGGCATTTTATGCCCTAAAATTACGTTGTCATGGCTCATGGCACTTGTATGGCAGTGTTTTTACATGTATTGACATATTTTCTTAGAGGAGGTCTGTTTTCTATTGCTTGAGTGATTAGATCCTCAAGATATTGTGCCTATTATTTGCTAATATGTTTAATAAGATGGCTATACATTTGTCTCATATCATGGTCTGTTGATTATTTCAATGTTCTTTCCATTATTGTGTTCATATATTGTTGCTTCCCCCATTTTCCCTACCTTTCACGTGATGGATGTCCATATCAAACTCACTTAGAAATGCATTCCATCTTGCCTGTCTGGAGTTTAAATCAGATTGCTTGAAATAACTAGTCAAGTTGCTATGATCTGTTTTTAGCACAAAATTTTTCCCCAGCAAGTAGTGTTTCCATACCCGGAGCACATGTACTACTGCTGTTAACTCCAGATCATAGGCCGAATATATTTTTTCATGTTCCTTCAGCTTCCTTGACTCATAAGACACTACTTTGCCTTCTTGAGATAAAACTGCCCCAACACCTTCTTTACTTGCGTCTGTACAAACTTCAAATTATTTGTTGGAGTCAGCTACCCTCAACACTGGTGCAGTGGTCAAAAGTTGTTTCAAATTTTCAAAAATGTTCCCTTTTCTTTGCAAAGAGGTAATGGGAAAAGAAATTTTGGAAAATCCCTCAATAAATCTCTGAAAGTACCCAGCTAATCTCATAAAGGATCGAATATCTGCCACAGTCTGGGGTACTTGCCATTCCATGATTTTCTTGATTTTCTCTGGATCCACAACAATCCCCTCTGCTGAAATGACATGGCCTATGTACTAGATTTTTGTTTTAAAGAAATCAAATTTGCTGAACTTAGCGTACAACTAGTATTTTCTTAGCATTTCCAGCACAATCCTTAAATTCTCTCTATGTTCTTCTGGTTTTTTGAATAGACTAAAATTTCATCTATAAATATAAGTACAAAATTATCCAGGAAAGGATGAAATATACCATGCATTAACCTCATAAAGGTTGTTGGTTCATTTGTTAACCCAAAGGGTAACACCACAAATTCATAATGCCAGTACCTGGTACAGAATGTAGTCTTGCAAATGTCTTCATCCTTGATTCGGATCTGGTGATATCCAGATCTTAAATCTATCTTTGAAAATAATGTGGCCCCCTTCACCTGATCAAACAGATCATCAATCCTTGTTATTGGATACTTATTCTTGACTGCTAACTTGTTGAGCTATCTATAGTCCATGCGCATTCACATGGTTCTGTCTTTCTTCTTAACGAACAACACTAGTGCTCCCCATGGGGACAGACTTGGACGAATATAACCTTTGTCTAGCAGTTCTTGTAACTGCATTTTTAATTCAGTTAATTCTGGAACACTCATTCTATAAGGAGCTCTTGACACAGGAGATGCTCCTGGCATTAACTCTATGGTGAAATCAATATCTCATCTTGGTGGTAATCCAGGAATATTTTTTGGAAAAACATCCATAAAATCTTGTACCACTGGTATGTTTTCCATCATAGGTCCTTTTCCTTGGAATTAGCATATCCCACTTGAATAGCATATATCTGGCATCACTTACGTTATGCGGAATTATGGATTACGGATAAAACATTATGCCCTAGATGTAGTGCTCATCTATAACAACAGGTTAAATAATTTGCAACTACTTTTACTAACTATAAATAAACAAGCAGAACAGATCAAACAACTTGTTAAAAATGCAGCAAGATGATGGAGCTTAGTGAAATGAAGTCGCCGTCACTAAGTGGGCCCCCAGGCTATTTTTGGCGCAAAGTCTATTTTCAGACTATGTCTATTTTTAGACATATGGAGCATGGTCCAGGGGTTGCAGTATGTTATTCTTGGAGTATTGGTCATGTTGGTAAAAATATATGGACCTCTATTTTTAGACATTTAGGTCGAAGTCTATTTTTAGATTTCCTATCCTAAAAATAGAAAAGTCAAATATTATTTACCCTTAATAATATTTGGACTCTAGACTTCAGTTTACTCTCTTGGAGCACTTCAGTTCAAGCTACAGAAGTGGCTCATGCATCTGACAGAGGAATTATGCTATTCCTAGGGGTTTGGTGAGCTCATGCATGGTTGACTTCAGTTAGGAATTCAGTGGCAGAAGTTTGGTGGAGTTGATGGGACAGTTGGTGGAGTTGTGTTCGGTTTAACTTAGTTGAACTAGTTGAGATTAGTTTAACTAGCTAATCAACTAGTAATGAGTGGAGTGAATTAAATATTATTTAATTCACTAATTATTAACTCAGTATTCAACTCAAGAACACATCATTTCACTACAGTGCATGGACAGTTCAGTGGAGACCAGTGAAAGAGGTAGATGAAAGGGTTGAGATAGCTATCAGTTGTGACATCAGTGGTGCATGAGATTTGCACCACACTTGGAGGAATTGCCCATGATGATTGCGCTGTCAAGCCAAGGAGATTCAAACCTTGGATCTCTCATTAGACCAGCCTTGATTACGCAATAGAGGCAGGCAATCAGTGGATGAGTTTTGAACCTGTGACTTGTTCAAAACCAAGCTAGTTTGTGTGTAACTTTATGAGATAGTACTAGGTACTTGTGAGGAGTATTGTGCTATGTACTGTTACATGTTCTCTCCATTATAATATACACAATAGCTGAGGGGTTTTCAGCTATAAGCTTTCCCCATACATACTGTGTAATGTGTGTGATGTTTTGATGATTGTTTGATCGCATACCGCTTGTTTTATTTCCGCATGTGTGATGATCTGAGTGGAAGAGATTATGTGTTGCATATGAATTAGAATTGATATGTGATCAGGATAATCTCGGTGGATAATTAATCATTATTCAGCAAATTTCTACATGGTATCAGAGCTATTGAAGCAGAGATTGATCATCACAGTGATTACAAACTTATTTCGGTAGACAGAGTTTGCATGCGGGCCAGGTAGCCTCTGGATCCATCCTTTCCTTTGAAAGGTGATACATCGAGTAAATGCCCCTGCAGTCGATCTCTGTGCTATAAATAATTTGTTCTCACAGATCAAGAGCAGTTGAGCTTTGAGTTGGAATTCAAATTTTGCAGCAGTTTGTTTTCTTGGTGCCGGAGTTGAAAATGTATTTCAACGATTTGCGACTCGAATATGCTCTTGAAGGCAGTTCGAATTATGTTACATGGAAGGATCTCATGGAGGCAGTATTAGAAGATAATGGACTGAAGGAGTTCGTAGATACAGATGTCCAAAAGCCCACTGATCCTGCTGAAGTCGAAGCTTGGCAAAAGAAGATGGCGAAATGTCGAAGGATTCTGTTGGAGGGCGTCAAGGATCATATTGTATCCAGCCTGCATGGAAAATCTTCTCCATATTTAATGTGGAAAGAATTGACAGATCTATTCCAGAGTAAGAGCGACCAAAGGAAGCTGGCACTCAAGGATAAGCTCAGAAACATCAAGATGGAGAAAGGCGACAGTATCGCCAAATACCTCACGAAGTTCACTCAATGCAGAGATGAGCTGGGAAGTGTGGGGGTGACTGTCGAAGAAGAGGACATGGTAGACCTGGCTCTCCTTGGTCTTCCGAAAGCTTGGCATTCATATCAAGATAGTGTCAATGGTCGGGAGAAGTTGCCGGGATGGGAGCGCCTTTGGGCGGATCTCATGCAGGAGGAGATAAGGAGGACTACCAGGGATGGATCTTCATCAAAGGTACCTGATGAAGAAAATTGCGCTTTGACTGCCAAATAAAAGAAGGGGAAGATCAAGAAAACTTATCATTCCGGTGCTAAGGGAAAGAAGGAAGACATGTCTAAGGTGAAGTTTTTTCACTGTCACCAGCACGGACATTATGCCACAAATTGTCCGCAGAAGAAGAAAAACAAGCAAGCGGGAAGATCTGCAGATGGAGAGGCTTTGGCCTCGCAGTTCGAGCTTGAATTTTCGCTGATCGCATGCTTGGTTTCAAGTGTGGCGGGATCAGTTTGGTTCTTGGACAGTGGTGCGTCATTCCACATGACGGGAGATCGAGATCTGTTTTCAGATCTGGAGGAAAAAGATCTTGGAGTGCACATCGAGATGGGCGATGATGGTAGATACAGTGCGACTGGTATCGGTACCATTTCCTTCGAGAGGGAGTCTGGTAAACCTTTCATATTGAAGGAAGTTTTGCATGTTCCAGGATTGATGAAGAACTTGATCTTTGTAGCGATGTTGGAAGACAAAGGGTATGATGTGGTCTTCAGCGAAGGAAAAGCCTTCCTGCGCAGTAAGACTACTGGTGAGACTCGAAAGATAGGGGTTCGAGTCAAGAACCTTTATCAGTTGCAAGTAGATGGCTGCGCAGCAATGGCATGCAAGGCGGGAGAAGTGGTGAGCCGGGATGATGAGGGCGAACTGTGGCACAGGAGATTGGGCCACCTTCACCATGGAGCTAAGATCCCGCAAATGCATTTCTACCGAGCTCTAATTTCCAGCCGGGACGCTGGCAAGAAGTACTTTAAAGGTGAAAGCCACCTTTCACGAGAAGGATAGTCGCGCCACGACGATCCTTGAGAGATTTCACACAGACGTGTGTGGTCCTTTCTCAGTAGCTTCGACAGCAAAGCACAAGTACTACGTGATCTTTGTTGATGATTTCTCTCAAAAGTGCTGGATCTTCTTCATGCAGAAGAAGAGTGAGACATACTATAAGTTATGTGAGTTCAAAGCATTGGTCGAGAAGGAATCGGAGAAGAAGGTGAAGGCTCTCAGGAGCGACAATGGTGGTGAATTCATCTCGGCTGAATTCAAAGACTTTTGCAGCGCAGAAGGGATTCGGAGAGAGCTCATCGCACCCCATAACCCACAGCAGAACGGGGTGGCTGAGCGGAAGAACAGAACGATCGGGGGTGCTGCATGGGCGATGTTGCATGATCAGGGCCTACCCCTTCACTTGTGGGCTGAGGCATGCAATACAGCAGTGTATGTGCAGAACCGTTGTCCTCACAAGGTTCTTGGCATGAGTACACCCGAGGAGGCTTATTCTGGCAAGAGGCCTGATATTTCCCATTTGCGGATTTTCGGATCTCCTGTCTACATGCATGTGACGAAGGATGCAAGAAGGAAGCTGGATCCAACTGCTGAAGTTGGAATATTTGTGGGGTACACTAATACACCTCACAACTATCGGGTGTATGTGCCAGACAGTCGCAAGACTGTTGTGCGACGGGATATAAAATTTCAGGAGGAGAAAGCCATGCAGTGTTCGCTTGAGAGGGAGCTACACTTGCATGCAGATGAGGAGCCGTTAGTTCCTAAGGAGGAGCTTCCGGATGTGGATCAGCCACAAGAGGAAGTTCAGGAGGTGGAAGAAACCACCCATGCAGCGCCAACCATCAGAGGGCGCATGCGCACTACAGAAGCTGAGCGACTAGCTCGAGATGCAGAGAAGGTTGTAGGACCACCTACAGCACAGCGCAGACAGAGGCAGTCACCGGATTGGTACACTGGATACATGGCTCTTGTGAGTCAATGTGTCGTGATGGAGCCATCCTCTTTTGAGGAAGCTGTGGAGGAACCCGCATGGGTAGATGCCATGATCGAAGAATATGATTCGATCGTCAGAAACAGTGCATGGGAGATTGTCCCAAGACCGGAGGGGAAATCAGTGGTGGGTTCGCGATGGATCTACAAAGTGAAGCAGGCGGCTGACGGGAGTGTGGAGAAGTACAAGGAAATATTTGTCGCCCGTGGCTTCTCACATATCGAGGGGATCGATTATGAGGATACCTTTGCACCTGTCGCAAGGTACTCTTCCATACGGACGATCCTTGCTCTCTCAGCGTAGATGGGATGGCACATCCATCAGATGGATGTGAAGACTGCGTTCCTAACCGAAGTCATTCAGGAGGAGGTGTACATAGAGCAGCCTGAAGGTTTCGAGATCTTCAGCAGTGAGTCGCATGTGTGCCGACTCAAGAGAGCACTGTACGGGCTGAAACAAGCACCTCGTGCTTGGTACACACAAATTGACAGTTATTTCACCGGGATTGGATTTTCCAAGAGTGAGGCGGCTCCTAACCTGTACCAGATTATGGTGGAGAGGAAGCTTTTGATCATTGTACTATATGTAGATGAACTGATTTTGACGGGTGATGAGCTGTTGATACTTTCATGCAAGGAGGACCTTGCTAGAGAGTTCGAGATGAAGGACTTGGGCCTCCTTCATTATTTCCTGGGATTGGAGATTTGGCAGCGCAGTGGAGGACTGTTTATTTCTCAGGGAAAGTATGCTCGGGAGATTCTGGAGAGGTTCAACATGCATGGCTGCAAGCCTGTTGACACTCCTCTTCCTGGAGGTTGGAGGAAGGAGGATGCTACTTCAGCGGAGGTAGTGGATACCACTGTCTATCGACAATTGGTTGGGTCGCTTATGTATCTGGTCAATACACAACCCGATATATGCTATGGTCTTAACCAGCTTTCTCAAGCTATGGTTAAGCCTACCAAGCTCTACTAGAAGGCAGGCAAGCATGTATTGCGTTATCTTAGTGGCACATCGGGATATGGTCTGTGGTACAGGCAGGAGGATGAGGTGAGGCTTTCTGGCTTCACGGATGCAGATTGGGCAGGGAGCCCAACGGACCGGAAGAGCACATCTGGAGGTATTTTCAGCATTGGATCGATAGCAGTTTCCTGGTACAGCAGGAAACAGAGATCCGTGCAACTCAGTTCAGCAGAGGCCGAGTACATGGCAGCTAGCTTGGCTGCATGCAAGGCTATTTGGATGAGGAAGATCCTTGTCGGATTGTTCGGGTCGCACTTGGAGCCTACTGTGATTTATTGTGATAATCAGAGCTGCATTAAGCTCTCGGTTAATCCAGTATTTCATGATAGATCCAAACATATCAACATCAGGTACCATCATATCAGAGACTATGTTCAGCGGAGGATCATGATGCTTTCATATATTCCCACGGAGGATCAGGATGCTGACATCTTGACGAAGGCGCTCACCAGGAGCAAGTTCGAATTCCACAGAGGTAGGATAGGGGTTGAAGATAATCCATATCTTGCTAAGAGGGAGTGTTGAAAATGCAGCAAGATGATGGAGCTTAGTGAAATGAAGTCGCCTTCACTAAGTGGGCCCGCAGGCAAATTCTGGCGCAAAGTCTATTTTTAGACTATGTCTATTTTTAGACATATGGAGCATGGTCCGAGGATTGCACTATGTTATTCTTGGAGTATTGGTCATGTTGGTAAAAATAGATGGACCTCTATTTTTTGGACCTATAGGTCGAAGTCTATTTTTAGACCGCCTCTCCTTAAAATGGGGAAGTCAAATATTATTTACCCTTAATAATATTTGGACTATAAACTTCAGTTTACTCTCTTGGAGCACTTCAGTTCGAGCCTTGGAAGTGGCTCATGCATCTGACAGAGGAATTACGCTATTCCTAAGGGTTGGGTGAGCTCATGCATGGTTGACTCTGCCAGACTTCGCACATGTGGTTTGGTGGTAGTTGATGGGACAAGCTTGGTGGAGTTGTGTTCGGTTTAACTTAGTTGAACTGGTTGAGATTAGTTTAACTAGCTAATCAACTAGTATTTGAGTGAGTGCATTAAATATTATTTAATTCACTAATTATTAACTCATGATTCAACTCAAGAACACACGCTCACTATAGTGCATGGACAGTTCAGTGGAGACCAGTGAAAGAGGTAGATGAAAGGGTTGAGATAGCTATCAGTTGTGACATCAGTTGTGCATGAGATTTGCACCACACTTGGAGGAATTTCCCATGATTATTATGCTGTCAAGCCAAGGAGATTAAAACCTTCGATCTCTCATTAGACCAGCCTTGATTGCGCAATAGAGGCAGGCAATTAGTGGATGAGTTTTGAACCTGTGACCTGTTCAAAACCAAGCTAGTTTGTGTGTAACTTTATGAGATAGTATTGAGTACTTGTGAGGAGTATTGTACTATGTACTATTACATGTTCTCTCCATTATAATATACACACTGGGCTTTTCACCTATAAGTTTTCCCATACATACCGTGTAATGTGTGTGATGTTTTGATGATCTTTTGATCGCATACCGCTTGTTTTATTTCCGCATGTGTGATGATCTGAGTGGAAGAGATTATGTGTTGCATATGAATTCGAATTGATATGTGATCGGATAATCTCGGTGGATAAATCTTATTTATTCAGCAAATTTCTACATGGTATCAGAGCTATTGAAGCATAGATTGATCATCACAGTGATTACAAACTTCATTCGCAGACAGTCCGCATGTGGCCGTAGCCTCAGATCCATCCTCTTTGAGAGGTGATACATCCAAGAAATGCCCCCAGATTCGATCTCTCAGGTTAGAAATAATTTGTTCTCACTGCATCAAGAGCGTTGAGCTTGAGTTGGAATTCGACTTTGGTGCCAGCTGTTTGGCGCCGGAGTTGAAAATGTCTTTCAACGGTTTGCGACTCGAATATGCTCTTGAAGGCAGTTCGAATTATGTTGCATGGAAGGATCACATGGAGGCAGTATTAGAAGATAATGGAATGAAGGAGTTCATAGACATGGATGTCCAAAAGCCCACTGATCCTGCTGAAGTCGAAGCTTGACAAAAGAAGATGGCGAAATGTCGAAGGATTCTGTTGGAGGGCGTCAAGGATCACATTGTATCCAGCCTGCATGGAAAATATTATCCATATTTAATGTGGAAAGCATTGACAGATCTATTCCAGAGTAAGAACGACCAAAGGAAGCTGGTGCTCAAAGATAAGCTCAAAAACATCAAGATGGAGAAAGGCGATAGTATCGCCAAATACCTCACGAAGTTCACTCAATGCAGAGATGAGCTGGGAAGTGTGGGGGTGACTGTCGAAGAAGAGGACATGGTAGACCTGACTCTCCTTGGTCTTCCGAAGGCTTGGCATTCTTATCAAGATAGTGTCAATGGTCGGGAGAAGTTGTCGGGATGGGAGCGCCTTTGGGCGGATCTCATGCAAGAGGAGATAAGGAGGACTACCAGAGATGGATCTTCATCAAAGGTACCTGATGAAGAAAACTGCGCTTTGGCTGCCAAAGCAAAGAATGGGAAGAGCAAGAAAACTTCTCATTCCAGTGCTAAGGGCAAGAAGCAAGACATGTCTAAGGTGAAGTGTTTTCACTGTCACTAGCATGGACATTTTGCCACAAATTATCCGCAGAAGAAGAAAAACAAGCAAGCGGGAAGATCTGCAGATGGAGAGGCTTTGGCCTCGCAGTTCGAGCTTGACTTTTTGCTGATCGCATGCTTGGTTTCAAGTGTGGCGGGATCAGTGTGGTTCTTGGACAGTGGTGCGTCATTCCACGTGAGGGGAGATCGAGATCTGTTTTCAGATCTGGAGGAAAAAGATCTTGGAGTGCACATCGAGATGGGCGATGATGGTAGATACAGTGCGACTGGTATCGGTACCATTTCCTTTGAGAGGGAGTCTGGTAAACATTTCATATTGAAGGAAGTGTTGCATGTTCCAGGATTGATGAAGAACTTGATCTCTGTAGCGATGTTGGAAGACAAGGGGTATGATGTGGTCTTCAGCAAAGGAAAAGCTTTCCTGCGCAGCAAGACTACTGGTGAGACCCGGAAGATAGGGGTTCGAGTCAAGAACCTTTATCAGTTGCAAGTAGATGGTTGCGCATCTATGGCATGCAAAGCGTGAGAAGTGGTGATCCGGGATGATGAGGGCGAACTGTGGCACAGGAGATTGAGCCACCTTCACCATGGAGCTTTGAAGATCCTGCAGCAGATTTCTACTGGGCTTCCTAATGGCACCCTTGCGCAGTCAGATCAGTGCAAGGGGTGTACTTTGGGAAAATATGTGAAAGCCACCTTTCACGAGAAGGATAGTCGAGCCACGACGATCCTTGAGAGAGTTCACACAGACGTGTGTGGTCCTTTCTCAGTAGCTTCGACAGCAAAGCACAAGTACTACGTGATCTTTGTTGATGATTTCTCTCGAAAGTGCTGGATCTTCTTCATGCAGAAGAAGAGCGAGACATACTCTAAGTTCTGTGAGTTCAAAGCACTAGTCGAGAAGGAATCGGGGAAGAAGGTGAAGGCTCTCAGGAGCGACAATGGTGGTGAATTCATCTCGGCTGAATTCAAAGACTTTTGCAGCGCAGAAGGGATTCGGAGAGAGCTCATCGCACCCCATAACCCACAGCAGAACGGGGTGGCTAAGCGGAAGAACAGAACGATCGTGGGTGTTGCACGGGCGATGTTGCATGATCAGGGCCTAACCCTTCACTTGTGGGTTGAGGCATGCAATACAGCAGTGTATGTGTAGAACCGTTGTCCTCACAAGGTTCTTGGCATGAGTACACCGAAGGAGGCTTATTCTGGTAAGAGACCTGACATTTCTCATTTGAGAATTTTTGGTTCTTCTGTCTACATGCATGTGACGAAGGATGCCAGAAAGAAGCTGGATCTGACCGCAGAGGTTGGAATATTTGTGGGGTACACTGATACACCTCACAACTATCGGGTGTATGTGCCAGATAGTCGCAAGACTGTTGTGTGATGGGATATCAAGTTTCAGGAGGAGAAAGCCATGCAGTGTTCGCTTGAGAGGGAGCCACACTTGCATGCAGATGAGGAGCTGTTAGTTCCTAAGGAGGAGCTTCCTAATGTGGATCAGCCACAAGAGGAAGTTCAAGAGGTGGAAGAAACCACCCATGCAGCGCCAACCATCAGAGGGCGCAAGCGCACTACGTGGGCCGGGCGACCGGCCCGGAAGATGCGCAGAAGGTTGTAGGACCACCTACAACACAAACCTCGTACAAAGGGCCACCTGGACGGCATAATCGGACACATGGCCTGGTGAGTCAATGTGTCGTGATGGAGCCATCCCCTTTTTGGAGGCATCATGGGAGGACCCCGCATGGGTAGATGCCATGGTGGAAGAGTATGATTCGATTGTCAGAAACAGTGCATGGGAGATTGTCCCAAGGCCAGAGGGGAAATCAGTGGTGGGTTCGAGATGGATCTACAAAGTGAATCAGGCAGCCGACGGGAGTGTGGAGAAGTACAAGGAAAGATTTGTTGCCTGAGGCTTCTCACAGATAGAGCGGATCGATTATGAGGAGACCTTTGCACCTGTCGCAAGGTATTCTTCCATACGGACGATCCTAGCTCTCTCAGCGCAGATGGGGTGGCACATTCATCAGATGGATGTGAAGACTGCGTTCCTCAACGCAGTCATTGAGGAGGAGGTGTACATAGAGCAGCCTGAAGGTTTCGAGATCTTCAGCAGTGAGTCGCATGTGTGCAGACTCAAGAGAGCGTTGTATGGGTTGAAACAAGCACCTCGTGCTTGCTACACATGGATAGACAGTTATTTCACCGGACTTGGATTCTCCAAGAGTGAGGCGGATCCTAACCTATACCAGATTGTGGTGGAGGGTAAGTTGCTGATCATTGTACTATATGTAGATGATTTGATTTTGACAGGTGATGAACTGTTGATACACTCATGCAAGGCTGATCTTGCAAAAGAGTTTGAGATGAAGGACTTGGGCCTCCTTCATTATTTCCTGGGATTGGAAATTTGCATGTAGCAATGGAGGACCTGCTTGTATAATGAAACTATTGTCGGGAGACTCGGGAGAGGTTTGGCCATGCATGGCTGCAAGCCTGTTGATACTCCTCTTCCTGGAGGTTGGAGGAAGGAGGATGCTACTTCGACGGAAGTAGTGGATGCCACTGTTTATCGACAGTTGGTGGGGTCGCTTATGTATCTGGTCAATACACGACCCGATATATGCTATGCTGTTAACCAGCTTTCGCAAGCTATGGTTAAGCCTACCAAGCTCTACTAGAAGGCAGGCAAGCATGTATTGTGTTATCTTAGTGGCACATCGAGATATGGTCTGTGGTACAGACAGGAGGATGAGGTGAGGCTTTCTGGCTTCACGGATGCAGATTGGGCAGGGAGCCTAACGGAACGGAAGAGCACATCTGGAGGTATTTTCAGCATTGGATCGACAACAGTTTCCTGGTACAGCAGGAAACAGAGATCCGTGGCACTCATTTCAGCAGAGGCCGAGTACATAGCAGCTAGCTTGGCTGCATGCGAGGCTATTTGGATGAGGAAGATCCTTGTCGGATTGTTCGGGTCGCATTTGGAGCCTACTGTGATTTATTGTGATAACCAGAGTTGCATTAAACTCTCGGCTAATCCAGTATTTCATGATAGATCCAAACACATCGACATCAGGTACCATCATATCAGAGATTGTGTTCAGCGGAGAATCATGATGCTTTTATATGTTCCCACGGAGGATCAGGATGCTGACATCCTGACGAAGGCGCTCACCAGGAGCAAGTTCGAATTCCACAGAGGCAGGATAGGGGTTGAAGATAATCCATATCTTGCTGAGAGGGAGTGTTGAGAATGTAGCAAGATGATGGAGCTTAGTGAAATGAAGTCGCCTTCACTAAGTGGGCCCGCAGGCAAATTCTGGCGCAAAGTCTATTTTTAGACTATGTCTATTTTTAGATATATGGAGCATGGTCCGGGGATTGCAGTATGTTATTCTTGGAGTATTGGTCATGTTGGTAAAAATAGATGGACCTCTATTTTTTGGACCTATAGGTCGAAGTCTATTTTTAGACTGCCTCTCCTTAAAATAAGGAAGTCAAATATTATTTACCCTTAATAATATTTGGACTCTAAACTTCAGTTTACTCTCTTGGAGCACTTCAGTTCGAGCTACAGAAGTGGCTCATGCATCTAACAGAGGAATTACGCTATTCCTAGGGGTTTGGTGAGCTCATGCATGGTTGACTCCAGTTAGGAATTCAGTGGCAGAAGTTTGGTGGAGTTGATGGGACAGTTGGTGGAGTTGTGTTCGGTTTAACTTAATTGAACTGGTTGAGATTAGTTTAACTAGCTAATCAACTAGTAATGAGTGGAGTGAATTAAATATTATTTAATTCACTAATTATTAACTCATGATTCAACTCAAGAACACATCAGTTCACTACAGTGCATGAACAGTTCAGTGGAGACCATTGAAAGAGGTAGATGAAAGGGTTGAGATAGCTATCAGTTGTGACATCAGTTGTGCATGATATTTGCACCACACTTGGAGGAATTGCCCATGATTATTGCGCTGTCAAGCCAAGGAGATTAAAACCTTGGATCTCTCATTAGACCAGCCTTGATTGCGCAATAGAGGCAGGCAATTAGTGGGTGAGTTTTGAACCAGTGACCTGTTCAAAACCAAGCTAGTTTGTGTGTAACTTTATGAGACAGTACTGAGTACTTGTGAGGAGTATTGTACTGAGATTGTTACATGTTCTATCCATTATAATATACAGAATAGCTGGGGGTTTTCAGCTATAAGCTTTCCCCATACATACTGTGTAATGTGTGTGATGTTTTGATGATTGTTTGATCGCATACCGCTTGTTTTATTTCCACATGTTGATGATCTGAGTGGAAGAGATTATGTGTTGCATATGAATTCAAATTGATATGTGATCAGGATAATCTTGGTGGATAATTAATCACTATTCTGCAAATTTCTACAATTCGTTGTGTGGGGCACAATAGGGGAGGCGAAAGACGATCATGTTTGTTGCGTCAGGTGTAGTAGGGAGGTCACAGGGGGGCGGAATCCCCCCTGTCAGGGGGTTTGTAGGGGGGAAGTACCCCCCCTACCCATGGTGTGGGGCAGCACCCTGGGAAAAAAATTTCCTATAATAGGTTTGAGGACCTACCACTGGTTTTGTGCATGGTTTTTTCACATGGTGGTTTTCTGCCCATGGTGTTTTGTAGATCCGATCAAGAGAATTACGGTTATGTTCTAATCCAAGGTTAATGGATTGGGGCTTATGAATTATTCTACATTTATGTATATGTATTGTAACATTGAAAGGAACATAATGACAAATCAATATGGTAGTCCTGGTTTTGGGATCTAGGGGGAATATCTGTGTATATTTGTTTTATGTTATTACCATTGTTTATTTTTTTGTTTTAATAATTCGTTTGCAGGTAATTTCTGTACATAATTAAAACCTATAAGAGTCTTGTAGAAGTTCAAGAGTCGCTTGGAAGTCCAATAGTCATGAGTGAAGCTAAAAAGTGATAAGGATATGAAAGGCCATTCCTCTTGTTGTAAATACACCCTCATAACTAAAGAAAAGGGATTTTGGAGGCTTAGGATTTGGAGAGGTAGCTTTGGATTTTATAGCTTGGCATACAAGAGAAGAACATTCCTTGGAGAAGAAAGAAGTGACTTAATGTTCCACTATTGGAGCTAGTGTCTCCTCATTGTAACTATTTACTTGGATATTTCACTTAATAATCAGAAGCTCATTGATCTAGCTCAATTTCATGCATGTATCGTGAATGTTATAAGATTATTCTTTAGATGTTTATGGTATATGTTATATTCATATGTACTAAATAAATTGAACTATTTCATTGGATTTGGTGCTTATCTTGTTGAATGTGTATTGAATTTACTTTAATGATCATCGTATCTATGTGAACTACTTCTTTGGATAACTAACGAATCATTATTTTCTCTCGTGCGCCTCTCTTATGTTAGTAATATTACTTTCCTTCTATAGACTCACTCTTCTCTCCCCTCTAGTTAAAGACTCATTTTACAGATTGCAATCGGTGTTTCACAGTGTCAACTTACTTGCTAATTTCAAAGGTTATGTGCATACACTCTTATGTTATTCATTGCAGCCAAGGCAAGCCTTGAGTTTTGGTGTCCAGGACGATACTTCAGATGGGGCTCCTACTTCAAACGGTGTAAGGTCTAACTGGGTCTTCACATCGGGGAAAACCCCTACATTTTTCATAATATAGCATCATCAACATGAACTCTATCTCTTTATGTCTTGTATTTTTTAATTTTAATTTATTTTAGTGGTGTATCATGGTTATTTTTTTCCTCACTTCTTTCATATTGTTATGCAACTAATAAAAATGCATGTAATAAATCTCATTCCTCATTCATGCATCTGTTATTGCATTGTCCACCCTTGCTTTTTCCTCTAATAATGTTCTCTAATCAAACACTTTGCATCCTTTGTTTTATCCAAACCATCCTCTTTTACAAGGATTTTAATGATTTATTCCCATATGCTCATGCATTTTGATCTACTTGATATCTAGAAGTTTCCTTGTGATTCCTTTATGAGTTGTTATTAAAATTGTGCGCCCTAATTCTCTTCCACCACATGTCCTCTTCTTATTGTTCATAATTTTCCTTCTCTTCATAAACATTTTACAATTGCCAAGTTTTATTTAAGTCCCAATCTAACTTTGCAATCCTTCACTCAATAATGGCTACCTTGAAATTTACACTATGTCCCTTCTCATTATCTCAATGGTGCCTCTTATTTTGATCTCACTCACCACTTATTCTACATATTTAATGTTATCTCTAGTCTACTAATACTAGACACCTCTCACCCATGCTCTTTCTTATCCCATTCCAATGCATATGCACCTGTGTGGTGACCTCCATGGTGATGTTATCATTGATTCCTTTTTCAAGTTAATATCCTATAAATATGTCAAATTCTCCTTTAATTCTAAATAACTAGTATGTTTTGGGCCTTCTCATGCCCTTTGTGAAGTCACAATTCTTGGAGCTATTTCTTAGGGGTCTCTAACACATCATTTGTATTGAAATCCAAAACCATTCTCAGACTACACATTCCTGCCATCCGTGTTGTTCTAAAACTTGATGTTAATAGAGTACCATCAATGCTCCTATGTCACTCGATAAATTAGATTGTTAGAATTGTTGTATCATAATTTGACTCAGCTGGAAGTCAAGAGAGGTTCTGAGCAATTCAAGGTTGTTGAGGAACAGTTGTAAAAATTTCAAGAAGACCTGCAACATGCTCAAAAGGATAACCACAAGCTCAACGAGGATTCATCATCACATGTGCACTAGAACCAAAATCAGGGAAGCAGCAGCATTGGAAGTGTAATATAAGCCAGAGGAGCAGCAAAGAAGAAAAGTGTGCAGCAAGGGTCAAGTCAGGCTTATTCATGTGTAGAATAGTTCAAGAGTCGGGCTTATTGATGCGTTCAGAACATTGCACACAAGTCAGGGTCGAGTCGTGCAAATATACGTGTATAATAGTGTTCGGAGGCTTAATCGCAATCGCACGTGGATGACCTGATCGCAGATCACAAATCGCAATCGCATGTGGAAGGCCTGATCGCATATCACAAATCGCAATCGCTCGTGGAGGGCCTACCTGCATATCGCAAATCGCAATCGCAAATCTTAGGAGGAATAGAACAAGGTGGAATCACCGAAATGCGAAATGTGAAATGTGATACGAGGACCAGATGCGATATAGTTCAGAGCTGTAATCTAAAGTATTTAAATTCCATTCATGGGACCCTCTTCGTTATTGCATATGGGCCTGCCTGCATATCGCAAATCGCAATCTCAAAGCTCAGGAGGAATAGAACAAGGTTGAATCGCCGAAATGAAAAATGCGATACTAGGACCGGATGTGATATAGTTCGGAGCTCGAATCTAAAGTATTTAAAGTTTGTTCATGGGACCCTCTCGCATATTGCACATCGCAAGCTCAGAAGGGATAGTGATCATAAGATAACGAGATTCGTCGAAGTGTGAAGTGTGATAACGAAGCGAATGCGATGGAAGTTATCACTTGTTGGAACACCTAATCCTCCATGGGTAGGTGTGGAATGCGAAAAGTTGCAATGGAGTCCAAGTAACCTTGGAATGTGAAACCAAGAGTCACACCATTGTACTATAAATGTACATCATGTATAATGGAAAAATAAGAGAGCTGCATGCTTATCCTTCATTGTGTGTTGAGTTTCTTGTTGTGTGTGTGTTTATTCTTCTCATACACCATGTATGTGTTTAACATGGTATCAGAGCTAAGAAGTTCATAACCAGCTCAACCTTGAGTGAGCCATTTGTGATTATGGCCTGTGCATATCTGCAAAAATTCTTGGCATTTTTGCAGCATTTAGAGAGTTTCTGCAGCAGACATTTTGCCGCATTCAGAAAGTGGTTTTGAAGAAGAGAAATAGTGGTTTTGAAGAAGAGCAGCACTACGCATCTGAAGGTTTTCATTCTGATTTCTTCCTGCAATTTCTGCCTATTAAATTCTGCATTTTGAAGAGCTGCTGGAATAGTGTTTCAAAGTGGGTTTCTGAAAGGAAAATTTCTGAGTTTTTCATTGAAAATTTTCTACAAATTTATGGGTTTTCTACTGAAATTTTCTGGAAGAATTCTGCATTTTTTAAGTTTCATTCTCTGCTACTGAAAAAATTAGTTCTTGCCCCAAGTCTACAAGATTCTGAAACATCTCCAATCCTGCTATACATTTAAAAATTATGTTGTTGTTTTAAAGTTGATTTCCTGCTCTCTGCTGTTTTTACATAAAATAAAATAAAAAATAAAAAATAAAAACCCTCGGCCCCTGCACTCTGCTCTATGCCCATCCCTCTGCACACTCAACCACACTCAACCCCCTGCCCATTGCTCTCCCTTCCCACTCGAGCACCCCCTCACTCCCATCGAGCCCCCTTCTCACGCTCAATTCCCATCCCACCTGCATTTTTTTTACCCCATACACCATGCGCTACCAACACTCCCTTACGCGCACTCTACCAACCTCATTCTCTAGCCCCCTTGCTATCTCTCTGCGGTATCCCTTGCGCACAACCCCTACCCGCTCTTCTATGTTATACGCTCGCTGCACCCCCATACTCCCATTCCCTATACCCCGGCCACGGCCCCCCCTCGGCCTCACGGCCGTCCCACCCCTTGCCTCGCCCTCTACGCATACCACCACCCATGTTTGGCTGCCCTCTCCCTATGCGGCCCTTACCCTCGCATACACTCCCTCACACTACCCTCTCCACGCTCACCGCACCTGAACTCACCCTACACCCCTATTCTACCCTGCTCCACCTATTGATCACCTCTACCAAACTCCACGGCACTCTTGGCCTAACGCAGCCTCCTCCCCTTCCTAACGCAGCCTCCTCCCCTTCCTAACGCAGACCCCTCCCTACCTACGTTACCTAAACCTCACCCCCTTATCTTCTATCTAAGCTACCCCTCATCGCTCAATCTACGCCCTTCTTCGTAGCAACTCTCACCCCTACGCACAGCCCCCTCGATTCCCTTACCTGCTTGCTCTTCCCCCTTACGCAACCTACATTACCCTCTACACAAACCATTACACGACCTCCCCTACTCCCTTCAACCACCGCCCTACTCCCTTCGACCACCGCTTCGCTCACCTACTCACAGCAATCCTCTCCAACGCCACCCTTCCCCCAACCTGCCAACGCTCCCCTCGCCTCCCTAACCTGCGTCTATCCTACCCATATCGACTTTCCCACACCAATCCACCGCCCCACCTGCAACAGTCCTCTTCCTCATAATCAACCCTCATGGCCATACAGCCCCCCCAACTCAAACACCCTTCCACATAACTAATACCGCCCCCATCTTGGATATAAAATATCGCCCCCCGCCTCCCCACCCCCCCCCCCCCCCCTCCCCCTTTTTAAATTCGTTTTTATATTTTTAAATTTTTTTAATATCCGCCCCCTCCCATATAATGCCTTCCCCCAAATTAAAATTCCTCCCTTTCCTATTTAAATTTTTAAAGTTCAATTTTAAAAAAGAAAAAAGAAAAAAGAAAAAACCAGCAGAGAGAGGAAGAGAGGAAGCAAACAGCAGAGAGAGAAAATGGAAATGAAATATGAAGCAAATGGGCTGTACACATAACATTGAAGTGAGATTTGCATTGTGATTTGTGGCATTGATAGAATGGTGATTTTCTGCAAGAGATTTACATGTGAAGACGAGTTGTTATTAGTGCAAAACAACTATTTTGAAGAAGAAAAATCAGCTGCCTCAAATGCTTCTTGCACGTTGTTTTTGCTGCATATTTTGCAGAAATATTGTATTGAGCCGACATTGTATTACTTCTTCACTCATAGTTGCAATCAGTATTTGAGTTGAGAAAATTGTTGATATAAGTCATTGTTGCTTTCCGGTTAGACAGTTAAGTCTATACCTTGAGGTCCTCCATCATTTGAGGAGCAGATTTTGTATTTTGGGATTTCCATAGTTAGAAGTTCTCTTGAGTCATTTGTATTTCTTGAAATTAAGTTGAATCACATTGTAAACGGGTGCATTTTCGGTTGAAGCCGACACCCTTTCTTTTTGAGCCTAAGTTGTTGAAAATGGCTAAAATCAATGAGGCATTAGAGTTGTTGAATAACCTCATTCATTCCAATGTTGATGATATGATAAAAATGAGCAAGGATGCTCTTTGTAACATTCAAAGTTGTTTGCAAGATGCACATGAGAAGATTGAGTTTTTGCAGTTGGAATCTCAGCTCCAACAAGATGAACTTCAGCAAAAGAGTCACCATTTTGAACCTGTTTCTATTCAGAAGATTGAGAAGGACTCCCATCAGTAGCAAGTCAGTAAAGTTGAAGTCGATTTCCATTCAGTTCCTTGCACAAGAGCAGATGTACATGCAGATGCAGCAGTTCAACCTGCACTTCTCAAGCCCATCATCAGACCTTGGGAAGAGCTTGTCCACAACAAGCACCAAATTGGTCTTGGATATGAAAAGGATTTGTCATTTCATATGCTATACTACACCAAGCCCATCAAATTCAGAGTGTCAGATTCCTATATGACATTTCACCTGCAAATGTTCCAGATCCTGTTCTGCTTCCACAACAACATATTGTAAAATGCCAACACTGTGATCGAGTTGGCCATATGAAAGATCACTATTTTGATCTTCATCCATGCAAGCATTGTGGTCGGCACACTTATTCTTCAGACAGATGCTTCAGAAACAATCCTCCTGCAAGAGCAAAGATTCATCTTGGATGGATCGCTTCTTGGCAATGGGCATCAGCAGCCAAGAAGATGTTTAAGACACATGTCAGAACTTGTTCTCGGATATTGAGCAAACTTGCAGTTGATTTTTTGCCATCATCTCACCTTGTCCCTGACAGGGGGGGAAATGGTGGTCATGTACAAGCTTCGACGTCAGATCAAGCGAGCCTGAGCCACAATCTCTCATTCCATGTTCAGAGTTGTAACCAGAGACACAGCAGTTCAAGCGAGCCTGAGCCACAATTCGTCATTCCATATTCAGAGATGTAGCCAGAGACACGGATGCCCATGAGCATGCCTTTGGTTGGTGGACAACCTTAAACCATCATCTTTGGTTGGTGGACAACCTTAAACCATCATAGGTTGTAGACCTCCCTTCTTTTAGGTTGAAGGTCTCCCTTTCATATATGAGGGACACTTCCTCTAGCATAAGCCTTCAACTTCTTGCCAGCTTTGGTTGAGTTCCAGGAAATGCTTCAAGCATTCCAGAGTTGTTGGTCATCCTTAAACCATCACAGGTAGTAGATCTCCCTTCTTTTAGGTTGAAGGTCTCCCCTTTTTATGAGGGACAATTCCTCTAGCAGAAGCTTTCAGCTTCTTGCCAGTTTTGGAAGAGTTCCGGGAACTGCAACAAGTATTGTGTTCCAGTGTTGGTGGTCATCCTTAAACCACCTCTTTTTTCCAACATTTCAAAGAGTTGATTCAGCCCAATTGCTGCCATGTATACTTTGCAGATTTGTGTTACAACTCTGTTCTTGGACTCACACATACCCCTTCAGATTAAGGGGGAGAATGTTGGAACACCTAATCCTCCATGGGTAGGTGTGGAATGCGAAAAGTCACAATGGATTCCAAGTGACCTTGGAATGTGAAACCAAGAGTCACACCATTATACTATAAATGTACATCATGTATAATGGAAAAATAAGAGAGTTGCACACTTATCTTTCATTGTGTGTTGAGTTTCTTTTTGTGTGTGTGTTTATTCTTCTCATACACCATGTATGTGTTTAACATGGTGTTTAACATCGCTAAAGTCTAAATTTTTTTAAGTCCGAGTACATGGGTTTTTCCTTTGTAAAAATCACATCGGAGGGAAAAAGCATATTATAACGTAGAACGTTGAAATGCTGAAATGCGACAGAGAAGCATACACGATACAATTTTTCAAAGGTAATGGAATATCTTTTAAAGTCCAGTCTTATGGCAGTTACAAAGGAAATTTTGAACGCAGGGCAGACTCGGGTAAGAAAAAACTCGACGCTACGTGCAAAACAGTAGTATGCGTTTGCGGAAGTTTATTAATCAAAGACTAAACGTTGCGGGAACAAGAGGAAGAGGCAAAGTCGGGTAGTAGGTGATGTTGTGGATAATTTTGTCACCCTCCTAGAGACAGCCTAGAGTTGCCATAGACTAGTGCCTAGGACATCTTAATATAGCAAGGAGCTCCTCATATAGCTTGGGTTGTCAATCCAAAGAGCTCTCTTACTATCTCTTGTTGAACAAGGAAGATAATTTAAATGGGACCAGTCTCTCTCAGAAGCTGATACAAAGATAAGAATAGTGTAGGGACATCATGTAAAACTCCAATACAAAGGCATCAGACAGTTAAGAGACAGCTTACTGTAAAGAGGGCCGATTCAAATAATATATCACAGAAATCAAATATCAGGACGTGAGTGCAGTGAGGAAACATAAAGAGGATATTAATTAACATGAGACTGATACCCAGATACACAACAGAACCACATAAGGGCATACCAATCTATGAATCCTTATATGACAATGGCGTTTTAAAAGCACCCTCCTCATGCAACTAATATAGCAGAAAATATGGAAAAGATGAACATGGAACAGTATATCATGACTAGGCCTATTTAAAGCGCTTGACTAATTCTAGAAAGGGCATCAACGAGGATGAATCCTTACTGCAAACTAGTGAGCCACTCGCATTCTAGAACATGATACAAGAAGATAAATAGCATGAAATGAGAGATTGTATTAACACATAAGAGAAATTACATACTGTGAGATACCAAAGACCAGAATCCTCATTACAGTTATAACTCCTCCTCACTGAGACCCAACGGGCTCTGAACCTTCATACAGAAATATTACAGAATGTATACAAAATCCTTTTCACTGCACAGTTTGCTGATAGAAATCTGGAACCATTACAATGTATTCTTTTCGGGCCTTTATAGGGAAGATAGAGAATTCTAGAGGAGGAGGTGGATGAAGCACAATTAATGACTCAATTTGAATAAAATGGCAGAAAACATTCGCGCCCACTCTATGAATGACTAACTATAAATGACTGTACTTTACAAACTGTCTATAGAAATAAATGCTGGGAGATGAAAATCTCCTTATATACAAGACACAAATAATAAAATATATAGAATTCTCGGCCTTTTGCTGAGGAAAAATCTGCTGCCGTAAGAGCCTTGAGATAATCTGCAATTCTGTACTGTACTCTCAGCCCTTAGCTTTGGATTTGAATCTTGGATCTTTAATGCGGGACGAATTTCTCTGGAGGGTTCTGTAGGTCCATATACTTGCCTTCTTTAATGGCGATCATTTCTCACACCTACCCTCAGCTTCTTCATTAAATTTCACCCACAGAAAATCGTCTTTCATGGACTCTAAACTTTTGCAATAGAGGTGGCGAATTAAAACGCCCTCCTGTTATATTGAAACCTGCAAAACCCACAAGATATTAGAGAAATCCGACATAGATGGAGGCGGGGACGATGGATACATGGTCGACAGGGAGAAATACACAGGGTGGCGGAAGAAAAACAGTGGAGGTTTTGACAAATAGACGAAATGCGGGCTTTTTATATAACACAGTGTGGACGTGAGGAAGGAATAACGACAAATACGAACAAAAACATATAAACATACAAATATATATATAGCGTGGAGGAATCTTACGGATGTACGAGACCAAAACACGTGGACGTACGGGGGACAGGTGGATGGGTGATGTGGCGGAGTCAACAGGTGGGGAGACTGAACTCTGGGCCATCGGATTACAAACGCAGATCAACGATTAGGAATGGACGGGAGCGACACGATGGTGGGCCATATGATATGGCGGACATGAAATAATGGGTGGGCAAGTCTGGAGAATATCCATCGTCGGATCGACATCGCTAGATCCGACGGTTCAAACAAATTCCGCTGCCCGACGATTGTACAGGCTTTAACGCGCGGGGAAAAGTGGTTTCATGGCCCGTACCAAGGACACGCGACGCCTACCCAGTGGAATCGCTGACCAGATGGATAATACCGCCAGCCTGGGGTAAGCGGTGCGGGGGTTTACTGCCGGTTTCCTGCACGCGGGGCCCTCCTCATGAAATGATCACTGCTCCGTTGATATAACGTGATCGGACGGCGGATATCACGCCCGAATATAAACAATAAGCCCCATTTCTTTTTGGCCTGCGGTTTTCGGACTCAGGTCATGTGACGACGTCAGGAAAGGGGGCTAGGGCCCTGAGGGCTTCGGCTCAATAAATTTAAATTGCGGGTTTTTATTATTTGGACAGTGTATTTCGGAGCAGAAAGGGTGGCGATGAGCATGACATGGAGGTTTTTGATCACGAAAGATGCTTGAAACAGGTTTAAAAGGGACCAGTGGTAAAAATTTAAATGGAGGAGGGAATATGTACAACATCGGCTCCATCTGGGGACGGCATGGTCGTCTTCGGGCATGTCGAGAACACGCAGACCACTGAAAATTTCACTTCGTTCTTCAATTCCCCTGCGCTTCTTCTTCAGGTAATTGTCAGCATTCTTTCCTTAATGAAAATAAAAACCAAAACAACTTACATACAGTATATACAATCAGGGATTCCCAGCCTGGGTCAGAATTGGAAATACGGTTTGAGGAATTGGCCATTCACAGGTGCATCCAACCGATCACCCTGCAGATTTTCTAAAGAAAAGGTGTTGTTTCTTCCTAGCTTCACTATCTTGAATGGCCCGAACCACAGCGGATCAAATTTAGCATGCTTGCCCTTCTCTGCTCTGCGAACATCCCATCTGAGAACCAGGTCACCAACTTGAAAATTTATATTCTTTGCATGCTGATCAAATACGTTCTTCATTTTCTCTTGATATTCCATCAATCTCTGATCTACCTGGTTCCGTGTTTCTTCCAACTCTACTAATTGATTAATCCTTCTGATCATATCATCTGGTTCCTCTTGATTCTCTTGCATAAAACGTGCCACTGGCAATGCCAATTGCACTGGGAAAACGGTTGCTCGACCATATACCAGTTCATATGGAGACTTCCATGTTGCTCTTTTACTGGTTATTCTATTAGCCCATAGAGCAAACTTTAATTGAGAGTCCCAGTTTTTCTGATTTTCACTGATTTTTTTCTTCAGGGCTCTCACCAGGGTTTTATTAGATGACTCTGCTAAGCCATTTCCCTACGGATAGTATGCTGTGGAATGAGTCAGGATGATATTGTGCCTTTGGCAGAAGTTCACAAATCTGGCAGATTTAAAAGCTTGTGCATTATCAGTTACAATTCTAGCAGGACAGCCAAACCTAGATATGATATTTTCCTCCATAAACCTCATTATTAGAGCGTCTGTAGCATTTCTGGTAGGTATGGCTTCAACCCATTTCGTGAAATAGTCTGTGGCTGTTAGTATCCATTTGTGTTGGCCACTGGATGGGGGATGTATTTCTCCTATAAAATCTAATCCCCATTTCTGAAATGGTTCGTTTACATGAATAGGAATTAAGGGCATGGCTGCTAGTTTCTGTCTTTCGGAAAATCTTTGGCACTTGTCACATGCTCTGACCCAAGCAAAAGTATCTGTATACAATTTTGGCCAGTAAAAACCAGCCTTCAGGATTTTGTGAGCTGTAGCCCTCCAGCTGTAATGCCCTCCACATATTCCCTCATGGAATTCTGCCAATATGTTCTCTATTTCATTTTCTGTGAGGCATAACAGTAATATACCTGAAGGGTCTCTCCAATATAGCTGTCCATTGGCGATCATGTATTTCTGTGATTTCATCCTTACAGCCCTATATTTTACTTTATCACAACTCGGAGGACAGCTAAGTGTTAAAAGATATTCAACAATTTCTTTGTACCAAGGACTAGTTAGATATTTCACATGTACCTTTTGAGTGGCCATCTCCAGTCCTTGTTGTTCTTCTCCTTTTTCAAATTCCTCATTTGCTATCATAGATAAATTGATGCCCAAAGCTTGATGATTTGATTCAGATAACATCTTAGCAAGTCCCTGTCCTTTAATTAATTTGGTAGGCCTTATGTCCAAATCATACTCCTGAATTTTTGCAATCCATCTTCCTCTTCTACCTTCGCTGTCACCCTGAACTAGTATGTCTTTGACAGCTGTTGTGGGAACATATGCAGTAATATGAGATTGAAAAATATATACTCTAAAAGCTTTAAGGGACTTGACTAGGGCATATGCCTGCTTCTCCAATATATTGTATTTCAATTCTGAATCATAAAGTACTTGACTGAAGAAAGCTATAGGCTGTTCATATCCCTCTTCATTTTTCTGCAATAACACTCCAGCAATTGTGTGAGGGGAAGCAAATGAGAAAATTATAAATGGCTTTCTGTAATCTGGCCCTGCTAGCACAGGAGCTTCAGCAAATGCCTGTTTTATCCTTGTGAATGCATCTCTAGACTCCTGGGACCATTTTACTTCATTCTCCTTTTTCAACATATTAGTTATATGCCTAACTATCTCAGCATAGTTAGGGATAAATCTTCTTAGAAAATTAATTCGGCCCAAAAATACATGTACTTCCTTCTTATTCCTGGGCAGAGGGATGATGTTTATTACTTCAACTCTCTTAGGGTCTATTCTCACACCATCTTTAGTTACAATGTGCCCTAAGATTTTTCCCTCATCTAATGCAAACAAAGATTTTTGAGGGTTGAGAGAAAGGCCATACCTTCTGCATTTTTCAAAAGTTCTTCTTAAATGCTCAATATGCTCATCATCATTCTTTGAAAACACTGTGATATCATCGAGATATACCACCAGAAACTTGTCCTGTTCTCCAACAAAGGCTATGTCCATTGCCCTTTGAAAAGTAGCACCCGCATTAATCAATCCGAATGGCATCCTGGCATACATAAATGTTCCCCATGGTGTAGTAAATGCAGTTTTCTTCTGGTCTTCTGGAAATACAGCTACCTGATTATAACCAGAAAATCCATCCATCATTGACATTCTGGATGCTCCCACTACTTTCTGCAAGATGTGGTCCATTTTAGGCTGTGGATAATTATCTTTGAGAGATGCCCTATTCAAATTCCTGAAATCCACACAGAGCCTTATTTCTCCATTCTTCTTTCGAACAGGAACAAGGTTCGCTATCCATTCTGAGTATCTCAATGGCACAATTATCTTGGCCTTCAGTAATTTTTTTATTTCTTTTTCAATTGAGGGAAGCAGCAGAGGGTTTATCTGTCTGAGTTTCTGCTTATAGGGCTTTGCATCTTCCCTCAAAGGAATTTTATGTTGCATTATACTAACATCAAAAGTTTTTAGGTCCTGATAGGACCAAGCAAATACATCTTTGTAAGATTGAAACAACAAATATTTTTCTTTATATTCTTCTGGGACTCTTTTAGATAATTTAACAATTTTGGGATCAGCATAAGTACCCAGATTCAAATCTCCTACTTGATCTTCTTCTGTCACTTTGTTTGGCTGCAAAGGAATATCATTTTTGTCAAATAATCTTTCTAGAGGCACCAGCCCTCTAGGAATAACATTTCCTTTCAGCTGCAGCACTTTATTCCCTGCTATATTCTCTTCCCATTTGTTTTCTGCAATATTTTCAGCTTCTTCCTCCCTCTCATCATCAATCTCTATGTTAGAGAATTCTCCCACTATCTCCATGAATCTCTTCATTTGTTCATCATCTTCGAATACCTGCCAGTGCTTTATATTATCTGGAATGGATGGTCTGTACCGTACCTCCACTTCATATCTTAAAAGTGGGTTCTGAGGAGGACGGAATGTACTGGCAGCTACAGCAAGAGAATCTGCTATTATGTTTTGCTCCCGGGGCATGAACTGTATGTTAAATGCTAAAAAGAAGTTTTCTATCATGTCCCATACTTCGTTTCTATATGCTCTGAGCCGAGGGTGTTTGGTTTGACATTCATTTTTGATCTTCCTTACTACCAGCTCGGAGTCTCCCAAGACTTTTAAACATTGGATGCCCATGTTTCTAGCTGTCTGTAGTCCCAATAGCAGTGCTTCATATTCGGATACATTGTTTGTAGCCTCATACTCCAATTTAAAGGACAGTGGCACCCATTTTCCTGCAGGGGATATTAATAATACCCCAGCTCCATTGCCTTCTCTTGAGTTTGCTCCATCAAAATGCAAAGTCCATATTTCTGATTCCTGATCTCCTTTAGACTGTTCAGCTTGGATTTGACCAAAAAGGGGATCATGAGCATAATTTTGATTTTCTTCTAACATCAAGCATGAAAAGTCTCCCTCTTTGTTATAAACTGGAGAATTCTCTGAGAAGTCAGCCTTAGTTACCATTTTAACAAATCTAGTCTCTCTGTACAACCTCCTTTCTTGACCCCCAAAGACTGGGACAGTAGCATATGTCAAATCCAATTTAATTGATCCCCCAATCTTTGTACCCCAGGACCTTGACAGCAGCATGCCAAAGCGGGCTGGGATATCAGCGACCACAATTTCCATGACCACACTCTTTGCTGGAATTTGGGCCAAATTGACCACTAAATATTTTATCATTCCCAAGCATTTAACTCTTTTAGAATCAAACGAATATAGGTCTTTGTATGGTCTTGTAATTTGCAGTCCTAGTTGCTCCATGACAGACAAAGGCATAAGATTATGGGAAGCTCCAGAATCTAACATACAATTGTGTAACAGCAAGTCATGGATGACTAGGGACACATAAAAGGGAGGAGTAGAAGGGTCTATCTCCTCGACATGTGGGCCAAAGACTACCATGGGTCTTTCTTCTTGAAGATTTAAACTATCGGGTGTAATTGGTATTTCAGGAGGAAGCATAAAGGAAGTGACTTGAGACTGATATACAGGCTGTTTTAATAATTCAGTCAGTGGGACAGGAATCTTAATTTTCTCAAGTTCTTTTTGCAAATTGAAAGCAGATGGGGGCTTTTCTATCACAACTTCTTTTGACTCCTTATTTTCAGCTGAAGACTTAATTTCTTTTGACATTGGCTCAGCATTAGGAGGACTGATTATTTTTGAAGAAGAAGGAATCTGAATATTAGACTGCAAGGAAGTATTTAGAGGGCTCTTACCTTTTTCTGTGTTCTTCTTTGTTGATGATTCCTTCTGAACAGATGCTTCTTTCTGAGGTGGCTCTTCTTCTTGATCTTGAGTTCTGGCCCTCTTCCTTGAAGATCTGAGATCATATTTAACATTGAATTGCGCTTGCATGAAATCAGCAAATTGCTTACAATAATGGTCAATCTCTGCTTCTTCATCTTCATCTTGCAACGGGCATTCCATATCATCAGTATTTGAAAAAGCCAGATTTGAATCTTCTAATCCATAAGCTGCGTCTCCAGTGGAGTCATCTGCTGGTCCTTCCAGGTACAAGGGATGAGGTACCTGGTCTTGTTGTTCCTTTGTTTCTCTCGGCAATATCTGCAATGGTGGCCTTCTATACTGGGGATTGTATCCTCTGTTTGGAGCATTATAATAGTTCTTGGGAGCTGCACTTTTTGCTTCCAGTTCAAGCTTGACCATCTTCTTTATCATTTTACTTATTTCGTTCATTTTATCTGAATCTTTTTCCCGATTAGAGGTGGAAACCTCTTCTTTGCCTCTCCTCTTAGTATCATGTTCAGCTTTTCCTTTTAACTTCCCAGTGGAGGCAAACTTTGCTTCCAATTCCAGAGCATCTGATTGTGCATCATCCAACGTGGCAGGTTTTCTTTCTCTCAAGGCAAAGCCAAAATCAAACTCAAAGGCTACTATGAAAATTATCTTGGCAGCAGCTTCATGGGGCTTCATTTCAGGAGGCAAGCTCAGATATAACTTGTTGAATCTTTTAATAAATTCTGCCACTCCCTCATTCTGTTTCTTCTTCATGGTATTAAATTCAGTGAGACATTGACCGTGATCTTTCTTTTCTCCCCACTTCCTGAGGAAAACATTCTCCATAACATCCCAGGTGGTCACAGAACGATTTCCCAATGTTTTAAACCATTTTCTGGCTTCCCCTTCCAAAGATTGCACAAATAGTCTCAAGACCACATCCAGATGTTCAACATTTAAGTTTTCTGCAAAAGAGCAGAAGGTCTCGAGATGTTTCTGAGCATCAACTTCATTTTCACCATTAAATCTTGGTAGAATCTTCAGATAATCCTGTGGCATATCATTCAGCACTTGGGGTAAGGCCAGTGGAGCATATTTGTTCAAAAGAAATGCAGGAACATTGGCCATTGGAGGAGGTGGGGGTTGTACAACAGTCTGAGATACAAATGAAGGGAGAGGAGTAGGAGGAAGTGGAGAATGAATAGCAATGGGAATATATTGCACAGAAGCCTGAGGGGTGGATGGGAATAACTCACGGTTAACAGCGACTACTTCTGTGACCTCTTTAATTTCTTCCGCCTCGAAAGCAGGATGAGAATCTTCTTCAATCCAGGAACTTCCCCTACGTGGAGTTTCCGAGTAAAACTCAGGGTTTTTCTGTTCTAACTTCTCTAGAAGAAGAGGGCGGATAATCTTTAACAGAATATTCAGGGTTTTCAGCACGAACTGACTTCCTCTCCTTCCAAACTCTTTTATGAATGATCTTCTCTGGGTCAGACACGTAAGGTGTTTTTGACTGAGATGTATCTGACCTCAAATGTGGCTTACGAGGAGCCAGAACTACCAATAAGATTTATCAAATAAAGACCAGTGGAGTCGCCAAGGTGAGAGATATGCAACTCTTCAACTCTCTGTGCTCACCTGATTAGAGAGTGAAAACAATTTGTCGAGACCCAGGGAAACTGATATTCTTGAATTCGCTCCCCGGCAACGGCGCCAGAAAGATGTTGTGGATGATTTTGTCACCCCCTAGAGACAGTCTAGAGTTGCCATAGACCAGTGCCTAGGACATCTTAATATAGCAAGGAGCTCCTCATATAGCTTGGGTTGTCAATCCAAAAGCTCACTTGCTATCTCTTGTTTGAACAAGGAAATAAGTTTTGAATGGGACCAAACTCTCTCAGAAGCTAACACAAAGATAAGAATAGTGTAGGGACATCATGTAAAACTCCAATACAAAGGCATCAGACAGTTAAGAGACAGCTTACTGTAAAGAGGGCCGATTCAAATAATATATCACAGAAATCAAATATCAGGAAGTGAGTGCAGTGAGGAAACATAAAGAAGATATTAGTTAACATGAGATTGATACCCAGATACACAACAGAACCACATAAGGGCATACCAATCTATGAATCCTTATATGAAAATGGCGTTTTAAAAGCACCCTCCTCATGCAACTAATATAGTAGAAATTATGGAGCAGATGAACATGGAACAATATATCATGACTAGGCCTATTTAAAGCGCTTGACTAATTCCAGAAAGGGCACCAACGAGGATGAATCCTTACTGCAAACTAGTGAGCCACTCGCATTCTAGAACATGATACAAGAAGATAAAAGCATGAAATGAGAGATTGTATTAACACATAAGAGAAATTACATACTGTGAGATACCAAAGACCAGAATCCTCATTACAGTTATAACTCCTCCTCACTGAGACCCAACGGGCTCTGAACCTTCATACAGAAATATTACAGAATGTATACAAAAGCCTTTTCACTGCACAGTTTGCTGATAGAAATCTGGAACCATTACAATGTCTTCTTTTCGGGCCTTTATAGGGAAGACAGAGAATTCTAGAGGAGGAGGTGGATGAAGCACAATTAATGACTCAATTTGAATAAAATGGCAGAAAACATTCGCGCCCACTCTATGAATGACTAACTATAAATGACTGTACTTTACAAACTGTCTATAGAAATAAATGCTGGGAGATGAAAATCTCCTTATATACAAGACACAAATAATAAAATATATACAATGCTCGGCCTTTTGCTGAGGAAAAATCTGCTGCCGTAAGAGCCTTGAGATAATCTGCAATTTTGTATTGTACTCTCAGCCCTTAGCTTTGGATTTGAATATTGGATCTTTAATGCGGGACGAATTTCTCTGGAGGGTTCTGTAGGTCCATATACTTGCCTTCTTTAATGGCGATCATTTCTCACACCTACCCTCAGCTTCTTCATTAAATTTCACCCACAGAAAATCGTCTTTCATGGACTCTAAACTTTTGCAATAGAGGCGGCGAATTAAAACGCCCTCCTGTTATATTGAAACCTTCAAAACCCACAAGATATTAGAGAAATCAGACACAGATGGAGGCGGGGACGATGGATACATGGTCAACAGGGAGAAATACACAGGGTGGCGGAAGAAAAACAGTGGAGGTTTTGACAAATAGACGAAATGCGAGTTTTTTATATAACACAGTCTGGACGTGAGGAAGAAATAACGACAAATACGAACAAAAACATATAAACACACAAATATATATATATATATATATATATATATATATATATATATATATAGCGTGGAGGAATCTTACGGATGTACGAGACCAAAACACGTGGACGTACGGGGGACAGGTGGATGGGTGATGTGGCGGAGTCAACAGGTGGGGAGACTGAACTCTGGGCCATCGGATTACAAACGCAGATCAACGATTAGAAATGGACGGGAGCGACACGATGGTGGGCCATATGATATGGCGGACATGAAATAACGGGTGGGCAAGTCTGGAGAATATCCATCGTCGGATCGACATCGCCAGATCCGAAGGTTCAAACAAATTACGCTGCCCGGCGATTGTACAGGCTTTAACGCGCGGGGAAAAGTGGTTTCGTGGCCCGTACCAAGGACACGCGGCGCCTACCCAGTGGAATCGCTGACCAGATGGATAATACCGCCAGCCTGGGGTAAGCGGTGCGGGGGTTTACTGCCGGTTTCCTGCACGCGGGGCCCTCCTCATGAAATGATCACTGCTCCGTTGATATAAAGTGATCGGACGGCGGATATCACGCCCAAATATAAACAATAAGCCCCATTTCTTTTTTGCCTGCGGTTTTCGGACTCAGGTCATGTGACGACGTCAGGAAAGGGGGCTAGGGCCCTGAGGGCTTCGGCTCAATAAATTTAAATTGCGGGTTTTTATTATTTGGACAGTGTATTTCGGAGCGGAAAGGGTGGCGATGAGCATGACATGGAGGTTTTTTATCACGAAAGATGCTTGCAGCAGGTTTAAAAGGGACCAGTGGTCAAAATTTAAATGGAGGAGGGAATATGTACAACAGGTGACATGATGACAGTGTTTGAAACGCAAAAGCATGATTAGAGTCGGGTAGAGATGCATTTATGCAGACTTTTAGGATATCACAACAGAAACAGTAGGAGACACATCAACAACAAATCAGATTCAACAAAAGGATTATATTTCAAGTTTTATTTGTTAAGATCGAAGCTACAATGATGTCCTCGATTGAAATGTAATAAGTAGCTTAACAATTTAGGAAGTCTAGGAGTTTCAAGAAGCTCGAGCAGTTACAAACTGCTTTTGTTTGTATTTAAGGAAGAGGGACAGAGAGAAAACGGGTTTTGAGTTCTGGACCTCTTGGAGACTACATTTTGTACTTCTTTTTCTGATGGGTGAATGAAAGAAGAAGCAAGTTTCCTGTAGCTGTTGATGGTGATTCGTGTTTCTTGTTTCATTTTATGTTGTTTCTTCCTTGAATGAAGTGAATTAAAGAAGCAGCTAATCTCTGATTTACATTTGTAAGTAAGGGTTAAATAGCCTTAATAAGTGCTTCTTCACTCCAACTCCTCTCCCTTCACAAATTCTCTCTGGAAGTTAAAAGTGATAGATTTTGTGTTTACAACATAATATTTTGAGTTTCCTCTCTCTCCATGAATTCTCTGTGAAACTTAAAAGTAGTAGATTCTGTGTTTACAACATATTATTTTGAGTTTCCTCTCTCCATGAATTCTCTCTGAAACTTAAAAGTAATAGATTATATGTTTACAGCATGTTACTTTGAGTTTCCTCTACAGTGCTTATTTTCCATTCAGATATCAGCAGTCAATGGCATTGTGAAATATTTTATTATTCCAGATCATTAAGGGTTTTAGAAAACTAGTTTCCATAGGGACAGAACAAAGACCTCATGATAAATTATTTATGTGACACACTTTTAAAATGTCTTAAACAATTATTCCTTTCAAAATCGAGGGATTGTATCTTAAGAATCAACATTTTTTGACGTCGTTGTTGGGGACGAAGATGCGAAGTTATTTTTCTCTGGGTATTGACATCTATTTCTTGATGGTGAACAAGATTTGTATATAAATTTTGGTTGTTATTTATTCACCTAGCGACTCCACTAATTAAGGTTTCATTAGATGAGGAATTCTATAGGCAAGAAAATGATAAATCACCATGGAAAACATAGATATCATAGTTTGAGTTTTTTAAAGGAAGTTGTTTTTTTTACTATCAGTTTAGTGGTCTATTTTCCCTTACATATCAAAAGGATTGTTTCCTACTTTATATTCTCATAAGATTATAAGGCCCAAAAAGTAAATTCTTTATTGGAAAAGGAATATTTTTCTCCTGCTAGTATTATTGATCTTGACACAACTTTATCTCCTAAATATGAGAGGAGAGATGACTATTGCATTACAATTCCTAAAGATAATCAGTCACTGTCTAGGCATAAAGGTGATGATTCGTCATCTTCAGGTGATAATATTTTGTCTCACAAGAAATCGACTAATTTTCAACTCAAAAAAAAATAAATCTTTAAACCCCTGAAGCTGCCCACAATTCTCCATCAGTATCCTTCAAAAGGATTCAAATTTTTTCCAAGTTTCTCTGGAGAGGAGGAGTATATTTCATCTGAACAACATATCTTGTAATTTGAGTACTTTCTGGACAAATTTCAAATTATTTATGAAGATGTGGCTTTAAGGATGTTTTTTCATTCTTTAAAGAAGGGTGCTCAACAATGGTTCTGTTGTTTGGAAGCAAGTTCAATTAGTTCATGGCAAGGTTTTCAAGATATATTTCTTAGATATTGGGGCGAGCGTAAGTCATATGAAAAACACCTTTTGGAATTATATTCTATCCATAGGCAGAGCAATGAATCAATCGTTGATTTTAATAGGAGGTTTCAAAAAATTTATTTCAGCATGCCAAAATAAATTCGACCTCCTGAAGCTGCAACTATGGTTTACTATTTGAGGGCTCTTTCTATTGTCTTGGATTTTTATCTCAAGGAGAGAAAGCCTTGCACTCTGGATTTGATGTTTATTTATGCATAGGAAATCGAAGATAATGTGTGGGCTTGTAAAAATATTTCCTGTCATGTTGAAATAACAAGTTTTGTTGAAGACAAGAGGGTCTGTCAAGAAAACGTTGGAATTGCTTTACAAGAGAATGAAAATTCAGAGATGAACGAGGATTTTCAAAAGGTGTTAGAGGATTCCTGTATTTTTGAAACACAAGAATTTAATAATTTTTAAGATTCTGGTCAAAAATTCATTGCAACAACTAAACTACACGCTGAAAGCCTGAAAGATCATTACAATTTTCATAATTTTAATGATTTTGTGAATAGAGGAGAAACTAGTGGAGCTCCTCAGGTGTGTTTTCAGGAGGGGGGAGATTTTTGTCAAGAATTGGCATTATACGAAGAACATCAGCATGATGAGGAACAAACCTTAGATTTCGCTTTTCGTCTTAAATGGTTGTTAGCAGAAAACAACAATCAATCTTCTCACATAGAACCTCAAATTGAGGAGTCAAACGGTGAAGGAAGATGCCCTATTCAAAGAACTCTACATCAATGAGATTTTCAAGAAAATGAGGCAATGGAAAATTGGTCTCATCACTTCTATGATTCAGTAGTTGACTATATGAAAATTTTCTTTTGTCAGTGGCAAGCATTTATGCAAAGGTATGTGCAAAGCTTTGTATCTGGAAAACTTTCATGGTACCTCCCTATTGTGATCTTCAAATTTCAACAGTATGGAGGCATTAGGTCTAACATGCAGATGTTGGATTGGTGCCATTGGAAGACTAACTTCACCTGATTAAGTTCAGACATGAATACACATATAGGAGTTGTGCATAAATAAGCGCAAAAGTTGAGCATTTTTAGTTGTAGTATTTCTAGTTCGGTATTTTCAGTTTTAGAATAAAGGAAGAAGTCCAAAGTGTAGCAAGTTTTGGGAGGATTTCATAATGGCTCAACTCCCATTTGGGATTGACTCCATGCCCAATAACGGCTATTGATCTACAAGTTCTCTTTGATTCCATGCCCAATAAAGGCTACTGAACTACAAGTTCTCAACACTTTGCTACCACAGTGTTGTCCCCAATTGGAGCCAGATATTGTAGCATAATTTGACTCAGCTAAAAGTCAAGAGAGGTTCTAAGAAATTCAAGGTTATTGAGGAACAGTTGTTAAAATTTCAAGTAGACCTGCAATATGCTCAAAAGGATAACCACAAGTTCAACGAGGATTCATCATCACATGTGCACTAGAACCAAAACTAGGGAAGCAGCAGCATTGGAAGTGTAATATGAGCCATAGGAGCAGCAAAGAAGAAAAGCGCTCAAAAAGGGTCAAGTCGGGCTTATTCACGTGCAGAACAGTCCAAGAGTCGGGTTGATTGATGCATTCAGAACATTGCACACAGGTTAGGGTCGAGTCGTGAAAATATACGTGTATAATAGTGTTCGGAGGCTTAATCGCAATCGCATGTGGAGGGCCTAATCGCGGATCACAAATCACAATCGCATGTGAAAGGCCTGATCGCATATCACAAATCGCAATCGCTCGTGGAGGGCCTGCCTACATATCGCAAAGCTCAAGAGGAATAGAACAAGGTTGAATCGCCGAAATGTGAAATTTGATACGAGGACCGGATGCGATATAGTTCGGAGCTCGAATATAAAGTATTTAAATTCTAACTGTGGGACCCTCTTCGTTATCACATATGGGCCTGCCCGCATATCGCAAATCTCAAGAGGAATAGAACAAGGTTGAATCGTCGAAATGCAAAATGCGATATGAGGATCAGATGTGATATAGTTCAGAGCTCGAATATCAATTATTTGAAGTTCGGCCGTGGGACTCTCTCACATATCGCACATCACAGGGGGTTTTAAAGTCCATTCTTACGGCTGTTACAAAGGAAATTCTGAACACAGGGCAGACTTGAGTAAGAAAAAACTCGACGCTACGTGCAGAACAGCGGTATGCGTTTGCGACAGTTTATTAATCAAAGACTAAATGTTGTGGGCACGAGCGGAAGAGGCAAATTCGGGTATTAGGTGACATGATGACAATGTTTGAAACGCAAAATCATGGGCAAAGTCGGGTAGAGATGCGTTTATGCAAATTGTTAGGATATCACAGTAGAAACGGGAGGAGACACATCAGCAATAAATCAGATTCAACAAAAGGGTTATATTTCAAGTTTTATTTTTTTTTTCTTTGTTAAGATCGAAGCTACAATGATGTCCTCGATTAAAATGTAATAAGTAGTTTAACAGTTTAGGCAGTCTAGGAGTTTCAAGAAGCTCGAGCAGTTACAAACTGCTTTTGTTTGTATTTAAGGAAGAGAGGAAGAGAGAGGACGGGTTCCGATTTCTGGACCTCTTGGAGACTACATTTTGTACTTATTTTTCTGATGGGTGAATGAAAGAAGAAGAAAGTTTCCTGCAACTGTTGAAGGTGATTCGTGTTTCTTGTGTCATTTTATGTTGTTTCTTCCTTGAATGAAGTGAAGTAAAGAATCATCTTGTCTCTGATTTACGTTTGTAAGAGTTAAATAGCCTTAATAAGTGCTTCTTCACTCCAACTCCTCTCCCTTCACAAATTCTCTCTGGAACTTAAAAATAATAGATTTTGTGTTTACAGCATATTATTTTGAGTTTCCTCTCTCTCCATGAATTCTCTCTGAAACTTAAAAGTAATAGATTATGTGCTTACAACATATTATTTTGAGTTTCCTCTCTCTCCATGAATTCTATTTGAAACTTAAAAGTAATAGATTATGTGTTTACAATATATTGCTTTGAGTTTCCTCTACAGTATTTCTTTTCCATTCAAATATCAACAGTCAATGGCATTGTGAAATCTTTTATTATTCCAAATCATTAAGGGTTTTAGAAAACTAGTTTCCATAGGAATAGAACAAAGACCTCGTGATAAAATTATTTCTGTGACACACTTTTAAAATGTCTTAAGCACTAATTCCTTTCACAACCGAGGGATTGTCTCTTAAGAAACAACAAGCATCATAAAATGATTTAAAGAAAGACAGGATTAGACCCCAAAAAAAAAAAAAACACTCATCACCTCCATTATATTTAGTCAAATAAATTTATAAAATGATCACCATATAATTTAGTACCCAATATGGAAAGAAAAGGTTCTTTTACCTTTTATTTATATATAATTTCTTCTACATCCCTTAGAAGTATAAAACACAATGACGTGGATTTATTTTTTTCTTTAACCAAATTTGGATGATATATATTGTGGTTTTTCAATCTAAATATAAAATTTCACTATATCCTCCACCACTAAATGAAGAATGTGTTCACATCATGCAATCACAACCCAACCCTTCACTTAAAGAACTAGAAGTGTATGTGAGATCAACTACTAGTGCTTATCAAATGTGGGAATTGGAATTTTTTTTGTATAGAAGGAATGCAATAGTCTAAAATAAAATGAACATTGAATCAATTTGGATTAAAGGAATTGCATGTGTAATCTTCTTGTATTCCCATTCCTTGTTTGACTCTCCCCTACCTTCAGCATTCCCTCAACTCTGCTCCTCTCCCAAGGTTGCATGCACTATGGTTGGGTATGTAGTTTTGGATCTTCAAATTATGTGTAGTTATGCTTGCATTGTGGTTAGGTGTTGTTACATGTTTCTTGCATCCTGGAAACTCACTTAATCCTAGATCTTATATAGGATCGGGATCATTTGATAAAAGAGTTTTGTTTTTAACTTTACATTATATAAATTATAGTCTCATGTGATAGTTTAATTATGCTCCAAAATGGTTTACCTTCCTCATATTTCAACTTTTCAAAAATTTGGGAGAAAACAATTTCCATAATGTTGATTTAACAGGAAGTTTCCAATATGTAGTTCTGTGTATTGAATATATAAAGTTATTATCGAAAATCGTTCAAGAATTATATACCTAAAAAATTTACTTATAACCATATCTATTCTACCAAAAGTAGGGAAAAATAATTACTCCTAATCCTTCCATCTTTTAGTTATATCTTAGTAGAAGAAAAATTTTGAGATAACCTCTAGCAACTTACAGTTTTGTGATTTCTAACAATGATAAATTTGAGAAGCACACGTGGTGCACAAGTTACACACAAAACAATTTGTATGTCTCAATTCAAAACCAAAATACATCCCACATATATAGTGCTTATGAGATCTAACATATTCCAAACTAGGAGATTATTTTTGAGAAAATATCTCAACAAATTCCAACAACCAACAGACCTAATCTGCCAATATACTATTGTAAGTGTTATTTATAAGTGCCTCCCTTAACGCTTACATTAAATAATTAAAATTACAAAAATTAATACAAGAATCACAAATTAACACTGACATAAAAGCCACATATGTCTGATATGGTATTCACTGGAACTTCTACCCACTTTGAAATATCATGGACCACACTCTTTCTCCATCACAATATTTGAGCTTCCCACTTAACTCATTTAAGGTACATCTATCTCCAACCATAGTTGTCGTACTTGTCAAATCAACAATATTTTCATATTCGGCTCGTCAGAGCTTTCGTGATAAAATTTGTCAAATAATGAACCAGTCTATGCACCTACCACCATCTGCGAAATATTTCACTTCTGATTGTTCCTCAGTTGCTAGGAAGTATGGATACTAAATGTGTTCAAAATTTGATAATTCAACTTGACCTGTCTAACACACAAGGATCTCATACTATAAACTATAGTCTTTGTTCAAGGATTTCTTAGTGCCAAGAACCACTATTTAAATTGTGCAAAATTGTTCAATAATCAGTTCTGCACTTTTTACAAACATATTGGAAAACTATTTAACAAATAAATTGATAAATATCACAACAACAAAATCAATAATCATGAAAATATCCATTGTTATTCGAGCATAAACAAGTCTCCTCATTCCTCCCTGGTAGGAACCAAAGGTTGTTAATCTATAGGTGTTTCATCTTAGTTCAATCTTTATTTTGTAGTTTCTCTTCTTCACAAAGTGGTTAGAGTGGTCAATTCTAACAAACTTTCAGTCACATATTGAGTTGACCAAACTCAATATGTTTGTTGGGTTGTTTGGTCTTGACCCAAGTTCGGATTCGCACCAACAAAACCATCATACATCAGCCCTTTTGGAAATGACCTGCAAGCAGTTCATAGTCTCACCTAAGGTGGCTATGGGTGGTTGCAGAACCAGGGTTTTGTAGCCTTGAGGGACTCCACGAGGTGGTTTGACTTTTTTTTTTTTTCTACTTAACCAATATTCTAACATGTATATTACTATTGTGCAGTATAGCTTAACCAATTACTTCGTGGCATTCAAATAAACATAAATACATTATAGCATAAGATAATCACTACTATATCATCATCTTTGACCTAATCAACGCTACTATATTAAGATGGTTTTGTTCAATACATTCAGCATCTCCGACCTGCGCAAACAGCTGCAAGTGGTTTGCGCACATAGTTGCAGACTCTTCAAGGTCTTCACACACTCAGTTGCGGAGCCTTCCCTTATGAGACAGAAAATACAACAATTTGTTCTCATCAACTATTAAATTATTACTTCGACAAAGCCTTACATTGTTTTATATACATTACATAGACACAAAACCGTGGTCCACATACCATGGGCTTTGACAAAACAATAAACTAAAAGCTAAAAACTCGTTACAAAATGAGGGGCTTAGACCCACCCCGAAGCCCCTAGACTCTGCGTGGTAGGTCTAACTTCGTGGTACCATGCACTCTGGTCCTCAAAATGCGGAGTCTTTGACCAAAATTGGACCAATTTGGGTTGTGCCCAACAAGGCCCCAACTCACATGTGACTCGTCCTGAGTCACTCGACTGTTGTGCCCTGAATCTTGTCTGTAATGCTCATGTAGGTGGCATTATATTGTTGAAGTATTTTTGCTAATTTTTTTTCCTCTTTGCACACTTCCTCCAGTAATGCCCTTGTTGTTGGTCTGGTTGTATTTTGTAGCATGCATTTTTTCCTTTGACGCAACTCCTCCAGCTTTCCATCTATTGTCTGAAAAATATGGAGGGCCTCATCTTGCCATGACGAACCTCATTGTTATAAGTTTCTCTTTCCTCCGAATATCTTCGATCTGACTCTGAAGATTCTTTCCTTCTGTGATCCTGGCGAGCCTTTGCGACACTGCTAAGGTCTTCGCAATTGCCCGAATTTCGTCCAAATTCTTCTGCCTTGTTTGTATCTCCTCTTCAATCCTATGAATAATTGTATATTCCTGCAGTGAGGTCCAAATTTCCATAGTGTCATCTAGCAGATTCC
The DNA here is from genome assembly GCA_034641835.2 of Pinus albicaulis. Taxonomy (NCBI): domain Eukaryota; kingdom Viridiplantae; phylum Streptophyta; class Pinopsida; order Pinales; family Pinaceae; genus Pinus; species Pinus albicaulis. The sequence goes on from CM076570.1 coordinate 401,560,094, forward strand.
CACATTCTGCCACTGTGTCGGAGAGGCCTTTTACTGCAGCTTTGAGGTTTATCTCCCTCTACTCGCGTACTTCTGGTGGCGTGGCTGGCTGCATCCTCATTTTCAGCTCAGCAATCTTCACATCATATTCAAATTTCATCTCAGCAAACTTATTATTTGAATATTTAATCGTGAGGGCGAGCTTCACGACCTTTTCTAGTTGGTTCTTCTTCCTCGCAGACCTGTATGTCTGGCACTTCACTACAAGTCTTCCCAATTACTTCTTCTAGTTGTTGTTGTTGCTAGCACACCTCATCCCTTTCGTTGATCATCCGGTCGAGCTCCTTCTTCATCCCAATTTGTTCCTTCTCCATTTGCATGCTTAACGTGCAAAGTTTATGTCGGCAACGCGGCGACGTTCATGCTGTATTTTTCCCATCCTTTCCCGTGCTCTCTATCTTCGACAGCTTGAAACTGTAGCGCTCCTCCTGGTACCTGAAAATTTCTTAAACCAAATGGTGTCCCTAATCAGCGCTTTAGCTACACAGGTTGACTCATTTGCTCTTGCAGTCTCATTGTCTTCTCTGGTTGTCTGGATGTATGCACCAGTACCTTCAATTCTTCCATTATTTCCTTGACACTAGTTAGGAGTGTGTTGTAGTGATCCTCGATCATATTCCACGACTCCTCTGTCACTTCTTGAACTTTATCCCCAATGTCGTCGATGTCCCACTCAGTGAGGACAAGCAGTGTTGCTCCTATAGATTTGTTTGTTTTCTACTTCTTCTTTGGGCTCGTCGTAGTCACTGTAGGGGCCCTCTTTCGAACGATGAATGGTGAATCCTCTAGCTCTGCGTTTTTGGGAGGGGCCTCGCCACCCTGGTCATGCTCTAACTCTATTTCTTTTGTGTCTTTATCCTTTCACTTGTACCTGCATGTTGCGCGATGTCTTTCTTTGCTTCACTGCCTCCTATGGGTGGAGTCATCCATTCCACTAACCAACGTTGTATGATGCTGACAAGGTCATCTTCAGTGACAAAATATGGCAAGGGATGCCATGTCTTTGTTGAATCCTTCGTGCCTTCACATAAATTATGTGGAAATCAACCTTGAAATCTACAGTGTTCTGGTATTGCTCAAACAATCTAGGGGCTAGCCTAGGACGCTAACTCACCACCATGCAAAATTCCATCTCCATCCATGTTTCAATATTGGTCAAACAAAATAGGTGACAGCCTGGGACGCTAATTCACCACCATGCGAAATTCCATCTCCATCCATACCCAAAAAGTGTTGTTTTCTAGTGCGCGTGACGGCTCTTTAGAATTCCAAAGTGAGGCATACCGCGCCTTCGCATACATATGGTTCAACTGTGGGAAATTGTAAATTTGTTGGTTCCTTCCATGCCAATAGTGTGATGATCAACAACAACCACGAGTAGTGAAAATTTTTGCCTTCTTCTTGTGCTTCTCAGCAGTCCTCCAAAATTTCTTGTATAAATATCTAGCTCAGTTAAACTAAACCCCTTTACTACACTGCGTGGCTAAGGAAACTACGGCCGCAGGGACTTCATTCACTCTGCATTTACTTGTGATCTTCCCTACTAGAATGTGTGTGGTGAATTTCACCCCTTGGTCGTTGATCAAGTTTATCTCATAGCATATTGATTTCTTTATCAACCCATACTTATTTTTCATATTATCTGTGACTTCCTTGTCCTAAATTTTGTCAACGAACTCTTCGGCGGGGTCCTTTCCTTGGTATGGTAGCACAATGATTATTCTGGTCAATGTCTCATCAGTTTGGATCCTCTCTCCTGTCATGCACTAAAACAAGCAGTTGTCGAACACAGACCGTGTTGATGGCACTTCAATCGAAGTGCAACACATTAAGCATGTTTATAAATCTTGCATTCTTCAATCCTTCAGCCCACTGGTGTGGCTCCAACCTAGTAACATATCTCTTTAGATAATACACCTGATGGAGGTATCCGCTATGCTTGAATTGTGGGTACTTGCTGCAGTCGTTGAAATCCCAATCTTCCATTTTTAGCAGCGAGATTTTTCCCAACACTTATCCTTCAAACGGGACCTTCTCTGGAAGTAACGATGTGAAGGTGTCGAACTTTGCATTGTTCGGACCCTTAACTGGATTGGCACCAAGCTTTCTTGGTGGAAAGTATGGTGGCATCACAGAGGGAAGCTTTGTGCCCTATGTCTCCATCTGTTGCATCCGATTTTCCTCCTCACTGTTCTTGATCTCTTCTGGTTCTTTCTGCTTCAATTATTTCTTCGGCTTCGTTGAAGGCTGCTTGTCCTATTTGGTCTTGGTCCGTTGTTATTTTGCTACCTTCTTCCTTGGAAATTTCCTTACTCCAGAGGCTTCAGTTGGCCCCATTTCCTGTCTTTTCTTCGGCCATTCTTTTGTGGTTGTTTGTCTTCGTGGCGACCTTTTGCGCGTTGGGGATACAAGGATACTCGGTGCTGTAGCTTCCATGATGCCTGCGAGTCCTTTCTTCATAAACGGTCTAGAAATTTCTTCAAAACCCCTCTCAGACATATAGCAAGATGCTCGGTTATCACTTGGTTTCAAATTCATAATTTTAATTCTCCAGAGCGAAAAGTGTAAAATGTCAAGCGAGATATAGATTTTATAGATAATTTGAATTTCAAACCTCATGATAACTTAGATATTTTTCATTTAATGCATATATGGTGTTATATCTAACCAGGTGTGCTTCATAAGTGCGATTCTCTTAATGGAAACTTTCTTTTAACGACAACTTTTTCCTTCCAATGGTCATATTTACGGTTATCGTCGATGTGTCCCCTTCCTTACCGCAGAAATCCTTCCTTTTCCATGGTTGTTTCAGACTTCGACATACTCCTGAATATCGTGCAATAATATTCCTTTGGCGTTGTCATTTCGGACTTTGACATACGTCTGAATATCGCATAGTAATTTTCCTTTGGAAAAGTCCCTTCTGCAGAGTAGTTTATAGTCCATTGCCCACTTTCAACTGAAAGTGAAACTAAGCCTTTTCCCCTTTCGTTCTTTGGTGTGCATCTCCAAGGACAGATTTATCCCTATATATCTTTGATCCACTACCATTCACTCGTCCTGAAATCAACTAACCATCTAAATTCGTGAGTTGAACTATGCCACCATCAGAAATGTGCTTGATAATATACGGTCCCAACCAATGTGTTTTAAATTTCTCTGGGAACTTCGCGAATTTTTGTTGTATAAAAGTACAAGATCTCCTTCCTTGGGAATGTCTTCTACTTGATGTGTCTCTCATGCTAGGGTTTCTCCCTTGGTTTTTTTGCTTTTGATGAACCTGTCTTCTTCCAGAGCAAGCAATTGTGCCATCCTTTCTTACATTATATCAGAGTCTGTCATATCTGTGAAAGCCACAATTCTTAAACTTGGCACAATGTACTCCATAAGCATTACTGCTTATTGTCCATATACCAACCTAAAAGGTGTTTGGCCTGTCAGTTTCTTGCATGTCGTCCTATATGCCGATACCACCGCTAGAATCCTTAAATCCCAGTCATTTTTGTTCACATTGCACACCTTTGTGAGAGCATTCTCCAAAAAAATTTGGCTTGCTTGGGCTTGACCGAGGTTCAGTTTGGACTTCGCACCAACAAAACCTTTATACACTCTCTCTTTGGGCAACGATCTATGGGTGGCTATAGGTGGTTGCAGAACCAGGTTTCTATAGCATCGAGGGACTGCATGAGGTGGATTTACTTTTCTTTTTATCTACTTAACCAATCTTCTAACATGTATATTACAATTTTGCAGTATAGCTTAACCAATTACTTTGTGGCATTCAAATAAAAATAAATACATTATAGCATAAGATAATTAGAATTATTATATCATTTGATTGCAACCATTACTTCGCAAAGACAAACAGAAAGTAAACACAACACATGTAAACACAGAATATGCTCAAAACTTCTTCTTCTTTATTAACATGGTTATGTTCAATGCACTCATATTCTTCAACCTGTGCCCATAGCGGTAGGTGGTGTGCGCATGCAGCTACAGACTCTTCAAGGTCTTTGCACACTTAGCTACGGAGCCTTCCCTTAAGACCCAAAAACAGACTAAAAACAGAAAATACAACAGTTTGTGCTCATAAACTATTAACTTATTACTTCGAAAAAGCATTACATCGTTTTATATACATTACATAGACACAAAGCCATGGTCCACATACCATGGGCTTCGACAAAACAATCAACTAAAATCTTTAAACTCGTTACAAAATGACTGGCTTCGACAAAACAATCAACTAAAATCCTGAAACCCGTTACAAAATGAGGGGCTTTGACAAAACAATCAACTAAAATCCCGAAACCCGTTAAAAAATGATGGGCTTCGACCCGCCCTAAAGCCCCTAGACTCTGCGCGGTAGATCTAACTTCATGATTACTCCACTCCTCAAAATGTGGAGTCTTTGACAAAAATTGGACCAATTTGGGTTGCACCTAACAATGTCCAAAATACAAACTCCAAATTTTGAAAATCAAATACATACCTCTACCCATACAGTGTGTGAAAACTTTGCAATTCAACCACAAATATATTTCTCTTTTAATTCCTTTCAGCTACATTCTTTTACAAATTTAAGCTAAGTCAAGATCTTAATGTAGTTGCATTGATTATAGTCCATGCCTCCACCCATAGGCTACTACTCATGCTTCCTTGGTTGTTACACATGCATTGGTAAATCCATCGCACCACATCTTAACACATCCACATTACATGTGGTAGTGAGCGTTATTCAGTGCTAAAAAATTCCTTCCATAAGGGTTCATAAAAAATGAACCAAAAACGCAAGCTGGCTCATTACTATGAATTACAAATTGTCCAACAAGGGTGTTGTGCCTACTTAGAGCTTTCTCACAATCATCCAATTGCGAATTGTGAATATCTCACATGCCCTCGACTCCAAACTCGTCTTCCTTTGCATCAATGAGGATATGCACTCAGATCCATTGGATGGAGCTCCATTGTGGCTGGTCCACATTGTTTTCTCCACCATGATATATGTTTCCATATGTCCAAATCTCATAACCCGCCGCCCCTTGGTAAACAACCCCATTTTAATAGGTTTGTAGTAATATTGTTAGAATTTTCCAACTATTTCCCTATATTCTTGGGATAATAGCTAAGATTGGTTCCTTTCTTTGGTTTGCTTTTCCTAATAAAATTTTTTGGAAAAAACATATAAAAGGAACTTTTTTGTTTTATGTAAAAAAAAATTATGTGACTGCTTTAAAAGTTGTTGACAGATTTACAAAAAATCTTACAGGTTTTTATTCATACATGTAAGCCTATAGAGGAAATAAGAAAACATAAAATGAACGGAGAGTGGGTTGAATGGTTGGATAAGGCATGCATGTGAGTTGGTTGTTGTAAAATTTCTCCCTTGAATAATAAGAATATCGATTATCATTGCCCCATCTATGTTTCCCTCGCAAGGAGGGTTTTACCACGTAAAAAATTGTGTCAATTTTTGCATTTGATTATTTTTTTATCTTGTTTATTTGCCATTGTTTTCTGCAAATAAAATATATTTGCAAATTATTCTTTCATTGTTCAACTCAACAAGTTGTATCGGAGCTTTCGAGAAAAGTTTGTGTTAATGGTGAAGATGAAAAGTGCGAAGTTTGAAATCAAAAAGTTCAATGGGAGTAATAGCTCTGAGCTATTGAAGGTTAAGATCCGAGATATACTCATGCAGCAAGGAGTGGCAAGTGCATTGTTGGGCAGGGCAAAGAAACCCGTGTGCATGGATAATGATGACTGGGAGGACATGGATGCAAGAGCACTCAATTTTATTCATTTGTGCTTGGCAGATGATGTGTTGTTTAACATCGTTGGAGAGAAAAAAGATGCAGGCTTATGGACCAAGTTAGAAAGCCTTTATATGACAGTCCTTCACAAACAAAATCTACTTGAAGCAACAGTTATACCGTTTGTGGATGAAGGAAGGAACAAATATATTTTATCATTTGAATTCTTTCAATACTCTTTTATGTCAATTGTCTAGTATAGATGTAAATCTCGAAGGGGAAGATAAAGAAAATACAATATTGTGTTCTCTACCTAAGTCTTGGGATCATTTTGTAACCCCTATCAGTTTTAGTTTTATTGATGCCATTGACTTTGATGCTATTGTGGGAGATTTATTGTCTGAGGAAACTCGACGAAAATATAGCCTTGAAACCTCAACATCATAAGCAATGGTGGCAAGAGGTCGATCAAAAGAAAAAGATCTAAATTCAAGGGAAACATCAGGATTTAAGTTAAGAGGCAAGAAGAGTAAGTTGAAGTGTTGGTACTGTAACAAATCAATGCATCCAAAGAAGGATTGTTGGAAAAGAAAGGAACAAGCTGCTAAAAAGGACTCTACAAAGGAAGTTAATTCAGCTGAAACTTGGGCAAGTTGAGGTATTGTCCACTTCTATTGTTTCTCAACATCATCATAATTGGTTGCTAGATTTTGGTGCTTCCCATCATATGTGTCTTCATAGGAATTGGTTATCTTCATATCAATCTATTGATGACGCTGTGGTTTTCATGGGTAATGATGTTACATGCAAAAATGTTGGGATTCGTAGTATCATGATTAAAATGTATGATAGTACTATTAGAACATTAGGCATGTGCCTAATCTTAGAAAGAACTTAATATCTTTGGGAGTGTTAGATCCTGTTGGTTATAAATGTACAATTCAAGGTGGATTTATGAAGGTGATGAAAGGCATATTGGTAGTCATGAAGGCTAAAAGGTTTGGGAACCTTTATAAGCTTGACGGAATGATAGAAACAGATCATGCAACAGTAGCATATGTAGGTGCAAGTGACTCTACTCGTTTGTGACATCAGCGCTTGGGTCATACGAGTGAGAAAAGGTTGAAGGTATTGGTTGGTCATATGTTACTTCCAAGCTTGAAATCTCTGAATTTTAATTCCTTTCAGCATTGAATTTATGGAAAGAAATCTAGACAGAAATTTAAAACAAAAAAAACATGTTAGTAAAGATATCCTTGATTACGTCTTGATTAGAGAACTTTTGAGGTCTAAAATGGGCCTCCTAAGAAAAATGTACAACCAAAATAAACTTTACAAGAACCAATGGGATTCAAGATGATGATGTCAACCATGAGGGATGATTCACCATTTTTGAAGTAAAAAGGGAATAAGATTAAAAATTCATAAAATAATAAAACTACTTTTTCAACTTGTATTTTCAACTTATCTATCTATTTTCAACTTATGAAAAATGAAAAATACATGAAAAAATTTAATTGCAATCACGTTTTCATGTAATTTTCATTTTTTGTGTAGCAAGATCCATTGAAAGTATGCAACATGGGTACATATTAGATGAAGAATCAAATTCTACATCCAACGAGTGTTCCTGCTCGACATTTGAGTAAACCCATAGGGATATAAGTTGAAAATATGAGTTGATAAAATAGTTTTTTTTCTTTTTCTCTCTAAAATTTGATGATGTAATTTAATCTTATTTTATTATTTCCACTATTATTTTATAATTTCCTTAAGATGCCCATTTTAGACCTTGAAATTCCCCTAATTGATTCGCATCTTTGGGGGCCATCTCCTAAAGTCTCTTTTGGAAGATCTTGATATTTTGTAACAATTATAGATGATTACTCTAGAAAGGTGTGGATCTATTTACTGAAAAGAAAAGCTAATGTATTTGATGCTTTTAAGCAGTGTGGAAATTTGGTTGAAAAGAGCACTAGCAAGTCAATTAAATGTTTGAGAACTGACAATGGAACCGAGTTTACTTCAAAGGAATTTGAAAATTATTGCAACGAAGCTGGGATTAAAAGACATAAAACCATGGTTTATACTCCTCAACAAAATGGTGTTGTTGAACACATGAATATGACTCTTCTAGAGAGAGCAAGGAGTATGCTCAGTAATGAGAAGTCGCATAAGAAATTATGGGAAAAAGTTCTTACAACGTGCTACCTGGTAAATCGGTCACCATCAACTGCAATTAACTGTAAGATTCCATAAGAGTTATGGATAGGTCAACCTTATGATTATTTAAATCTTAAAGTTTTTGGTTGTGATGCCTATCCTCTTATTCCAAAGAATCACCATTCTAAATTAGATCCAAAAAATAAAAAGGCTAATCTTTTGTTGGATATGATGATGGAGTTAAGTGATATAGATTATGGGATTCTACATTTCTCTCAATTGTTCAGTGCTCCTATATAGGCCACCATAAATGAGGTGCTTAGCATTGCCAAGACAATACCCATATATGTGGATGAGGAGGATGAGGAGAACTTGAACAAACCAATCACGCTGGGGGAAATTAAAGTTGTAATGAAGTGGTTCAAAAGAGACAAGCCTCGGACGAGATGGTTGGCCTATTGAATTTTATCTTACCTTGTTTGACACAATAAGTAAGGATCTACTACAAGTTATTGAATATTAAAGATCTTACTCATATTTTATTTGTTGATGATGTACTAATATTTTTAGATGGATCCATTCAGGGTTCCACATGCTTCAAGCATATTTTGTCCATATTTTTTAAAGCTACAGGAATGATGTTGAATCTCATCAAATCTACAATCATGTTTGTTATTTGTTCCCTAAATGAATAAAGGTTCACCCTTGTACAATTTCAATACAGCCGACTCGACATCAAGTAGGGTCTCAAGTACCTAGGCTATAGACTCAAGACAAATGATTATCATATTGCATATTGGGCCTGGCTCATTGCAAAAATTGAAATGCACATTAATATCTAGCAACATAAATGTTTATCTAGAGCAGGAAAATTAGTGTTGATCAAATAAATGTTGGAAGCAATTCCGATATAAATTGGTGTTAATCAAATCAATGTTGGAAGCAATTCCGATATATTGGATGCCTTTGGCCCCTCACATTGCAGTCCATGCAATGATCAGGCTAAAGACATTGACCACCAATTCTTATTATGCCCTGCTACCAAACTGGTTTGGCAATACATTTATATTTCCCTTGGTATCACTATCAAATGGCAAGGGAAATAGTTCACCTCAACTTGGAAAAATTGGTGGAACTCTATGCCATCACTAAAAATCTAAAATCTTCCCCTATTAGTCTATTGGGGCATTTGGCTGGCGCGAAATAGAATCATATTCATGGGCATACCATTGGTAACAACATAGAAGCCTTGTACCAATTGATACATATCAGACAATCATTATTACAACCTCAAGATGGGCTTACACCAAAGCACAAACAACTTTGCAAAATTAAACAACCACAAACTCCTCATATTTGCACTTGAGAAAAATTATTACTAGAAGATACAAATCTTTGGAGACTCAAAAATTGTCATCAATTGGATAAACATTATATCTCATTTTCACATGCACACACTCTAAGGTTTACTGGAAGAAGTCACAACTCTAAAAGCACATATTGATTTTATTGTTTGCTCCCACATTTATAAGGAACGGAACCAAATTTTTTACCACCTTTCCAAAGAAGCCACACAACAACTAAGGGGTCAATGGTTGATACAAGAACATCAAGAACATGATCAATACTAATACTATCACAAGCCTTTTATAGAGGATAGAACAACAATATGAGTCAAAGATCAACCACATGATTCTTCAGCAATTTTTGCTTTGTTTTATATAGGCTTATATCCATTGGCACAACATGTAATTTTCAACACTTTGCTAATGGAAACTAAAATTTTCCCCAAAAAAAAAAAAAAATTGTATGACCTAGGGGAGAGGGGTCAGTCATTGGACACCTCAGCAATGACTGGACCCCATGCCACATAGGTGAATCCACCTGTTGTACGTCAAGTGTCCCAGCACAAGGCAATCACGTGGCGGGCACGTGCACCCGGTCGAACCGGTCTCTAACCTGCTCAGCAGGTCGTCTCCCGCCATTATGTGGAGGCTTCTCGACGAAGCCTCATTTTCTGCTCCGAGTCTGGTTGCTGTGCGTTTTGGTCTCCGACTGTTGCGCAGAGGTTCTTCGATGTCTGATGCCTCCGCCACCACCCTCCGCGCGCTCCATCTGTCGTTATGGTGCCTATACTCTCCTGGCTAGAGCTCCCCTAGTCCTGGTTCGATCGCGGCGGCCTTCAAAACTTTCATGGTTTATGCTCTGTCGTTGTTCACACAGGGTTCAGTGTTCGTTAAACCTCGGCTCTGTGGTGGTTTAACCTTGGCACTGTGGTGGTTATACCTCGGCGCTGTGTGGTTATACCTTGACTCTTTGGTGGCTATGCTCGGCTCTGTGTTGTCATACCTCGGCCCTGTGGTGGTTTTACTTTGGCCCTTTCGTGGTTTTATTCGACTCTGTGGTGGTTTTACTCGGCTCGGCCCTGTGGTGGTTTTAACTCGGCTCTGTGGTGGTTTTTCTCGGCTCTGTGGTGAGAATGCCTCGCCTCTGTGGTGGTGGTGGTCATACCTCGGCTATGTGGTTCGCCGCTGCGTGGCTTACAGGTCTGTATGCTCCGAATTTTGTTTTCAGGTGCGTTTTTCAGCTCTGGATGCTGTGAATTGTGATTTCAAGTGTGTTCCCCTATTGGTTTTAAGTGTTTTTGCAAATTTTTTTAATGTTTGTGCTCTGTGAATGATTGTGTTTTTTATTTCTTTGCAGGTCAATGCAAAAGCCAAGGACAACGCAGTTGGCTGGCAAGGCAAGGAGGACAATGCAGTTGGCAAGGAGGAAGGCCAAGAGGGAGAGGAATTGGATGAGAGGAGTCTTAAGGCAGGACTTTGTCCTACCAGTCATATGTATGTGTTTGTAAACACATTTAACCTGAAGGAGATGTTCTCTGTTGAGCTTCTTTACTGTTTTACTGTGGTTTTACTGTGTTTAGGGTTTTACTGTGGTTTCACTGTGTTTAGGGTTTTACTGTGTTTAGGGTTTAGGGTTGTAATTGGAAAGGCTTTGATATTTAATTAATCAACGTTGGGTGTGTGGATTGAATCTCCGTAAGTTGGGTTTATTAAGGTTGTGACCATCCTGCTTTGAGTTCAAATGAAAATCGAATGTTGGTTGTTGTTTATGCGTTGAGAGGTTTATATTATGGTTGGACCATATGATTAGAGGATTTCCGCGCAGAAACAGAAGAAGAAGATAAATAAATAAATAAATAAAATTTGCTCAGATCTGAGAGGTTTTACTGTGTTTAGGGTTTTACTGTGTTTAGGGTTTAAGGTTGTAATTGGAAAGGCTTTGATATTTAATTAATCAACGTTGGGTGTGTGGATTGAATCTTCGTAAGTTGGGTTTATTAAGGCTGTGACCATCCTGCTTTGAGTTCAAATGAAAATCGAATGTTGGTTGTTGTTTATGCGTTGAGAGGTTTATATTATGGTTGGACCATATGATTAGAGGATTTCCGCGAAGAAAAAAAAATTGCTTAGATCTGAGAGGTTTCACTGTGTTTAGGGTTTACTATGTTTAGGGTTCCACAATTTAGACATTTTAATCTCTGTGTAGATTGATAGGTTGCCCTTCCTGCAAATACTAGATCCTATTTGTTCCCCAACTACTGGTATTAGAGCTTAGATGCCTCTGTTGGCTTTTTAGTTAGTTGACTTTGGACATGAATGACAAAACTTCTTTGAAGGATATTTCATGTGTTAATTTAATCCAAATTCTTCTTATTGTTCATTCTTATTGCTCATTTTATGTCAACTTGGAAAAGGTTAGGGGATATGAACCCTGAAGTCAACCTTGCTTCTCCAACCAATATTTTTCCACACTTGTAGTGATATCCAATGATTGGTAACACCAATCCCAACATACATGTTGTATTTGATATGCTTGATTTATCATTGGGTTTATTGTTGAAACTTGAATGATGCAAGAGGATCCACCTCCCCTCCCTTATTAGAGTAATTTTGCAGTGAAATTTAGGCTTTTTTCATAGCTCAACAAATCGGATGCTACTTTACATAGGCTAGGAGTATAGACTCTTCAAACCTCCTGCATAATAGAACTACACAAGATTTAGGATTCACAGTATTCAAAGCTACAACAATTGCATATCTTCCACTGTCTGTTCTTTTGTAGGTCAAGAAACTGGATGCTACAAAACACAAGTTCGCATGAATGCATCTACTCCATGTTTCTTAATCTGTAGCATGAGGATGGCAACCTATACAATGGATTCCACAACAGTTATATATTCGACAACATCCTAGGCTCTCTTCATGGAAACATCCCCTGCAAGTTATGCCACTTCTTGCAATCAATGGTTAGTTTATAAACCAAGGAAATTTTCTTTCAATGGTTGAAGTGGACCTCATAAGAATAAAATACAACACTGTATGAATGAATGGTCCACTTTTGTCCCTTTGTTTGTTTATAAGTGTTTCTTTTTTTATAAGTGATAAGATAGCATTGGGGAATTTGAACACTTGAAAATTTCTATTTCTTTTTTTGCTTATGAATTCAGTTTCTTTGTTGAGAGTATCCTCCTTTATTCACTGATTTTTATTGATGAAGTAGCAAGTAATTTTCACCTCCTTTTTATTGAGAGATTTTGATTGATGAAGTTTGCAATGAATAATGAATTTTGATGATACAGTTTTGTTACAATTACAATTCTTTTTTGGGGTTAGGTAGTGTTTTTAACTAATTAAAATTGAATTTATAAATTTATTCCATACTTCGAAAAATTCCAAAGAAATTTAAATTGTGCAAATTTGACTGTGATTTTAATAAATCCTTGTCAAATTTAGAGCAAAATTAAATAAAAACATACTTTATGCTACAAATACTATTATGTTGTGTGGGACACTTGACATGCAACAGGTGGATTCACCTACGTGGCATGGAGGCCAGTCATTGCTGAGGTGATACTGCATGGATATAGTTTGAGGTTGATATAGATTGATAGGGGAATTCAATGGTAGTGTGATTTGATGTTATGCCCATGCATTGATGTTAACGGAAAGTGAATTTGTTGAATTTACTTGCATTGGAGTTAGTTTCCTTTCCTTATGTATCCAAATGCATAGGTAATTCTTCATTCATTAGCTCTAAGTCACACTCCACCTTGGATGAAATTGGAACATGTTGACTTCTCAATTTCTAAATCAGGGGATATAAAGCTTGGCTCTCACAACTTGACAAAGGCTAGTATTGAATGCAGTATTGCACTAATTTCTATTTCTGTTGATAAATGTTAAATATGACCTTACAAAAGTATGTATGCCAAACATCTTTTCTACCTCTCTTTTTTCAAATAAATGGTTAGCCAATAGGGCTGGTGGCATGTCTCGATCGGGAATCAATTGCTCCCCGTGTTGATATACTTGTTATTTAACATGATTCTTGGTATCTGTTTCTGTTCATCAAAGAGCATGTAATGTTCAAGGGATAGTTTGTTTAGATGCAATCAGGGTGTTTTGTTAATGATGTTGAATTCAATTATGAACTCAATTTCTTTGTATAAGCACCACAGGGCCGAGGTTTAACCACCACAGAGCCGAGTATGTTAATAATGTTTTATATTGTTAATAATGTTGAAAAAATTTATGAATTCAATTTCTTTGTTCACACCCTCTGTTGATTGTTCAAGGTATCATTGTTTTGCAGTTATGATTTTTATAATCCACTTCTTTTTAATCAATTAAGAGGTAGGATCATTCAATCATGGTTGTTCTCATTGCAAGACACATTTTCAGAGTGGGGCAATGGGCCAAAATCCAAGTTGGAATTTGGTGTCATAGACCTTTTTTGCAAGATGAATTCAGTTTCTTTGTTGAGAGTATCCTCCTTTATTCAATGATTTTTATTGATGAAGTTAGCAAGTAATTTTCACCTCCTTTTTATTGAGTGATTTTGATTGATGAAGTTTGCAATGAATTTTGATGATACTTGTTATTTAACAAGATTATTGATATATGTTTCTGTTCTTCAAAAGAGCATGTAATGTTCAAGGGATAGTTTGTTTAGATGCAATCAGGTTGTTTTGTTAATGATGTTCAATTCAATTATGAATTCAATTTCTTTGTTCAATTATGAATTCAAAAATTTGACATAGGCTAAGGCTATAACTTCAATTGCTCCCCGTGTTGATCTAACTGATATAGGCTAAGGCTATAATGTCTCGATCAAGAATCAATTGCTCTCCGTGTTGATATACTTGTTATTTAACATGATTATTGGTATCTATTTCTGTTCATCAAAGAGCATGTAATGTTCAAGAGATAGTTTGTTTAGATGCAATCAGGTTGTTTTGTTAATGATGTTCAATTCAATTATGAATTCAATTTCTTTGTATAACCACCACAGAGCTGAGTATGTAAACCTCATTTTTATTGAGTGATTTTCACCTCCTTTTTATTGAGTGATTTTGATTGATGAAGTTTGCAATGGATTTTGATGATACTTGTTATTTAACAGGATTATTGGTATTTGTTCATGTTTATCAAAAGAGCATGTAATGTTCAAGGGATAGTTTGTTTATATGCAATCAGATTGTTTTGTTAATGATGTTCAATTCAATTATGAATTCAATATCTTTGTTCAATTATGAATTCAAAAATTTGATATAGGCTAAGGCTATAACTTCAACAGATTAACAAACTTGTAGGATTTAGACACTGTTTGATATGTAGGAATTATAAACTGTTTGATATATAACTTCATAAAAATTTTGATATAGGCTAAGGCTATAACTTCAACAGATTAACAAACTTGTAGGATTTAGACATTGTTTTATACATACTAATTTGAAATTGTTTGTAGCTTCCGAAACATCCATGGATGCTATCATTAGCAAACCTATTTGATCCTTACCAAAATCACAGTGTCTTGTAGTTACAAAAATTAAGTCATGGCACCTTTATGCTTGATGGCTTCCATTTCCTGCATTTCCCAAGTATGGTGGACTGCCCAACATTGGATGATTAAGATGTCCCTGAATGTTGGCATATGGTTGACTCCAATTTGTTCCATGTAGCGATGGTGGGACTGAGTAGCCCAAGTGTCCACTTGTGTTACTAACCCCGGCACTGACTGCAGGTGTCATATAAACACGATTAGGATTCAAACCTGCACTGGTAGGGGTATAAGAGGTGGGCCTAACCCCTGCCTGATAGCTAGGGACTTGGATGTTAATCAAGTCTTGGAATGATGGTGTCTGCTCTGCAATGTGGTCCAGCGTGTTAGACATCAACCTATTTGCCTCAAACTGGCTTGAACCATGGTCTTCTCTGCTTGTCACCCCTTCTCCTTTTTCCAACTCTTGCTGAACTTTTCTTGCCTCTCTCTGTTGCCTTGCCAATTGCTTTTGATGTTCCTTATCTTCCCTTGCTTTTTGTCTTTCCAACCTTTCCTTTGCTCGAGCTTCCGTTGTTGCAATCCTTGCAACCCTCTTTTCATTGGCTAACTCCTCCTTTCTCTTTTTAACTTCATGAATTTCATTCTTTTTACGTTCAGACTCAAACATTAAATTCATATAATCTTCAGATGTGAGCAATTGTGAACTCCTCCCTAAACGAAGATAATTTGAGGTTGAGTTCCTTGATGAGGCCTTCACTCTCTCTACTGGTAGCTTTAGGAATGCACCAAGTAATCTCTGCTTTTCCGGACCTGGCTGCTGGATTTCATCTTCTGAGACAACTAATTGGCCCCCATTGTTGTCTTCTTTAGGTACTTCATGTTGAATAGGCTCCTCTTCCAGTGATCCATTGTCCACAAAATAATGAACAAGTTCGGTGTTCAACCCTGATGGTTGTGAAAGCATGTCCATGCTTTCATCCTCATTGGTGGTAGATACATTATTTCCAGTGATATTCATCACGGCGTTTGCCAGCCATGATGGTGCACTTACTTGGGTTGGCATGGTCAATTGGTCATTGTCAGCTGCATCAGTGGATGTCACAGCCTCATTGATATTGTTAGTTGGTTCATCCCTGAACTGTGTCTCATTGACATGCTCAGCATCATCACCACCACAGAACAACCCTTCAGAAAGGGACATTATACCTTCAGCAGCAGCTACATCTTCTGGGGCACCAACATGCTCTTCTAAGTTCTCTGCTTCTTGACCTTCCACTTCAAATGCTTGGCTACATGTGTTATCATGCATAAGAGCATCAAAATTGAGTGGCCATATACCAATCCTCCTAAATCCAGCCTTGATATTAGAAGGTGTGAGAGCCCTTTTAAATGCCTTACTTGCAAGCTTAGCTACCTCAAACCTCTTTATTTCCACCCCTGGATTCTTTGCCATCCATGAAACTCGCTCGACCCTGAAATAATTCTTGAAAAGCCCAAACACGCTCACATCAAGGGGCTGCAATCTGTGAGTAGTATGAACCGACAATGTTAACAAGTCAATGCCCAACTTATTGGCCTCCTTGATTGTCTGCACAGCCATGTGGCTTCCATGGCCAATTAAAATCAGTAAGTGCCTGTTTTCAAGCGAGACACCACCCGGTATAGAAGCAGCAAAGTGGCAAAGCCAATTTAGGAACAGTTCCTTTGTCATCCATGCATGTGGATGTGCAGCGATGCATGCCCCTGGTTCACAATTCTGTATATAATTTTGTATTTGAGTTTTACCTTTAAATAGATAAAATCCTAGTATTGATGAACCAATTACATTGACACAGGGAAGAATTGTGATCCACTCCCTGCTCTTAGGCAATATCTTAGGCACATTTCTACTCCATCTCTTGGCAATTACCCGCATACCACAATTTCTTCCTGCCTGTAACCCTGTTTCATCACAGTTCCATATATGGTCTGGGGCATATGAGTGCTAGTCATATGCAGTAGAAATAGTGTTATAGAACTTGGAAACAATTGCAGGGCATAGATTTAAAGCCCGATCTCTGTCAAGGCCCTCCGTTGTACGTAACACAAGGTCTGGATGCCTCTTTTTAAACCCACTCCACCATGACTTACCAGGAAAACCATCTTTAAAGAGGTTTGGCCTCCCTTGACAGATTTGAGCTACACCCATGTCCCAATTGGGCCATCTCTTTACACCACTCCACCACCTCATCCTCCTCTCCAGTCATAACTGTAACAGGCCCTCTATGCTTTGTATTAGTCAACCCACTTATCCAATAATGTATGTTAGAGGCAGCAATACCATGTGTTTTTGCAGATACACGGATTGAATATCCCTTAAACTCGATGTCATCAATTGCATCGAGCATGTCTTGCTTCGTCTAGCCTTTGGTTGCACTGATTTTCTTTGTTGAAATTGCACCTTGTACTGTGGTCGAAGGTGGCTTTGTGGCTGATGGTGGGATAGGATGATCTGCAACCACAGGGTCCTTTTCAACTACATCACTGGGAGCAATGGGAGCATTGGCATCCTCATCTGATGAACTGCTCCGCAGTTGGGCCCCCCTTCTCCCTCGCCTCTTGTTCCTTATCCAATCTGCAATAGAAACTCTTGGCATGGCTACAACAACCTGCAATTTTCAACATCGTTAAGAAATTTGATGAGTATTACATCACCACTGTATGGAGTAAACTTTAATTATGTATGAATTCCAAAATTTCTGCAAATAACATGAAATCTTCAGTTGTTTGTTGTGAATTAATTGGCAATGAAGTATTACTTGTCAATTATGTATTACTTGTAATATCAACATGAAAAAGATATGTGATAACCTACATGGCTGTTAGCTACATGGACTTGTCTAAAATCAATAAGTGCCTATTTTAAAATGGACTTATCTTTGGACATGCACTGTGTGTTAGAACTATTTTTATTGAAAAATTTTACTCAATATAAAATCAATATCCAAATCTGCTTAATAAGCACAACAAAAGGAGGAGGCAACTACATTTATATTGTAGACAACTAGAAATGTATGTTTGTTGTGAATTAATTGACATTGAAGTATTACTTGTCAATTATGTATTACTTGTAATATCAACACGAGAAAGATATGTGATACCTACATGGCTGTTAGCTACATGGACTTGTCTAAAATCAGTAAGTGTCTGTTTTAAAATGAACTTATCTTTGGACATGGACTGTGTGTAGACATTCAAGGTTTATGAATCCTTTGTTTTTTAGGAAAACCCTCTGCCCGATAGGCACTGTTCCTATGTAGTTAGTAGATTGTTGTTCTTATAAATTTTGAAGGGCATTGTTCCTATGTAGTTAGTAGGTTGTTGTTCCTATGTAGTTAGCAAGCACTATTCCTTTGTATTTAGTAGGTTGTTGTTCTTATAAATTTTGAAAGATTTTACTCAATATAAAGTCAATATCCAAATCTAGTTAATAAGCACAACAAAAGGAGGCAACTACATTTATATTGTAGGAAACTAGAAATAGCTACATGGACTTGTAATAGCCTGAACGCTGTTAGCTACATGGACTTGTAATACCCTGAACACTAAAAACTACATTTGCTCCATAGAAATTGATGTATTGTTCTTAGGGCACTGTGTTGGAACAATTTCTTGAAAGATTTTACTCAATACTGGACTTAAAGGTTTAGAAAAATTCCAACTTGAAATTTGGAGTAGCTAATTAATAAGCTAGTTTGAACACTCATAGCTTCTTTAATCTACGTGATTTTCCTATAAACATAACTCTCATTACTTACAAACTTAACTGTACTTTTTGATGGAAAGCATTGTAATGTTTTGTAGTGCATTTTGCCTTAGTTGGTAATTCAAAACTGGAAGTACTTGAGACAATCGATCTTGTCAACTTGTTATGTTAAGACTTGGTGTATGACACTTGTTGGTCTAGTCAAACATTGGGCCCATTTTGGACATATTTATATAACTTATTATCAAATATTTATGTGCATATTTTAGTGAATTTGTAATTTATGTTTGATGGATGTGTTGAACCAATACTATAACTACTATGGTCCTTGCACAACAATAAAAGCCTCTCCCCTAATTTTTCAAGAAATAAAATTTGGAATAAAAGACTTTTTTCTTTTTTCTTGTTTTCTTAATCAATAAATCCATGAAAAATATCTTTATATTTCATGAGGAATATACATGTTTTAGTCTTGAACCTCTCAAACAATAAATTTTGAAAACATTACAAAAAAATATTCATTATGAGCACAACTTAATATTTTATGAAATTTCTATAATTAAAAAAAATTATATACATTTTAATATATATTGTTATATTATATATTATTTTTCTATAATTAGTAAATTACAAGTATAGTAAAATTTTATAATTTTTTATATCACCAAGTGATATTACCAAACATACAAACCATCTCTTAACATTAAGTGAAAAAAAATCAAATTCTTTAACACCAAAATCTACCCTAAAACCAAAGTCAAAACAACAAAAATACTAGAACCGTGCTGAGTTTGGTGACCGTCATCATGAAAAGTGCACAAATCTGACCACTTAAATTGTTTTAATGAATTTATTGAATTTCTTAAACCAATTACAAATCTAGAAACAATTTAATTAAAAAAAAAAAGGCTAAAATAAAATATTAACCAATATTTACAAATGCTATAAACTCATTAATAAATCCTAATAACAATGCTATAAACTCATTAATACATCATAAAAACAGTGACTTGAATGACAAGCACATACATCCACCATCAGCATTCACCCTAAAAGCAGTGCCCTGAATTGCAAGCCCATACATCCATCGGCCTCTCTTGTCTGAAGAATAGTCATACATCTGCATGGCATGGCATGATATACATGGTCTTCCATCCAATTGACAGTGAGTCCGATATGTCCACCTTTCAGACTCGGGCAGGCTCCATAGACATCGATATGGTTAATGCAGGGGTGATAAGACAGCTTCCACCTGTATATATATTCAATGCTTTTCCTTTCAAACTCAACCGCAAATCTGGACTTTGCACAACATTCGATCCATGCGATGAGGTGAACAAAAACTTAAATTTTAAAACTTGAAGGGAACAGGTTTCCCGCTAAGGTGGACTCTGCACATTGTATGCATCACTATTGAAATCTTTACAAAACTGTGGCCACTTAATAAGGGTTGTGCCTCCCAGTAGTTCGAAAACTGTAACGTCTAAGCCCTCCTGCAATTAAATCACGGTTGTATATACAGAAATTATCCAGTCAGATCAGATCTTGACCATACGAAGGCATTGATATGATGTAATCAATTTTTCAGAGTGGTTTGGCCTACCTTTTAGCGTGAGCGTGACCGGCTAAATTTTTTATACTGCAGGTTTATTAATGTTCACAAATAAATCCCATTTTATCGTCTAAAAAATGGTTATTTGAACAGGTTTGAAGCAGAATCAGCAGAATTTATCATATTGGTTGGCAGAGGGAATGCATTGTAAATATTGGTTGCCAAATAAAATAATGCTTCAAATATTTGATAATATGGAAATTAATGCATTCCCTCTATTAGATTTCAAATCTTTTGTTCACATATTAACAATCCTTCAGAATGTTTATCTGAGAGAAAGATGACTTGCAAGCCTGCTCTATTTCCTTGGATGCTAATTATTTCAAGTTTAATCACGACCTAACTTTAAATTTATAGTACACAATAGTCAGATCAAATACAAATACTGCTCACAGGTTGTATTCTAGAATATTTTTTCTGCATACGTTCGGCTTTAAATAAATCCAGACTTGGCTTAACAAGATATGCTGCAGACTGTCAAATCCAGACTTTATTCTCATAATTTTGGCTTATAACTTCAAAGATTTTTGGAGCAATCTGTAGCGAACCCTCACTTGCAAGCCTGCTCCATTTCCTTGCATGCTAAATATTTCAAGTTTAATAACTACCTAACTTTAAATATATAGCACACATATGTTCAGATTAAACACAAATACTGCTCACAAAATGTATTCTAGAATAATTTTCCTGCATACGTTAGGGTTTAAGGAAATCCAGTCTTGGCTTACCAAGATAACCTGCAGACGGCCAAATCCAGTCTTTATTCTCATAATTTTGACTTATAACTTCAAAGATTTCTGACGCAATTTGTAGCGAACCCTGACTTACTAGCCTGCTCCATTTCATTGCATGCTAATTATTTCAAGTTTAATCACTACATAACTTTAACTCTATAGCACACATAGTCAGATCAAACACAAATACTGCTCACAAAATGTATTCTGAAATAATTTTCCTGCATAAGCTCGGCTTTAAATAAATCCGGACTTGGCTTAACAAGATATGCGGCAGATGGTTAAATCCTGACTTTATTCTCATAATTTTGGCTTATAACTTCAAAGATTTCTGGAGCAATCTGTAGCGAACCCTGACTTGCAAGCCTGATCCATTCCTTTGGATGCTAATTTTTTCAAGTTTAATCACTACGTAACTCTAAATGCATAGCAAACATATATTCAGATCATTCTCAGATCAAACACAAATACTGCTCACAAAATATATTCTAGAATCATTCTCCTGCAAACGTTCGTCTTTAACTAAATCCAGACTCGGCTTACCAAGATAAGCTGCAGACGGTCAAATCCAGACTTTAACCTCATAAAGATTTCTATAGCAATTTGTAGCGAACCCTGACTTGCAAGCCTGCTCCATTTCCTTGCATGCTAATTATTTCAAGTTTAACCACTACCTAACTTTAAATCTATAGCACACATATGTTCAGATCAAACACAAATGATGCTCACAAAATGTATTCTAGAATAATTTTCCTGCATGCGTTAGACTTTAAAGAAATCCAGACTTGGCTTACCAACATAAGCTGCAGCCGTTGAAATCCAGACTTTATTCTCATAATTTTGGCTATAACTTCAAAGATTTCTGGAGCAATTTGTAGCGAACCCTTACCCTAAATTAAATCGACAAACAACGCAGACAGCGAGATTAAACAAAAATTTTCCGCCGAGAAGAGGTGGTGTTAATAAAACACCATTCATTATTTTTAATTAACTCAAAGAAGCCAAGAAAGGATGAATTTCACTTCTTGGGGGACTTTGGCGCAGAAGCCTTCTCCGTTTTCTCGGCGACCTTCTTGGGGAGGAGAACCTGATGAATGTTTGGCAGCACTCCACCGCTAGCAATGGTCACTTTGCCCAAAAGTTTCCCCAATTCGTCGTCGTTTCTCACTGCCAGCTGAATGTGGCGGGGGATGATTCTGGTCTTTTTGTTGTCACGGGCAGCGTTTCCAGCCAATTCCAACACCTCGGCGGCAAGATATTCGAGAACGGCAGCAACATAGACGGCCGCGCCGCCTCCAACCCGCTTGGCATACCGCCCCTTCTTGAGATACCTGGCGATCCTTCCCACCGGAAACTGCAATCCGGCCTTCGCAGTTCTGCTCACAGACTTCTTCCTGGAGCCTGCTCCCTTCCTCCCTCCCTTTCCGCTGCCCTTTCCTGAACTCTCCATTTTCACAATACCGCTCTTTTGTCTGGTTTAATTCTACCAGATACACGAAAACAAGATCACGAATACTATGTACTGGATTGAGTGGAAGAGAGTTTAAATAGTAGGAAGTTTATAATTTAAAACATATGGGCGGGGCAATCGATCGACGGTTTCAATCTCACCCCAAGGAACGGCCACGATTAGCCGACCCTCGATCCGCGCCATGCCTCTCGGCCAATCACAATGATTTCCCACATCAAGTTGGCTTAGAGCAAGGTAACCATTAAAATAGAAAAAGACAATGACGATACTTAACTATTAGGGCATTGGGTGATGTGCATTGACATTTAAAAGTATTGACAATACTTTACTTATATTGTGAGGTAACATCTTAGTATTTTAGTTTATGTAGAGATGATCACTACCATAGCTAGCACTTATAAAATTCTTATTTATCATTTACTCTCATGTCTCCACGTCTTCCCATAGAGGAAACATTTTTTGTTGTCCCTTAACGATAAATGAATATTTCTATGATTCCATTTCAAAACACTCTTGAAACTCTTAGAATTGCTTGTTAGGGACTACAAACTTTAATTGACTCGATAACTTAATACTTAGTGTCAAGTGTCAAAATCCTTGTATTGCATTATAATCAATTATTTATCAAGTTTATCCAAAACCTAAATTCAATGGTAGGTTCACGCGCCAGTTATCCATTTTACTTTACTAGTCATCAAAGCTTTCATTATTAAGTTTTTTAAACTTAAATATCATTTGGATTATGAAAGTGGAAACCTCATAGTTTGAGCTTTGAATTTGAAAGAGATTATAAACACATATGTTTGAAAAATGAGTAAACTAGCAATTGCACCATATGTTGCAAAAGAAACGTCGTAAGGCAATAGCATAGGAAAGAGTGGCCTATAAGAAATAAGAAGGCAATAGCATAGGAAAGAGTAGCCTAGAAGAAACAAGATGTTGCAAAGAACAAATCATCATGAAGGAATGAAAGGAAAATTTTGCTTCCATGGAAGCAAGTCATGGAGGTTTCAAAGATATTGATGATAAGAGTTATCAACCAAAAAAATTTGTTATAAATTTTGAAATACTTAATTGGGGCTGAAAACATATATGTAAACCAACATAATATGTTCACATATATACAAATTTTGTTATAGATATTGAAATAGGAAATTGAGGGTGAAAATCCTTTGGTGATTAATAATCCAACACGTAACTCAAATAAGATATTTTAAATACATTCAAGTACAATCTATCTAGCATAGATGTCAATAAAGAGAATTTTTACTAACAAAAATAGAGTTTACTTCAAGTTCATCTACATATCTAAGCGGCAATTGCATGCTTATCAGAAATTGTATATGAAGAACAATAGTCTTGGTATACAAGAAAGTGAATATCATTTTAATATGGGGATATTTTTTGAAGGAGATATTGTTCTTTATGTTATGGTTTATTTTCTTAACTCCAAACTTGGTTTATTCTTCTCTATATACATAAGAAAAAAAATACAAAGTAAATTCACAAATTTAAGTTATAGTTTTATATTTCATAATTACAAATCTAGTTTCTTATTAAAATATTTTACACATCCTAGGTTATTCTAAATTGATCAAGAATATAGAATTATTAGGGTGGTGTTCTATGTGCACTAAAATTCCCATGAGGTCCATCACAATGTATGGGGTTCATTGCAACCTTGGATATATTCTGTGAGTTGTTGTGATTTTTTGCTTGTGGCTACAACTTAGTTTTGGTTTTCACCTAGTTATCATGATTCAAAACTTTGTTATAATCTTAGATCCTTGTAGCATTATATATATTATGTGAGTTAATGTGATGTTTTCTTTGTCACAATGATTCAAAAATCAGTTATTATACCACAATATTGACTTTCTTGTTGTGTGTTTTGTTTATCTTATTAAAATATTTTACACACCCTAGGTTATTATAAATTGATCAAGAGTATAGAATTATTAGGGTGGTGTTATATGTGCACTAAAATTCCCATGAGGTCCATCACAATGTATGGGTTTCATTGCAACCTTGGATATATTCTGTGAGTTTTTGTGATTTTTTTGCTTGTGGCTACAACTTAGTTTTGGTTTTCACCTAGTTATCATGATTCAAAACTTTGTTATAATCTTGGATCCTTATGGCATTATATATATTATGTGAGTTAATGTGATGTTTTGTTTGTCACAATGATTCAAAAATCAGTTATTATTCCACAATATTGACTTTCTTGTTGTCTGTTTTGTTTATCTTATTAAAATATTTTACACATCCTAGGTTATTCTAAATTGATCAAGAGTATAGAATTATTAGGGTGGTGTTATATGTGCACTAAAATTCTCATGAGGTCCATCACAATGTATGGGGTTCATTGCAACCTTGGATATATTCTGTGAGTTGTTGTGATTTTTTGCTTGTGGCTACAACTTAGTTTTGGTTTTCACCTAGTTATCATGATTCAAAACTTTGTTATCATCTTAGATCCTTATAGCATTATATATATTATGTGAGCTAATGTGATGTTTTGTTTGTCACAATGATTTAAAATCAGTTATTATACCACAATATTGACTTTATTGTTGTCTGTTTTGTTTATGAACCCCTTAAAAAAACTAGAGGAACATTTGATTTTACAGTCTGATCTCTCCAGCATGGGTGGGGGTTCAACTTACTCTATTGTTAATCACATAGTGTCAATTTTGTAAAAATATAATCTACAATAAGAATTGAGTGGGTTTTTCTTTTGTAAGTTTTGTTTGGAATTGAAAAATAAAATAAAATTATAAAAGCTAAAATTATGTAGTGAGAAACATTGTTTAAAATAAGTTTGACATCATATAATATGAAAAAATTTAAAAGCTAAAATTAGGTAATTAAAGATATGTATATTGTTTTTTTTAACCGAAGAAAGAGTATGTATGTAGTTACAAACTATTACAATTAAGTAATTAAAGGTAAATTTAGTGTTATTTAAGAAATGAGAATTATGAACATTCATATTATTGCTCAAGATAAATATGTCATGTGAAATAATTTGGAAATTTAAAAAGATCACATATTTTAAAAAAAAATCGTTATTAATGTAATTTTTTATATATTAAGAAATGCTACTCAATAATAATAAAACAATTGTCACATAAATAATATATAACAAAAAAACCATGTATTTTTGGAATAATAAAATAGTTGTTACAAAAATAATATAGAACAAGAAAAACAATGTATATTTGGATGTATGAAATTTAGATACATTTTATTAAGTGAAATTTTAAAAGAATAATGGTTATAAACATTTAAAAATAATTTTATTAAATAATTAGTTTAGATCTATATTATTGATGAGAGGGATCAATGAGGTTTGCATATCAAGACATTTGATCCCCTTGGCTCATGGTAGATCTAGAGTTAGGCCATCTTAATTTCCCCCTTTAGATAAACCACATTCCACATGAATACCGTGAGTCAATACCATGGGTTGTTTTTATAGTTTAATAAATAATTTGATTAAATAATTAGTTTAGATCTATATTATTGATGAGAGGGATCAATGAGGTTTGCATCTCAAGACATTTGATCCCTTTTGGCTATTGGTAGATCTAGAGTTAGGCCATTTTAATTCCCCCCTTTACATAAACCACATTCCACATGCATACCATAAGTCAATACCATGGGTTGTTTTTATAGTTTAGTATCATTTTTATTTTTTATTTGACCTAGTTAAAATTTTCATTACAATATGTCAACCTTTTTATTTAATTTACTTTTATTTTTATTTTTGTGTAATTTGACAAAGTCACCAAAACCTAAATTCAATAACTTAAAAAATAAAAAAAAATAAAAAAAACTAACATTATAAAAAACATATATAAAACTTTAACTTGTGAATCTAATGGCCTAAAACAAATTTTAAAAGAATAATGGTTATAAAAATTTAAAAACAATTTTGAGACTGCGTTGCGCTGCGTGACCTAGCTGCGTCGCCATCGCCCTTGCGCTGCTGCCCTTGCGGCTGCGCCTGCTCTCGCAGGGCCCCTGCTCCTGTTGTTCCTGTTGCGTCCTGCATCGCGTCCTGTTGTTCCTGTTGCGTCCTGCATCGCGTCCTGTTGTGCCCTGCTGTGTCGTGTCCTCCTGTTGTGTCATGTCCTCCTTTCCCCCTACTCCTCCCTCAAGGTCTCTCTGTTCCGCTCGATTTGCCTCCCTAGCCGGCTTTGCTGGGTCCTGCTCCTCTGCCGCGGGGCCTCTTCCTGCAGGTTCTGTCCGGTTCTTTCCTGCTTCTCTTCAGCTCTGAGATGCTACGTCTTTCGTTTTTGCTTTGTGCAGCTTGGGAGTGTTGCTGCTGATCTGCTCTTCACGGCCATGGAGAACCAGGGCTCACCCCTCGGTCCTTCGCTTTCTTCTCCCCCTGATGTTGAAGCTGCTTTCTCCTCTTTGTTAGCTTCGTTGCCCAAGAAGAAGAAGTCTGAAGCTGCGAAGTTTGTCAAAAAATTTGCTGATGTTCCTGAGGTCATCCTTCCTCCTGAGGGCCCAATCCAGGTCGCTTTGTCCCTGGCAGATCGTGCCCTGGTGGGTCAGTTCACAGGCCTTTGGCCCTCCTCAAAATCAACGGAAATTTGGGTTGTTAAGAACTGGATCCCGCTGATCAAGAACAAAGTCACTTCATATTTCCTGGGAAGAGGCTACTTCCTGTTTGAGTTCAACTCTAAGGAGGAAAAAGACTTGATCCTAGAGAATGGGCCCTATTTCATGGGCCCTCAGGGTCTCTACCTTAATAAATGGACCCCATACTTCGATCCGGCCGTGGATGTCTCGACGGCAGTCCCTGTCTGGGTTCGGCTCCCAAATCTTCCAGTGCATTGTTGGAACTGGGATTCCCTCAAGCACATAGGCAATACGTTGGGAAAGTTCATTGACATAGCAAACAACAACGATCAGTATGATTGCGCCTGAATCTATGTTGAGGTGGACTTAGAAGTGGGGCTTCCGGAGGCTATCAAAATAAAGGTTGGCAGTTGGACGCATGTGCAAGTGCTGGACTATGAGCAGCTCCCTTTCAAATGCCGTAAATGTCACATCTACAGTCATTTTGAAAGAGGGCATCCGAACAAAGGGGAAGCAGAGAAAGGAAAGGAAGATGGTTGGAATCAAGTTAAGTGGTCAAAGACCTCACACAAGAAATCTGGGGCCCCAAATGGCCAAGGCCCCCAGCCTGCCTCCGCCCAAAATGTACCTCATCCATCAAGTCAAAAAAACAGACATGAGTTCTTAAGCTCTGAAGAAGAGGTTCCTTAGGAAGAGGATAGGCAAGATAAACCCTCATAAAAAATGGCCTCAGCAGGATCAAGACCTGAAGAGAGTGCCACAGCATGAAATAAGGATAAGCAAACAGAAGCCTCCGAGGAGGAAAATGATTCGGAAGAGTCAGAGGAGGAAGGAGAAATAGGAGATACGCAGACATCGGTCAGAAGATCAGCAAGGGGCCACAAATCTGCCAAAGAAAAGAGAGACCAGGAAACTTACAAAGACAAACTTCAGGGTTGTCAGCCCACTTTGGAGAAACTCCTAGGCAAAAATCCGAAGATATCTAAAAATCAAGTGCAGGGCTCCAAGGGAGCCCATCATCATAAAAATAAATGATGAAGATCGTCTCCTGGAATTGCAGAGGAATGGGGAGTAAAGTGAAAGAAGAAGTAATGAGAAGTCTTATTAGAAGAGAAGCCCCAGATATTCTTCTGATCCAGGAGACCAAAATGGAGGGCAATGAGTTCCTCCAAACCAGTAAAAAATTTTGGAATGGAAGCAAAGGCCAAGCAGTTTCAGCACGGGGAGCCTCTGGGGGGCTGGGCTCTCTCTGGAATCCTCTCAAGTATAGGTTGGTCTCTGAGACTCTCAATACCCACTGGCTATTTTTGAAGCTTCAACCTGTGGAATCGAGGGAGACTTTCTGCCTTTTTAATGTCTATGTCCCAGCAAATATAGGGGAGAAAAGGGAGTGTTGGGACTCCGTCAGACATTTGTTGGAATCAGAGAACTTGGAAAACATCATTATTGCGGGTGATCTAAATCTCACTCTGCGCATGGAGGAAAAGCGAGGAGGCACAATCGTAAGGGACCCAGCAAGGGAGTGGGTGGAGGATCTCATGCAGGACTAGGATCTGCTCGATATCCCCTCAGAAAATGGTAAGTATACTTGGTCCAATAAAATAATAGGCCCCGGTCACATTGCTGTTAGACTTGATAGATGTTTGGTGCAGAGTTCTTTTATTTTGTTGGGCTTAGAATCCAGATTGCATATCCTCCCTTGCAGTGTTTCAGATCATAAGCCTATTATGCTTGAGATGTTGGATCACATGGATCTTGGTCCCATACCTTTCAGATTCAATCCTCTTTGGGTCAAGAATCCTGAGTTCCTGAATTTAGTTCAGGACAGCTAGAAAGTGCCAGTGAAGGGTTCACCTTTCTTCATCTGGGAAGAAAAACTTAGAAGACTGAAATCTGTTCTTAAATCATGGGCCAAATCTCTCCCCTCCCCTACACAAGAGAGAAAGCAGGCCCAAGACAGACTTGCTCAGCATCACGCTCAAAATGAAGATGTAGAAATCACTAAAGAAGTATTAGATAAGGAAGTTGAGCTTCAGCAAACCTTTCATAAAGCCTACCTTTCAGAGGAAGAGCATTGTAGACAAAAGTCTAGGAGTTTATGGCTTAAAGCGGGAGACAAAAACTCCGCCTTCTTTCATAAACAAGCTCAAGCTAGAAAGAGCTTCAATTCTACTACAGAAATCAAAGAAGGAAACTCGACTCACAAAGACTTTGGGAGCATAAAGAGAGCAGCTTTCAACCACTTTAAAAATCTGTACAGAGAAGAGGGAGTGACTGACCCAAACTCTAAATTTTTGGAGGCGGTTCCTTCTAAGATCTCCCCTCTAATGAATCAGCATCTAGAAGCTAAGATCTCTATAAAAATAAATAAAAGATGCTCTCTCCGACATGGAGCCCAACAAAGCCCCAGGCCCGGATGGCTTCACTGCAAGATTCTTTCAAACCTGTTGGCCAATTGTGGAGAAAGACCTCTACAAAATGATCTTGAAATCTCAAAATTGCCAGAAAATAGGGGGCAACACTAATTCTACCTTCCTTGCCCTCATACCCAAGGAAAAGGGTGCTAAAGATTTTAATCGGTTCCGCCCCATCTCTCTTTGTAATATTGGATATAAAATAATCACAAAGGTGATTGCAAATAGGCTAAAAGGCATCCTCCCTGCCATCATTCCGGAAAATCAAGGCGGGTTTGTTCAGGGGAGACATCTTGCTGACAATTTCATTCTTGTGCAAGAGGCGATCCATTTGAGCCAACTTCGCAAAGAGAAAGGTATGGTAATTAAACTAGACTTGGCAAATGCTTTTGATCGTGTCAGACTCAATTTTCTTTGGGAAGTCCTACATAAATTTGGCTTTGGATTGGGCTTTATCAATTGGATCCGCGCTTGTATTTTCGATCCCTGGATCGCTCCTTTGGTGAACGGGAGAGCAGCTGGCCTTTTCAAAGCTTCTAGAGGGCTTAGGCAGGGCTGCCCCCTCTCTCCGCTTCTCTTTGTCCTCCATGTTTCTGTCCTGAGCTTCTATCTTGACCAGAAATTGGTTGATCAAGAGATCCTGGGACTCAACATAGCCAGAGGGGTTAAAAATGTTAATCATACTTTGTTTGCTGATGATACCCTCTTGTTAGGGGCTGCCTCTGTCAGATCAGCCTTAATGTTCAAGGAGGTTCTGGATGATTACAGCGAAGCTACAGGCAGCAGTTTGAATAAAGGTAAATGCAAATTTTTTTGTTGGAATATCTCTGCCTCCATTATTTCGGCCATCACCATAATCCTTGGCTTTCTGCCTCCCTCAGTTGGACCTCTTTTACCTATTTGGGCCTTCCTATCTTCTGAAAACTAGCTTACAGCAGAGATTGGATTCCTCTTCTGGATAAATTCAAGGCTAAAATTCAAGCATGGGGATTCTCATGGTTAAACCTTTCCGGCAAAACTGTCCTCATCAAATCTGTTCTCAGTAGTCTCCCCATTTTTCAATTCTCTGTAATCCTTGCTCCCATTGGCATCATCAAAAAAATGGAAGCCTTCATCCGCAAATTCTTCTGGAAAGGTGGCAAACACAATGACAGGAAAATCCCCTTGGTAAGTTGGGAGAAAATCTGTAAGCCTCAGAATGAAGGAGGCCTAAACTTTAAAGATCTCGGCCTCCAAAACACAGCCATGGGAGCCAATATTTTCTGGAGAATCATTGGTCCACACCCAGGGTGGGCGCAAAGAGCTTTATGGAGGAAGTATTTCATGGGGAAACGGAAAAGATGCCTAGAAACCTCACTTCCCACCTCAGGTTCACAACTGATCAAACTCTGTCTCAAAGTAGCTCCTTTAATCAGAGACAGAGCGTATTGGATTCCTGGCAACGACAAAGAAATCAGAATATGGGACGACAGCATCATGATGCATCCCCCATTATCGAGCTACAGTTCTCTGCAAGCGCTGCGACCGTGGCTGGACAGAGCAGGTTGCGTTCCTCTATGGGAAATTTCGTTGTGGGCTGGCAGCAACTGGCTGCGATGGAGTCTCTCGCCTGTTCCTCCAAAGCTGATTCAAGAACGCGACCTCCTTCTCACTCTGCTGCATGGTAAGGCGCCTCTGCGCGTTGGCAGGAAGGACGACCGCGGTTGGGGAGCCGCCCCAAGGCTATATACTGTTGCGCATGGGGTATAAAATCCTCCATGATCATCCACACGTCCCCCCCCCCGACCCGGCTGTGTGGAAGGGGCTTTGGACTTACAAAACCATGCCAAAAGTTGACTCATTCTGCTGGCTTCTATGCCACAATGGAATTTTAACATAAGACATATTGAAGAAGAAAGGGTTCCAAGGTCCCTCACGATGCCACTTGTGTTGTGACAGTGAAGAGAACGCCCAACACATTATCTTGGACTGCAAATTCTCAAAAAAAAACTGGCAGAACCTCTTGAGCCATTGGAAAACAGAATTCATCTTACCAACGTCTATCCCTGACTTATTTGCAAATTGGTGAAACTTCTACCCAAAAACGCTCCCAAAAAACGAAAGTTTTAAAGCCGCTTGGCTCTCCTTGCCGAAATTTATCTGCTGGAAAATCTGGCTAGAGAGAAACATAAGAGTCTTCAGAGATGAAAGCTTAAATCCGCAGTTCACCATCATCAAAATAAAAATTCTTTGGAAAGAAAGTCTAGGGGAGCATTTGTCGGACTCGAACCTAAGTCAGCAAGACCTAGACTGGGGTGCCTCGTTGGATCTCCAATTCTCTGGAGAAACAAGGCATCGAAAGGATACAAAAGAGTGGCAATTCAGAGGGAAGGAGAATGATCTATCTGATTTGCTCATCAGGCAATCCAGATACTCTATGTTCTTCGACGGGGCAGTGAAAGGCAATCCCGGATTGGCTGGGGCAGGAGGAGTTATAAAGAATAAGAAGGGAAGAATTGTGACTAAGTTCGCTTGGGGTTTAGGTCATTCCACCAGCATTCAAGCAGAAGCCTTGGCTCTTCTTCAAGGTCTCAAGCAAGCTAAGGCCTTTGGTCTTTCAGAGGTTAATATTATAGGAGATTCTTAGTCCATTATTAAAGTTTTATTGGAGGATTCTTTTCCTGCAGATCTTAGATTGGCAAGAGTGATTTCAAGAATCAAAATTATGGTGAAATCTTTTCAGACTGCAAACTTCCTTCATGTATTGAGGGGGAACAATAAAGATGCTGATCTGGAAGCCAACAGGGCGGTGCCACTTCCCGCTGGCTCTCTCTTGAAAGACGGTATTGTGGAGTGGGACTCCATCCCTTAATTTAGAGTTATGTTTTACTGCATTATTTTGAAACAGTTTGTTTGTACATTTAAGATAGGAAAATTAACGGAGATAGATTCTCTAGTCTTGAGTAAAAAACATGGATCTCCAAATTTTGGGGCCTATGATCAGTTAGTCGAAGTAAGTTCAAGGGCTATGCCCGATCTATTGTAACCGGTGAAAGGCATTTTGGCCAATATCTAATATAAATCCATATTCGTTTCTGTAAAAAAAAAACATTTAAAAACAATTTTATTAAATAATTAGTTTAGATCTATATTATTGATGAGAGGGATCAATGAGTTTTGCATATCAAGACATTTGATCCCTCTTGGCTCTTGGTAGATCCAGAGTTAGGCCATCTTAATTTCCCCCTTTACATAAACCGCATTCCACATGCATACCATGAGTCAATACCATGGGTTGTTTTATAGTTTAGTATTATTTTTATTTTTTATTTGACCTAGTTAAAATGTTCATTACAATATTTCAATCTTTTTATTTAATTTACTTTTACTTTTACTTTTGTGTAATTTGACAAAGTCACCAAAACCTAAATTCAATAACTTATTAAAAAAAAAACTAACATTATAAAAAACATATATAAAACTTTAACTTGTGAATCTAATGGCCTAAAACATTTCAATCGTCTAACATTTGATCCAATGGCTCATACATTGACACAGTGGCACCTAGGGGAGTTATTTTCAAATAAGAACGTCTTACGACGTAATTACCAAATGATAAATCTATTGTACTTGCATTAATAACATCGTTCATTCAACAACATCATTCATCGGGAAATAAAATAAAACCATATAACTTAAATCCAACATGTAATGTATGCATAAAGTAATGTTTTAGTTTTTTTTTCCATAGGAAAAATCGTAATTTTATTATGAGAAACAAAATTATATATTGTATCAGCTGAAAATATAGACCAACGACCAGCCAGGACTGGTGTTCAAAAAAAACATACAAAGACCATTAATATACAATGGGGAGAAAAACTATGTTTTTCTCCCTTTCTTTTTTTCCACCTTCCACCATGATCCTTGAGATGACGTGGGGAAGACAAGGCCAAGCTGATTTTCTACTGTAGCTGCTCCAATGTCCTTGTCTGAGTCAAAGGTGTCTGAAGAATGATGTCGTTTGTTCCCAACACAGTTTGTTACATCTGGTTCCGTTGTGGGCGGGTCCTACTGTGTTTGTATTCCAAATGGATCCTGTGTTTCTTTTTCTTGGTGTCCTGGACAATGGTCGACTGTTTGTTCCCATTTGTGGTGGGTACTTCCTCTATCTCCACCTCTGAGTCACATGGGGGAAATTTCCATCCCTTGAGTGCTTTTCTGGCCCTCTTCTTTCTTCGATTGTCTCTCTTTGCTTCAGGACGAGTGTTTTGTAGATGATCGATTTGTCTGCATATTCTGCATCTGGAGGCTGCATTTTCATAGTATATATGTTGCATCCATTTTTTTTGTTTGTGTACCAACTGTATGCTTTCTGACAGTCCATTGCTGAGATATACTTCTACACAGATACGTGCGAAGGTGAAGATTCTCTCCTCCAGTCGTTGTGTATCCGTTTTGATGTATCACCCAATGACATTCCCAATGCCTTGAAGGACGTTGTCACTCCAGCAATGTAAGAGAAGATTATATAGCCTGACCCAAACCGGCATTTTGGAGACAACCATAGTGTTAGCATCAAAATCCGGGAACCATGGGGTGATGTAAAGTGTCGTAGAACCCCAAAACCACGGACCCTCCTAGAGAATGCAATCTCTCATTTCTAAATGTTGGAATTTAACTATAAAGAATACTTTTGAGCAGAGATGTATTTCACACTCCATAGTCCAATTTTTGAATATCCATTAAAAGAGGTCTATTGGTTTGGGCTAGAAGCTATTGAAATGACATATAAGTGATTGTGCTTGAAAAGTGTTTCGATGATCATCAAGCTCAGGTATATCTATGGCCAGTTCAGGAGTATGATTCAACTGCTCTACTATGTAGGGCCTAGGGGCATTGCCCTATGGTTCTGTAGGGGCAGATTGTTTTTTGCTCCCTTGCAGTATGTTTTTGGGGTCTTGTATTATTGTGGTCTGTTTTGAGGTGTTGACTCCCCCTGCTCCACCAAAACTTTTAGTTTTTCCTCGGTCCCCTGTTCCTCCTCCTCGCAACCGTAGATTGAGAATAATGGTGGAGGCAGAGGTTATGGAGTAATCCTTTATGGTTATGTAGTGTTGCAATGCTCTGTCTTCATGTATTAGTGATTGTAATGGTACTGGGTATCCCTGAGCTTATGTGATTTTCATTTTGAGGTCTATCACTTGCTCTGAAACATCTATCCATAATACTATATGTTCCCCAATGAGGGTTTTAATAAAAAATTGAAAATTGTTTGTGTTTACCTGATCCTTGGTTTCAGTTGCCCTTTTGTATTCTCCCACCAAGGTTGATTTTGGGTCCTTCTACGATGGGGGACTCCATTTGTGTTATGGGAGTCTCGGGGTCCCTGGGATAAGTGCCTTCGATTGGTGCAGAGGGTTCCAGGCAAGCCCAAGTCGCGACAGGCAGTCATATGTGACCCTATTCTTTTTTCCAGCAGAGGAGACCCGCAGCCGCAGGTTGGGATAGAGGGCTGTGCAACCCAACCGCCGCATCCTCAGGTGCGTCGCACCCATGCCCTCCGAATCCAGGCCAGGGGATCTGGTGTAATACCTTGCGATGGTGATGTGATCTGAAATGATTGTATTAATTTTGCTGTGTTAAGGGTCTTTCAATTTTAATAACATGCGCGTAATTGGTTCATTAGTTTGCAAAAGGATTAAGGAGTTTTTCCATGAATTATAGATGAACTTTAGTGAATTAGAAGCATAAAATAAGCTTAAATAACATTGAACAACAATGTAAAATAGAGAAATAATTCACCACATGAAGTTTACACAGCAGGCATGATGAAGCAGTTCATCCCTCCTGGGCTACATCTGTTGGTCCAGCTCCCAATGGCTTGTCCATCTTTCATTATGCTCAAAATTTTGCTATTACATGTAGTTACAGTGCTCTAATGGTTGTTTTCTCTACACCAATGGCTTCAGAATGCTCCAATTAGTCAAAAATGACTCTTCATTCACCTAGAATGGTCGAAAATTGAGCCTCCTACACTTTTACCCAATATCTCCTAGGAAAACTCCGCTAAATGTGGAGATCTCCTAGGAAAACTCCGCTAAATGTGGAGAACTCCAGTTAACTGGAGTTAAATTAGGATTTACCGCCAAATTTGGCATGCCCCTATCCACTCTGCCTATTAAGCCGCGGATTACGCGTTACGTTTAGGGTGGTGGCCACATGTGCACCCCCAACCATTAAGTGACTTGACCAGAACACAGCGGAATACAATTGGAAGTTAAATAACATACATATGTGAAGCAATCAAACAACGCTCTTTATAATAGAATGCAAATAACCCAAAACACGTTACATACACATGGACTTATTGCTGGAGGGACCCACCATACGTCGAAGTGATCGCAATCGCATGCCCGCAAATTTTAACTCTTTGTGAATTTGCTAAACCACAAAACCTGCGAAGTGCGCTATTGCACAAAGCCGACACGTGGCTCCCCCTCATCACATCACATCCTTTGTCCTTCTCACATCGCGTCGCAACCCATTTAACATACCATGCGAACTCTTAATAGTATCCTCTATTATTTGCGAAATGTGAAATCACGATTCATCATCCACCGTTGATCTGCTGCATGATCCAACAGCTCACGTCTGTCTCCGCTAATTCATCACATATATTTCTATCATACTTGCAAAGTCATCACGACCATTCATCTTTTTCCCTTAGATCTGCGATTTAATCGCGACCATCCCTTCCTCTCTCATAATTTTTTTAAGTATTTATGTCTTTAGTCGATTGCTCCTCGTATGACATCAGTTTTTCGAACTGTTCACGGCGCCGGAATCAGGAAGACGAGAACTACGCAACCATCTTGGTTTCAACCCAATCCTGTAACTTTTAATTTTGAGCAAAATTTATGAACTCATGATCATTCCTCCCCATTGGGAAGCTTTTGGACCCCAAAAGACTTGATTACCTGTTCATTAGATGAGGGCACAACTCCCTCACCTTTTCAATCTCCATCCATTTTGCTTTGCTTAGTTTAGTGCCTTTGAGCCCAACTCGGAGGTAGTCAACACTTCCCCTCTTTGATGGAAGTTTACCAAGAAGACAATGGAGCAAGGAAATCACCAAAGAAGTTATGTTATGTAGCTCGATACCCTGGCAGCCTAGTCAACTTGATATGATGCAAGGACCCACTTCACAATTTCAAGCTTATTCACATCCATCTCAAACTAATTGGGACACACTCCCTCCTTGGCAACCTTGGCCATCTCAACCCCAAAAGCAATCTTGGCAACATGGTTGGCAAGGTACTTATTGGGAAAATCCTCAACATCCTCAATATTTCCCTCAATATCCTCCATACCCAACTCCATGCTATCCCTACCATCCACATCCACGACAACCACAGCCTCAACCACATCCATCTCATATATCCACCCTCACTGTACTACCATTTCCAAACCCACACCATCAAGTATCTCAGCCCACTTACAATGCTGAGGTACACCACTATCAAACATATCCTCTTGATCCAAATGGTCTGCATCTTAGTTCAAGAAAGGTATTGCAAAGAAGATATTTTCTTAATGTCACCGAAGGACAACATCAAGAAGAATAAGATCCAAATGAGGAGATTAAAAGATCGAGGGCTACACTTGATGTAGAGAAGAAATCAGAATCAAATGTTGAGAAAGTTCCCTCATGTTTACCAGCATTTCCTCCATGTGTTCAAGAGAACAATCAACAAAAAGAGGAAGATTTGATTGCCATAATAGAAGAGGACATCCAAGGTGATCCAACTCAGCAAGTGAACCAAGGTCATCACAACTATATTGAAATATCGTTCCAAATAGTCATTAAGTTGCAACAACACACTATTCTGCAACAGTACTTGATACAATCCCAGTCAAAAAAATTCATCTCTCAAATTCAGGTACATGTCAAATCATGTATTCCAAGTGTGCACATGATTTTATCTGTCATCTTGATGTGTACATGGCTCCATTGGAAGTATTCCTATACTTGAAAAAGGTTTTTTTTTTTCAACTAGAGTAGGAAAGTGAAAAAAAAAGGAAAGAATAAAATCTCAGGTGAAAACCTCTTTTGAGGCGTTTGAGATTGGCTCACTGATTGAAAACCTCCATGAGGCAGTCATTGAGT
Source organism: Pinus albicaulis (assembly GCA_034641835.2). Lineage (NCBI taxonomy): Eukaryota > Viridiplantae > Streptophyta > Pinopsida > Pinales > Pinaceae > Pinus > Pinus albicaulis. The sequence goes on from CM076570.1 coordinate 401,597,622, forward strand.
TGAAAAAAAGAGAGAGAGAAAAAAAAAAGATCTTAGGTGAAAACCTCCTTTGAGGCGCCTAGGCAGACCTACTAGTGGAAAACCTCATTGAGGCAGCTAGTAGGCCTTAAAAAAATTATAAATAATAATAAATACAATAAAATGAATTTCTCTGTGTATCGCTCTCTAATGAATGCAGGTGCTCTCCAACCTTTGCAAGCCGGAAAACAACAAGTTGGCACAAAGAGAAAATTCAGTCAACACCCTGGTTAAAGGTAGTCAAACTTGGACTTCCTCCTCCTGTGCTCAGAAGCTTCAAAAGGACCTCAAGCAGATTATTTCATGCAGCTTCAAAACCACCGAAGATAGCTTCAACAACCATATCAGTAGCTTCAATATCACCTGCAAAAACAAATCAATGCTAAGGCTAAGGTATGTAATCATCTAACCCTTTCTTTGAATCTATTTTAACTTAATAAAACATTAAAAAATGTGAGAAGGAAAGTTTTTTTATATAGCCAAAATCAGTAGTAGAGCAACCTCAGCCTTATCTAGCAACTAGCCTCACTTTTTCCACCAAGAAAAGGAACCAAGACAAAAGTAAAAAGGACTTGAGAAAGTGGGAAGTAAGTCGTTCATTGTAATAGAAGACAAGGAGTGTCAAGGGATAACCAAGGGTGGACTCAGTTCACAGAAAAAATAACTGTGAGTTTACTTTACATGAAATTATAAAGAGAGAGAGAGAGAGAGTGAGATAACAAAAAAGAAAAAAATCAAATAAAAGTTGGATCCACTACCTCTCGGCATGCAAAACAGATTTTATTAAGGCATCTGAGGACCTCCATGAAGCACCTACAAGAAGAAATGCAAGAAGAATAGCAAGAATATTAGCAGGAGGAGCAGCGCATGGGCCAATAAACAAAAAATGAAATAAGCCAACATGTGGGAAAAACCATAAGGAAGGGAGGATGAATAGGTTGCTCAGAGGATGAGCAACAGTTTCAGTAGGGGGGTAACGATGGGCCTCTAAATTAGACATAAAATAAGGCCCATCTAACCTTTCTTAAGCCCATCTGTCTTCCTTATGCACATGAATATATATATTAAATCTCTCCTTCTGCAGTTAATAATGTTTTCTTATGTTTCAATATTTTCTTAGGAAAGTTTAAAGGTAATTGCATATTTGTGCCTAATATTGGTTATTTTTGTAGAATATTGTGAGAATATTTGGCAGATTATGCAGATTTGGAGAAGGATATGATTTAGGGACTTTCTCCCTGCCACTGGAAGATCAATATTGGATAATAAATGAGCACAATATCAGGAAATTAGGGAGAAACCTTGGAGATATTAAAGGGGGTTGTTCATCCTCCTTAACTCTCAAAGGCAGCCAAAGGATCCTCATGAGATCCAATCCAACAATTCTAATTCCAGAGGCAGCCAAGTGACTCAAGACCAAGTGCACTCAAGCCATATTCACTTGGAGTCAAGTGGACTCAATCACCCCAAATATTCTCTCCAACAGTTCGAGTTCCAGAGGTAGCCAAGCAACTCAAAGAGAAGAGCACTCAATCTTTGTTTACTAGGAGTCAAGTGGACTCAATCACCATTTTATAGGGAGCTTTTGGTAGCTGCCCTGAAGAATAAATAGAGCAGAGCTAGAGCTAGGAAGAAAGAGTCAATTCAAGTCGATTCTTCGATTCCATTTTGGGGAATTTCGCTGCAAGCTATTAATCATTTTATTGTACTCAACGATTAGACTTTCAGAAATGTAACAAGGCTATTTTGTTCCTGAAATGAGTATACATACTCCATTTTAATTATTTAGTTCCAGAGAGTTGGGCTCATGGTTTAGGGACCAACCCATGTGCCTCAACTTCTCTGTCGTTGTCATCCTTTCCTTTTTGTTATTTAGCTAGTTTTATTTCCCATATGTTCAATATTGTTATTGTTTGTTGCTGTAGATTTAATATGCTTATATACGTTGTAGAATAGTTGATGAACTCCATAAAACTGTGAGGTAGCCTTCCCCTCTCATCTCTGTTGATAGAGCTCGAGGAGGGTAGACCTTCCCGCGGAACAAAAATGCTTCCTGGGTTATGATTCTCTGTTTCTAGGACTAGGCTAGAATTGTTTTATTTCTTTAGCATGCACTATCCATATTTCTTGCATAAATCAACAGTTTAATTGCAGGTAGCCATGGAGAAGTTCAGTGGCGCCTTCCCGCTTCATTTTCCATCCCTGTCTTCACGGCCTGAACATTGTTTTTACGCCTCCATTTCCTCTTTTTCTCCGATTATTCTCACTTCTTCACCCACCTTTTTCCCCTAAAAGCACTTAAACCTTTTAGCCCGCCTTATTCCTTTGTTTCTACTGGTTATGGTTGCCTTACTCGTTTTAACACAAAAATGCTTAGAACCCACTGGAGTTTGACCTCTGTCTTTCCTCCTCGAACTTCCCCCTATCGTACATCACAAATCGCATTAGGGGAATTTTGAGGTCTAAAATGGGCCTCCTAAGGAAATTATAAAATAATTGTGGAAATAATAAATTAAGATTTGATTACATCATTAAATTTTAGAGGGAAAAAAGAGAAAACTAATTTTTCAACTCATATTTTCAACTTCTCTCCCAAATTTTTTACTCAAATTTCGAGCGGGAATACTTGTTGGATGCAAAATTTAATTCCACATCCAAGAAGTACCCATGTTGCATACTTTCATTGGGTCCTGCTACACATAAAATGAAAAATACATGAAAAACGTGATTACTATCACGTTTTTTATGTATTTCTAATTTTGTGTTTAGCATGACCTATCGAAAGTATGCAACATGGGTACTCCTTGGATGAGGAATTAAATTTTGCATTCAATGAGTACTCCCGCTTGAAATTTGAGTAAAACCTAAGGGAGATAAGTTAAAAATACGATTTGAGAAAGTAGTTTTATTATTTTATTATTTTTTAGTCTCTTTACCCTTTTACTTAAAAAAAATGGTGAATCATCCCCCATGGTTGACATCATCATCTTGAATCCTATTAGTTCTTATAAAGTTTATTTTTGTTGCACATTTTTATTAGGAAGCCCATTTTAGACCTCAAAATTCCCCTAATGCACATCGCAGTGTTTAGTCTCTTCCCTTTTCTTTTTTTTTCAATTGTGATAACTATCATACATCGCAATATCACTTCGCACTCTCCTCCCAACTGCACTATCGCTTTTCCTCCAACCTTGCGATATTGCAATATTGCGAGATCGTAAATCGCAGTTCTGTTGTTTTCTTTTAAGCCTTGCAACTTCTTATCCGCCGATTACGATATTGTTATCGCACTCCGCCGCCGGTCCTACTGCCACATCACCCATCGCAAATCGCAATATTTATTCCATTGCAAATCGCATTTCGCGATCTTTATCCGCTTCATGTTAACACTTACCGTTTGTTTTTTTTGCCGATTGCGATATTGTGATATCCCATATCACATAACGCAACCTTTTCCCTTTTTGCAAATTGCATTTCGCTCCCGCTTATCTGCCATCACACTTTTCAATTCATTCCGCTCCGAAGCATTTTTGCGTTATAACAAAGTTTTAATAAGGTCTAATCCCCTCTTTCCACTTCTAAGCCTTGTTTCATGCGTTAAGCCCTCCATTAGCACCTTTAGCCCGTTTTCCCCCAAACTGCAAGCACACTTCTTCAAATTAGAATTAGGTCATGAATAGTTGCATAGAGAGGAGCATGATAGATAGAGTAGGGTGTGTTTAGCCGATTGGCCAAGTTAAGTGTGGTCTAAATTAGTTTCATTTCTGAAATTTAAATTATTTTCATTTCCGGCATTTCCTTTCTGCAAATTGAATTAGTTTCATTTATGTCATTTCCTTTCTGCAATTTATTTTAGTTTCATTGAAGTGTGACAGAATTCACTAAGAACCCCTAGAAGTAGCACCCTTTCGTAGAGCGGAAGAGGATGACATGAATAGAATGCATCTGCTGTGTATATAGCACTGTCACCTCCAAGTTTGTACGAACCCCGGGTTGATAAAGTAAAGTAGGGCAGCCCCTAGAGTTGCAACACTCTTGATGCAATACCAGGGCTCACCAAAGTGTTCTTCCCCTCACAAGGATTCCCTGAACTAGGTCATACTTGGGCTTGGTCATTACTTTCCTTAGAGTATTGCAAATATTTAAACCTCCCACCGCTTTCCACAAATAGAACATACTCATTATGATTAGCAATGATTTGGGCTTGTATAGGTTGCGCGTGAACATACGAGCCTCCAAATAGGATATTGAAGGGATTGGTTTCATCAACGACATTTAAATGCTCAAGATATTCATCCTCCTTTTCATGTTCAAAAGGACTGTCTTCTTGAGGGCACTCAAGAGGTTTCTCCCAAGGTGACCCTCCTTTGCTTACCAAGTTGGCTTGAGTAAGTGTATTGGGAACACTCTACTGCAAAGTATAGTCACCTTTAGTACCCTTCTTAGGGAAGGACTTGTCCTTATTAATTTGATTTCTACGAGGAAAAATTACCCTAAACTCTTGATGTTTTTCTAGCACGATTATTCTATTCATGAGAGTCTTTTGGCTTGAGTTAGTTCATTGGTGAATTTTTCCATTTTTAAGAAAAGGCTTGTATGAGCTCCTCGAGATAAGATTTTTACTTTGGTTTAGACTTGACTTTAACCCTAGGATAATTTAACATGTCAATTTGTGCAACATTTATGTTTTTTTCCATAGATATTGTTATCTTCATGGCCTTGGTCAATGAGTTGGGATCATTTTCCCTAAGGACGTAGGTTAAATTCCCTCGACAAGTTTTAATGAATATCTCGAGGATAATGGTATTAAAAGGTTTAAGTATTTTTAGAATTTCCCTAAGATGATTGTTAATCATTTGAATGTGTTATTTGACACTCTCTTTGTTAGTTTTATCGATAGATATGAATCTATCCAAATCCATACTCCCATTCAACGCAAGATCCCACCTCTTCTTTAAAGCATCGTGAAATTGATCCCACTTGGTGATACTTCCTTGTGGAATGCTAAAATACCAATACCTCGCATCACCATCTAATGATAGAGAAAAAATCATCATGATGATATCCTCATGCAAAAATACAATTAGTAGTCGTCGCCCAATAAAAATTATGAACATGTCTCACTATGGTGGTGACCTCCTTGCCACTAGATTTAGGTATCAATTCATGGTATTTGTCGGGAAAAGGACGAGGAGCATCAAAAAACCTACTAAAGTCTAGGGGCCTAAATGATGCAAGTTCCCAAGGCCTATTCATGGTTAGAGGAGGATGAAAAATAGGGAAACGTTGTCTATATATGGGGGTCATTTTTCTAATAGGGGAAGGGCTAACCTCACCTCCCCTAGTATAATCTCTATCTCTTGGAGCTACGGTTCTTTCAGGGTTATTTTCTAGAGTTTCAAAACCAGTTGATTTAGGAGTTGCTAGAAGAGGATCTAACTCGTCGTTAGAGAAAATTTCCTCTTCAAATAATCTAAAAACTTATGGGAAGGTAAAATTTCTTCCCCCCTGGAAATGACACCAAAAATGCTGCCATAAAATATAGCAGGCCTTGGAGAGGGGCACCCCACAAGGCTAACACTAGACCAAGAGACAACAATGGGGCACTGGACCACTATCACCACAACCAAAATCCCCTATTATTTATGGATTTTCACTGATGGGAGGAGTATCAATATGTGAGGTCACCTAATGGACATTCTAAGGTTAGGGTACAAGGTGAAAAAATAAATATTTCTACAATAAAAGGCACAATTTAGGTTCAAGGCTCCAATTGGAGGCAATTCGCTTTCTTGATAGAGTCTTATTTATAAGGCACATGACCTAGGGTTTGGTTGATGAGTTGAGTGTTTTTGTAACCAAATTTTAAGGCTAGGAGAAAGGCTTCCAACAATGTAATCATGATTTTTTGTATTTAATGAAAATAAGAAAAATAAATTTAATATTTTTATTCTTGAGGCATGGGTTTCATGCTCAAGAGAAATTTATTATTATTATTATTATGTAGTCTACAAGGCAATTGATTCATTTTCATGTATGAAAGACCCTTATAAGTTATGTTACATATTATAAAGAAAATTATTTGAGTCAGAATTTTGAGTCAAAAGACCCTCCAAGACCTCGTCATGATGCAAAGATCAAGTCGGCATACACATATGGACAAGTCAACCTAAAAGGGACAATTTGATCCAGTGGAAGACCTATATAAAGGAGACTTCAACCTCACTTGGAAGACACACAATTTACTCACCAATTTGAACAAGGAAGAGAAATAAGTGTGAATAAGAGAGAGATTAAAAGAAGACAATAAACACACACACACAAAAAAATTATTTGTTTTGGGCTATACTCTCCACGTGTGCGAAGGAATTATGACATCTATTGCATCAGTAAAGGTCGAGTTGCAAAAGTAAAGTTATGGTATCAAGAAGTACATATTGCAAGTTCAATTCTCTAAGAGAGAGGATAAACTCAAGTGAAGAGGAAACAAGAAGAATTTACCATTATTTTCCAAACGTGCAAGAGCTAGGGTTTCTGCAAAAGGATTTACTAGGCAACTCAATGATGCAAAAGAATATGTTGGGTAGGTTGAAGGTGTAGAAGAATTTTCTGGGCAAGTTGAAGTTTCAGAAGAATTTTTTAGGCAGGTCAGAGTTGCATAAGAACTTGTTGGACAGGTTGAAGTTGTAGAAGATTCTTTTGGGGATCGAAATTGCATAATTTGCTAAGATCAAGGTAACTTGCTAGAAGGAATGAAAGATTGGACTTGGTATTGGAGGGTCTTGGTCAAGGTTCATAGGTATTAGAATTCATCAATTGAAGATTCTATAATAAGAGAAGAATTCATGTGGCTTGTCCTCTCAATTTGGAGAGGTTTTGGCCTTTAATAATCACCTATATCGTGTGTCCTTCTATCTTATTGTTCTTCATAGTTTGGTAGTTTCTTGATGAAAATATAACTAAACATAATCAAGCAAAAGAAGAAGCTATTAAAAGTAAAAATACATCACATTTTGTCATCAAAGGAAGATAAATAACCTAATTTGTTTCCCCCTTGATTTCTCGTTGTGGTATCAGAGCTAAGGTGACAAGTCAAGGAAGCACAAGAAAATCATCAATAGCATCAATCATTAAGAAGGACCACTCATCTCAAGGATCATCACATCTCGAAGAAAGAATACCTCAAAACCCTAGCTCATCCAAGGAAGGGTCATACACTTCAAGCACTCTTGAGAAGCTCACATCGTCATCACAAAGAAAGTATATACAAGACTCTACCTTGACTTAAAGAATGGCTACTCATTAATGCATCCAAAAGGTTGCTTTACCCACATACACAAATTTTTTTAATAAGTTTTCCTGTTCCCAAGATCAAATACTCGTAAAAGAGTATTCAGTTCAATTTACGCACGAAAAATAAAATTTATGGGAACCCATTTTATCCCAAATTAATCCTTCTCACTGATGCAATTAAACCTTTATCTTGTGGCCGCCTCCTCTATATTAACCAATGCACTGCATACGGTATCATCGTACCATATCACATCACAACATAAAATCGTATTTCTTACACTGCTGCAACTTTATACAAACCCGCGGACTTGTGGGTTATGGCCCACCCAAACGGTGACCAATCACATTGCTTCGCACTTCTTATAACTTACCTCCATGCAGATTCAAAACTTAACGATCTTCACGATATTGTGATGTAACTTCCACCATTGATCTACACCGGATCCAATAGACTTGCTATACCTCTTGCATGTCGCACCTTTTAACTCCCCTGGTTAACCTTTATACCATGTCATGTGATATGCGATATTTGCATGGACCCCGCTGACACGTGGCTCTTCCCTTTATCACATCACAAACAAATTAACTTATCGCACGATGCCTTAGCGCTAAACATTAAAATCTTCAATTTGTGAAATCGCTCTAATGCGATTTAATCTCCACTGTTGATCTACGCCTAGATCTAACAGTTCTACCTTGTCCTTGTTCATCTGCTTCGCATCGCAACACAAATAGAAATCTTGCCAAGTCTTAACGCTAAACCTTAAAATCTCATATTTGCAATGTGCGCTTGCTGCTCCGCCCAACACGTGTCCACTTCGTAAATTCCCCAATTTAACTTGCAAATTCAATCTGGACCGTCGTTCTTGCTCGGATCTTTGTGATTTAATCCTTGTCGTCTGTTTCCTTCCTTTGGAAATCTTCTAAAGGCTTTTATGCCTTCGTATTTTCTCTGTTTTCTTCGACCACCGCTACTCTGCATCTCCGTTATCCTTCCTGAGCTTTATTCAGTTTTTAAAAGCATTGATCTCTCCTAAGTTTGTTTTTTTGGTTATTCATATAACCATTTCACTTCTTCAGGCCGAATACAGAACACCCTCTATATTTGCTTCTCCAAATCTCAATTTGGATTTCTTCTCGTTCTCGGCCTGCATACAATTGTTATATGCACTTCATTTGTTCTCACACATTATCAACAAATTAACTGCTGGACTGGAATCATACAGATTCTACCCAGCCATTAAGTCTCATTCACACAATAAGACTCATTCATTCATTGAACATTCATCATAATTCATACAACAGTGTTTTATTACACAGAAACCATAATTTATCAGTTACGGATCACTTAGCACGTAAAAGGAATTTTTTCCATTATGGATCGCTCAGCACATAACAGAAATGACATAGTCACAATGAAATTCAATTGCTCATTAATCAATAAATGTACAGATACAATAAAATTGCTTACAATCAAACTTTGCACATTGTGCTTTTACATGGCCCTCATCTCTTCAACATAACCTTCTATGCTCTCGGCTCTCTCCTCCCTCTCTCTCTCTTGGCCTAATCTTATTTGTTTAATTGGCCTCTCCTCTTGGCTCTCGCCTCCCTCTCTAGGGTTGATCTTCTTCTTTAATTTGGCCTCCTCTCGGCTCTCGCCTCTCTCTCTAGGCCTAATATTCTTTCTTTAAAATTGGTCTCCTCTCCTTAGAAGCTTACAATTTGATTTATAATTCAATTCAAAGCTTATTTGGCCCTTACTCAACTCCTATAAACTTGTACCTGATTCCTATTATAAGGAAATCCTAATTTATGACTCTCCTATCTTCTTAGCATAAACAACAAATATTCTCTCTAATATCCCATTTCTTAAGGGGATTTGTTACATTAACTCATCACTCATTGACACCTAACAACTAAGCATATTCCTCACCTATGCTTGCTAAGAATTACAAGAGAATATTACAATATTCACAACTTGACCCCTCTTTGGGCTAATCAACAATTTAAATTTAATTTGAGTGCTAATGCTCCTGCATCACTCATTGAAGCATCTTGAAGTCCAAGGAAAGTAAGAAGGGGTGTTGTAATCATCATCAAGGAATCAAGGAGATCTCCCTCGCTTTGAAGGATCACTTTTGAAGGAAGACATCTTCATCAAAGGATACATCCTCTATTAACATATTCATCAAACATAAAGAAGGCAACAAGTGGAAAATATTGTCATCAAGAAGCATATTAACTTTTCAAGTAAGTACTCGTATATTTATGATTTAATCTACTATCAAAATGAATTCATTTTGCAAGGAAAGCAACAAATTAGTTGGGTCATCAAACTTTCTTGCGTGGAAGAAGAGGACAAATTTGATTTTCGTAGAAAATGAAGTCGTTGATCATGTTAAGGGTTCAATCACTAAACCTCCAAAGGAAGAATCTCGAGGCTTAGAAAAGTACATGAAATGGGAAGTAAGGGCTTAAAGGATTCTTATAAAATCTATCAAGGATCCCCTCATACCTTATGTATCAAAATTGGAGACATCAAAAGAAATATAAGATAATATAGTAGAATTGTTCTTCGTAAGCATTATTACAGAAGTAATATCCTTAAGAAACGAGTTATAAAAAATGAAGATCTCAGAGGAATATGGAATAACCTCATAATTTATGAGGGTATCATAAATAAGAGACCAAGTACAAGAGTTGGGAGAGATATTTTTTTATAAATAAATGACCACCATAGTTATCAATGCACTACCAGAAGAATGGGGAAAATTTACATCGAGTCTCCTACCACATTCAATGAACTTTGATCATTGTGTAAAATTGAAGAAACCAGGTTGAAGGAAAAAGCAACGTAGGATCAAACGAGAAAGTTCAAGTGTTTGTTTTCATGGCTAGAAAGAAAGGAAAAATCGAAAGTTTTAGTCCTCATAAATGTTAGCCTCTCTCATAAAACAATTATAAATCCAAAATAAATAAATTGAATATTAAAAGTTAGGAATTTATGCCTAACTCTCTAAATTTGGTTGTTCCTCTAAGTTAGGAGTTAGTTTAGGTAGCTCCTAGATTGGTGTGTATATGGTTGAGAAATTTTCTCAACCAAAGTGTCCAAGATAGAACGCACTATCTTGAGACACAGTCTCCTCATCTATTTAATTGTAATATTACATTCTTTTAATAATGAGAAAATATGTGAGGAAGACGTGAGACTGAAGCCTTTTCCTCCAGGACTGTGTTTGGGTATAAATATGTGTATTTTTATGTGTGTTAATGGTGTGTGATTATTCAACATGTGGTATCGGAGCTATGGTTATGCTCTTTGGGGGAGTTTTGTTGTAAGTATTTTTTTGTGAGCCCTGTGTTTAAGAGGGAAAGAGGTTTGTTGCATTACTGAGCATGCAAAGGCCGAGCGACATATTATGCATGAAGCGCTAAGATCCATCTATTTGTTGGACATGAATCAATGATCTCAAGCATGCCGGTAGAGTTGAAGGAGGAAATTGGTTCATTTTGTGGTGTTGAGACCGTTGTTACTAGCCTAATAGGGATAGAGCAACATGAAGCCAGCGTGAAGCCAAACCAGTGGTATGAGTCTATTGTTCTAGTGTGTTGTGCATGTGAAATGTGAGATCGATTTCCAGATCTGCTCTAGCGCTCAGCCATTCTCATGGAGTAGGATTAAAATTTACTCTTTGCACACGCTGCTGAAGACTAAGAGAAAGCCATCAGGGACGCAAGCCAAGATTCACACTTTAAACCTAATGTGCCTCGTGTTGGTTCCTCTATAGATCGTCAGTGGCTGTTTGAGTTGCTTCTTACGGAACAGATGAAGGGAAACTGAGACCGAGCCTTGGAAATACGATTCGACTTCTCGTCTTCAAAATTTCGGCATACCCAGCAACTAAGGAATGAACGTTGACCGAGTTTCATGATTGTCTACAACATCGATCTGTACATATACAACTAAATATTATTTGAGTTTATTTTCAGAGCATGAACCAGTGTGGAACTACTAATTGTCTCGAGAGTTGAGTGGCGTGGCCTGCGCGAGGAATCTCTGTCACTGGACCCAAGGAAGACTTGAACTAATGCCATGTTCCTGGGGTTTTTCTGGTGCGGTGGAACCATTGAAGCCAGCGTGAGTAAAAGTTACGGGGATTGTTAAAAGCATGCACGACGAGTTATTTTAAACGGTCATTTTAAATGGTCAAAGGATGCTAATTTTTTTTTTTTAAGCATGATGTGTGCTTTAAAATTTGATTCATTCACATTTTAAAGTGAACGTAAAATTCACTTTTTTTATTTCATTAAAAAGGAACTTCATAATTTTTAATGGGGATTTAAAAGGATTTAAAATAAAAGACTCTTTTGGAGAGACAAGGTGTGTTGGTATTTTATTTAATTGTTTTTGTTGGAGTGATAAGGACTTAAGTGATTTTGGAATAATAAAGTGTAAAGTTTAAAAGACATCATTTTAAAATGACTTAATAAAGTACATTAAATTATTAAAATAATTTAACGAGATGTATGGAGTGATAAGGTGTAAGGTGTAATTTTGTAATAAGGTGAAATTATTGTTTTTGAAATTTTGGAGCGATAAGTGATTTTGGAGTGATAAGGTGCATTAAAGTTTTGTATTATTTGTGGAGGTTTGGAGTGATAAGGTATGGGATTTGAAAAACCTTTTTGGTAGTTGATGTCATCCAAAGTCAAAAGTCTTGTAAGTCAAAGAAGGTAGATTTCCTTTGAAGAATTTCTTGTAAAGAGTCAAGGTAAATCAAGTCCATTTCAAAGTCAAGTCATAATTAAAGTTGTAATTGAGAAGCCACCATGACAAGTGAGCAAGTTCAAAGTGAGGGTTGAGGTGAAAGATAAGTAAAGTAGATATTGAAGTTAACTTTGAAGCTAGAGCTTGGTATTATCATTGCTTTAGATGCTGAAAGATGATGTACTCTAGTAATTAATAAAGACATATTTTTTGGTACTTGTGTCCTAGATCCACCTGAAATTGAATAAGGGGATCTTAGGTACACCGTGTGTGTGTTTGTGATGGTGAGTGTTTTTATGGCTTCAAAAGTTGTGTCTGATTTTTGTTTAGTTTTGACACATAAATGATCTCATTTAACACACATGTAAAGTTCAATGCAAGCAATCACAACACCTGTAACGAAGTAGCTGCAAGGAAGGATAATTAAACTCAACACATGCATTTACGCCACTACAACGAATAATAAAAGTTGTCAACATCAACATTCTACCTCAACAAGAAAATTCACTCAATACAATCAAGTTAATGCATTTCAAAGCACAGTCTACATCAACATTCTTGCAAATAAATATAAGAACTTGTAATCAAATTCAAATTTCATTGAATTGTGAGGGTGCATTCTCGGTTGTAACCGACACCCAAGTTTTGAATTGAGTCAAAATTAAGTCAAAGTGAATTCATTGTAGTGAGTCATTAAAATCATTGAGCATTTTTGGGTGCATTTTCGACAGTGTTCGACACCCTTCCTTTAAAGCACAATCAAGTGAGTACATAAAGTGTGTGAGTTTTTTCACTCTAAAGAAAACACAAAAAAACAAGTTCACCTCTCCTGCAAGCGAGCATGAGTATTCATTCAAGCAAGTTCCATCAAGTCAGTACAAAGTTTGCAACATCAAGCGATCCAATGTGAAGTTCATTGCAGCAACCATCAAAGCAAGCAAGCGAGTTCAACTCTAACACCAATCAAGCAAGTTTAAATCTACAACAAGCGAGCGTGAGTTCCAGTGCATGTGAAACAAGCAAAACAATTTCACCAAGAGATTGAGAAAATTCCGCAGCAAGTGAGCATGATAAAATCAATCAAGCGACCCAACACAAGAAAACATGCTCCTCAAGCAACAAAGCAAGCGAGCATGTCATTAACATCAAGCGAGTGCATTCAATTCACCAAATTTCAAATCAAGTGAGACAGTTCAAGACAAGCGAGCCTGAATTCAAGCATGGTGCAACACATCCAGTTGTTACAAATTCTTCAAAATTTGTTCTTCTCAAGTGCTGAAGACATGGTGCAAATCAGCAAAGCAACTCTTGCTAATCTTTCACGGCATCTACAACAGACAAATGAAACAATTGAGTTTCTTCAACTAGAGTTGCAACTACAAAGAAATGAGTTGCAAGAGAAGAGTGATGCTTACGAATCTCTGAATCATCCAAATGATAAGCCATTCATCCAAATAGCTTCAAGTGTCGAAGTTGTTCAAGTTCAAAATTCTTCCAAACCAATCATCAAGCCATGGGAAGAAATTCAAAGTAACAGAATTCGACGAAGCTTAGGATATGTCAAAGATGACGATGACTAGCATATTCGAAGCCCATTAAGTTTGTGAGTGCAATATTTCTTGAACAGATCTCCTCAGCACATTCTGATAAAGTTGCAGATAAACATAAATGCACACAACCCAAATTTGCAGTCAAACTGAAATGTCCTCATTGTCATAGAACCAGTCATATGGAAGATCAGTGTTTTGATCTACATCCTTGTCGCCATTGTGGCAAGCCAAATCATTCATCAGAGAAATGCTGCAACCAACAACAATCAACCAGATTGGAGATAAATTATGAGTGGATTGATCCTTGGGAATGGTTGTCCACAATCAAAAGATTGTATCAGTTCTACAACCGAATACAATCAAACCTCATGCAGCCGAAAGTGAAAATAAGATGGTACTCTCATGCAGTTGAACGGGGGAGTACACCAATGCACCACTCCTACACTTGAAGGGGGGAGTTCAGGAATAATTTCCAGAGGATTGTCTCTCCTTGCAGCTGACAAAGGGGGGAAAATGTCAATGAAATTGACGGTGGTTGTCATATTGAAAGTCTCGACAAAACCAACAAACACAGCCAATGGGCAGTGGACAGCAAAGCGGCAGTGAGCAATTTTCAACACGACAAAAGCAACAGTGAGTTGTTTTTTGACATCATCAGCCAGTGGGTGTTCAAAAAATTTTGTGAGTGGACAAAGGATGTTTATTTCATGCAAAGGACAAATGGATTGTTTTTCAACTTGGCACATGATGGTGTTGTCAAGCGAATTTGAGAGATGAATCAGACTTGTAGCTGACTCATGGTCTCTTCAGATTGCAGTTTTTTCAGCATCCATCTTTGGCGGGTTTTCAGGCAATGTTTTTTAGGATCAACATGAGAACTTGGAAGATGGTTCCTTGTTCTTATTTTGGATTTATAATTGAAGGGGGGAATGTTAGCCTCTCTCGTAAAATAATTATAAATCCAAAATAAATAAATTAAATATTAAAAGTTAGGAATTTATGCCTAACTCTCTAGATTGGGTTGTTCCTATATTGGTGTGTGTATGGTTGAGAAATGTCTCAACCAAAGTGTCCAAGATAGAACACACTATTTTGAGACACAGACTCCTCATCTATTTAATTGTAATATTACATTCTTTTAATAATAAGAAAATATGTGAGGAAGCCGTGAGGCTGAAGCCTTGTCCTCGATGACTATGTTTGGGTATAAATCTGTGTGTTTTTATGTGTGTTAATGGTGTGTGATTATTCAACAATAAAAATAACAAGAAGGATATGTCGAAAACCTAATGATATGGATGTCATGAATATGGGCACTACAAGAGAAATTGTTCTAAACTTAAGGAGGACAAAAACCTAAGAGGAATCCCATGTCACCGAAGAAGTGGTAGAAGTTGAAAAGAATAAATCAAAGAAGAAGGAAGTAAAATATCTCTACTATGATTTAGATAATCTCCCCCACTGGGACCTTTTCAGTTTCTGTAAAGCATAGCTATCATGATATGAAGCATTATGAGCATAATATGATGCATAATTTTTGGGGATGGCATCATAATAGCATACAATTGAAGCAAGAGCTCATTATACGAAGCTGGAAAGATAGTTTAAGTAGAAAATAACAGTCATCATAAGGAGGAATTAGCTCTCGGTAACCTCATTGAAAACACAAGTAGTACTTATGGGTAGAAGAAAGTCATCTAGAATAGAATTCATCATACATTGTCATCATTAGGAAGGAGGATTTGCAATATGAGGATAATAAAGATCCTCTGTTGAAATATTCATTAGAAGGTTCACATCTACTTGAAAGAAGCAAATGTCTCATTGATCATTCCACCTTGTGTGAGATCCATTGTTTAGAAGTATGATGGTATGGTGACAAAAGAGTGCAGCATGTCAAGATGGTTGAATAACTTTCAAGCAAGGAAAGGAAGTTGTTGAAGGAAGCCTAGATGACCAAAAGAAGGAAAAAGGTATGTATACATGTATTTGATTGGGTCATGTCATCATATGGTTGCATGGGTAAATGCTTTATCTCATAAGCATGATCGAAGAAAAGGGATCTCTTCCTTTGGAAAGATGCATGAAGGCATGGTTCACATATTGAAAAGATGAAATCAACATAATATGTCCTCATACGGAATATGAGGTGGTTGAAAAAAATGAAGGAACTAAGGATGGAAGTTCCTGGGGAGCAATATGTAAAGAAAGATATAAGAGATCGTGAAAGATGCAAATATGGTCACGTAAGAAAAGGAAGTCAACATCTTATGACTAGAAGAATTGGCTATGACGTCTCCATAAAGAAGGCATGAAGACCTTGATAAGGTTTGTAAAGTAACGAGACCCTTTACATTGAAATTCTTGGAGATGTATGAATATGGAGGATGTCGATGTGTGGCAAGAAGCAGATGCCATGATGAAAGGTCATCACAAAAGGTAATGTTGATTTGATGATTTTTTAACAACATTTGGATGGATTGATACAGGATTGCCAAAAGAAAGTTGTAGATGTCACCTACAACTAGAACTCATGTGGTTTGATAGAATGGCATGAAGGAAACATGACTTAGAAGAGGTGGGTATATGAAGAAAAACGAGATGTTGACTAAAAGATCACTTTCCGATAAAAAGAAGGATGACATGACTATTGGTTCACTCTTATGGTTCATTGAAATAAAGTGATGGATGTTCGATGCCCTATGAAGAAATCTCAAAAGATGAAGGCTCCATAATTATAAAGATGAAATTCATGACATCGAAAGGAGGAGCTCTCCTAGCAGCTGATAGTACCATGATCTCCACCAAAGAGTTGTTGTTGGAAAACAATTCCTTGGTTAAGAGGGAGCTTGGACAAGTCCCTGGTCAAGAGGGAGCTTGGGTACATTCATTTATAGGAATAGGTATATCTTCCCTCATTAATAGGGATAGATAAACACATCATTATTGGCTTCATATTGTGAAGAAAGAATGGAGGATGTAAGCATCTGGCATCCTACACACTTTGAGGATGAGGTAGGGGATCCAAGAAAAGAGTAGTCGTAGAGGACCGATATTCTTTCAGGATTGGAAACCCGAGATAAGAATAGTCCTGGAAGGACATACCCTGTGAACACTTGGGTGGGGTATGTGCCTTGAGAGACAATGATGATGGTGTCTATCATTCATTGGTTTCGCCAGCATTGTGCTCTGATCTTGGGAAGAGATAGAGTTGTTCGTCAAGGCCTTGCTATGTGACAATGTTGGTTAATACAATGCTAAACATGTGGCTCACCAATGTGACTCTGCTTATGAGAATTCCTCATATTGAGAATGTCCAAGTACCTTGCATCGATTGTGAATAACTCCCTAGTTAATAGAGAGTGTTGAAATATGTAACTAGGTTTGACCTTCATAATAACATATGTAGTCATGAGTTTATGTGTTTAATGAAAAGGAGAAAAATAAATTTATTATTATTATTCTTAAGGCATGGGTTTCATGCTCAAGAGAAATTTATTCTATATTTCAAGCTCTCGTTGGGAGCTTATACGACTTATTATTTAGTCTACAAGTCATGTATGAAAACCCTTCTAAGCATGTTACATATTGTAAAGAAAATTATTTGAGTCAAAGGACCCTCCAAGACCTCATCATGATGCAAAGTTCAAGTCAGCCTACACACATGGACAAGTCGACCTAAAAGGGGCAATTCCACCTAGTGGAAGACCTATATAAAGGAGACTTCGACCTCACTTGGAAGACACACAATTCACTCACCAATTCGAACAAGGAAGAGCAAGAAGTGCGAAGAAGAGAGAGACTAAAAGAAGACAAGAAAAACGAAATTTTTTATTTGTTTTGGGCTATAAGCTCCACACGTGCAAAGGAATTAGGGCATCTATTGCAGCAGTAAAGGTTGAGTTGCAGAATTCAAGTTAGGGTATCAAGAAGTACATCTTGCAAGCCGAATTCTCTAAGAGAGAGGATCAACTAAAGTGGATAGGAAAATATAAGAATTTACCATTATTTTCCACACATGCAAGAGATAGGGTTTCTGAAAAAGGATTTATTGGGCAAGTCGAAGTCGCAGAAGAATTTGTTGGGCAGGTCAAAGTTGCAGAAGAATTTACTGGGCAAGTCAAAGTTGTAGAAGAATTTGTTGGGCAATTCCAAGTTGCAGAAGAACATGTTGGATAGGTCGAAGTTGCAGAAGAATCTACCGGGGATTGAAATTGCATAAGTTGCTAAGATCAAGGTTGTTTGAAGGCAAGAAAGATTGGACTTGGTCTTAGAGGGTCTTGGTCAAGGGTCATAGGTCTTGGAATTCATCAATTGAAGATTCTATAAGAAGAGAAGAATTATTGTGGGTTTTCCTCTCAATTGTTGGAGAGGTTTTGGCCTTGGATGATCATTTATATCTTGTGTCCTTTTGTCTTATTGTTCTTCATGGTTTGGTAGTTGTTTGATGAAAATATCATCAAACATAATCAAGCAAAAGAAGAAGCTAATAAAATTTAAAATACATCACAAGCAGCTATCAAAGGAAGATAAATCACCTAATTTGTTTCCCCCCTAGATTTCTCAACATTGGGGTGGTTTGCATCCTCCTTAGTGGTTTGTGGTCTTTGAGGGATGTCAGTTTGTGGTCGGATTGTAGGCCCCACTTACATAACTACAACTTGGAGGCTAGGTCATGTCATAGTGACACTTGTCTCATGTTTACCCTGGTAAGCTTGTCAATTTGGATAAATCTGGGAGGAGGATGTTACACTTCCTAGGTAGGAGTGGTTAATAGACCATCCTATCAGGTGTTTCCAGTATGTCCTTGGTCCACCCTTCAATTGATAGGTGTCATGTGAATAATGATGAAACGGAGGGGAGAATGCTCCATGGCAAAGTGTCACTGTAAAAGGTACCAACTATGGTTGGGCTATGTGAGGAGGGAGAAATCATCGGTGCATGAGTTACCAACTTAGTGTTTGATTTTCCACCCCTCTTGTGTGCCTTTTACTTTTTCTTGATTTTTCTTTTTATTAATGCTCATAGCTCAATGGTTTGAGCTTGTTTTGTATGGTGTATAGAAATGATTACCCCTTTAAGAGTGAGGCAACCCATTGACCACTAGGATTTGGAACATGCAAGGGTTCCTTCTCATAATATTACAAGCAACATGTGCTCGAGAATTAGGGGATGGCCATAATGAGTGAGGTTGAGCTCATGCTAGGATTTTTCCCACATGCTAATGTGTATGTCACGACCATCCTTTGCATCATGATCTTTATTTGTTTTTTGCTTGTGGCCATTATTTGCTTTTTCCTTTAATTTTAGTTACGTCAACCTTATAGGGCCAAGTTCCAAGCCCTACCTAAGAATGAGGATGTATGGTGCCAATCCCAAATAACCAATGGTTAGTGGAACCTGAAGAAGGAAGGTGAAATATTGGGCTCGTAATGTAAGATGCAGAGTGGTAAGTATGGAATAGGGAGAGATGGGACTACATTATCTCAATGGTGTTTCCCAAGTAGTATCCTTCCTATACCCATTGGGCCATTAAGGGAAGCCCCACTGGATTAGGATGAAAGATTAACCCCCCATTTAAGGCGAGGGAACAAAATGATGGTCAAAACCCCTCTTCCTTCTAGTTCAACCCATAATGCATGCCAAATGCCCAAATAATAAGCAAGCATAGGCACCTGATTGCAAAATGAATAAAGCACCTTTTGATCGGAAGCCCACCTTCGAACGTGCACTCTTGCCAAAGGGGCGAGGAAACATACGACTTATGCAAGTGGCAGAGATATGAATGGCACATCATCATTAGGGATGCTAGTTGCCGGCTAAGAGATGTTAGGGGAAAAAAATCCCCTATGGGATCACCCACTTTGATAGGTAATAATGAGCACCAAAATACTAAATTTTAACCTATTTTATTTTCTAAAACATAGGTAATTCTATATATTCCTTGTCTTTATATTCACCTTTGTTAAATTCCATATGTTAAAATGAATGAATAGTTGAAGGTGAGAATTTTAAAGATCTTCATCAATATAAGGGGGAGGATGACATTTGAAGTGTATGACTATATGCAAAGTTATGGCTCTTATATTATCAACATGGTCAATATTTTGCTAGGTCATCATAAATTTGAAAGTGGAATCATCTTTTATTACTGTGCATGTCAGTGTTTTGTTAGATTTTGATGCATTTGAAAGTGGAATCATCAATGAAATTGTAATACTACACATGGATTATGGTGTGAGATAATTCATTGTCGATATAAAATTAATAACTATTTAGTATTGTGTGAACCAATTCTTTTACACATCAAAACATATGTAGGGGAGGAATACTTTTGAATGATGTTATAACTTCTTTTATAATATGTTTTGATTGTGTCTAAGGAAACACCAAGGACACTTAGGTTAATGGATGCATGTGGATTAGTTAGAAACTTAGATCCCATTTGAGTTGAAATATTGGCATAAATTAGAAATGCAATGTAAACTAATTCATCAAATCATCTTCCAACCAAAATTAAGATAATGAGTTTGTGAGAATCATCCAAGTGATTTAAAATAACCAATACCATTATGGTCATTCCAATTTCTTTCAAAGCCATATATAAAAAAAATAAAAATTCTTTGACACCTATAGTTTATTTCATCATTTCAAGAATAATTTTATGTGCTTATAGTTATAAGATTGTGGCAAAAACATAACCATGAGATTAAAGAGTTTGTTATGTGTTTCTATTTCTAATGCACAATTTGGTTTCCTATCAAGTAGAGAGATACATAAGGTTATAGGTACTCATGGGACTACATTCTATTAAGACAAAAAAACTACTAGTGTTGGTGGTTAAATTGGATTCTTCAAAAGCAACTTAAAATAGAGTTAGTTAACTTCATTTTAGAATGATGTTAAATCATTTAGGGATTTTTTATGTTCATTTGGTAAATTGGGTGATGTGTTATGACACATCAATGTATTTCTCTATCCTAAATAAAACGTTGCCTTGCACTATAAGTTAAGGGTTTTTAGTCATGGCGAGGGATTGAGATAGTTGTGCAGATTGAGATCGTTGTGCCCATGCCACCCCTGTTTTTCTTCATGTTGTTCTAACATTTAAGTAGGGCTTTAATTGAGGCAAAGATAATCCACTGAATTAAAGATATCAAAAGAACAGGTTTGTTATATCTATCACATCTATTATTTGTAAATGATATTCTTATTTAATCAAAAATCATGTCATCATGTTTATGCGGAAAGGAATGAATTCGCAAATGGATTACTAGATACTAGCCAATGGTATATTTGGGAGGATGAGGATGGATAGATCTCTAAATTTGTTCATCCATATTTCTTGTGAGAAGAGTGTGTTGGCATATGTTTAGCTTCTTTATGAGGGTTTTCAAGACAATATTTGGATTATTTTACTTGGATATGTCGATAAGGGTTTTCAAGACAATATTTGGATTTTTTTTTACTTGGATATGTTGATATATATATTGTTATGGGTGCTCACTAGAGAGCAATGGGATTTGAAGATATATAATTTACTTTTTGGGTCTTTATAATGGATTATTATGGGATTTTTATGTAGGTTTTTGCACTGAAATTTGAGATCATTTTTCAATAAATGTTTTACAATCATTTCATGCTCAAGAGTTGTTACTATTGGAAATAACTATACACAATAGTTCTTAATTTAGTTCTTAATTTTTTTTTTTAATATTTGGATCTTGATAAAGACTCCAAGAAATATGGAGCATATTAAAAATGTAATTTTGTTTTTTGTAAATTAAATTATGATTTTTTTGTTAGAAAAAAAAACTTTATATATACTGTTATCACCCAAAATTTTTCAAAACATCATTATGTCAATTCTGTTTTTTATCATGGTCTCAAATGGGTTTGAAAGTTATTTTAGGATGTGGTTAAGAGTAGGTTAGAGTTTTTATAAGTTTAAAAGGTCATCATTGAATTCAAATAAAGTCTTTTAGAGGTCCATTCCATGATCAAATACTCACATTTTCCATTTAGGGATCATTCCATAAGGTTTCGGGTTAAATTTATGTAATTAGCCAAGAATCCTCCGTTTTGTAGCGCCGCTAGTTCAAAAAAGAGGATTTACGCTACGAAAGCACTGATACTTTCGTAGCGCAAACTGCGAAAAATACATTGTGGGCACTATGAAAGCGCAGTTTCTTAACCGTCTTGTCAATTAAGCCAAAATCTGTTGGAATCCGTTGGGGAATGATAGGATAGGGGTATGGTGAGTCAGTTAGTTATCAGATTCAATGTACTTACCTGTCTCACAGTCATCATTGTCATGATAGGGCATGAGTGAGGCATCATTCAGTTTGAGATGACATCTTAAATTCAAAAAAATTCCTAATTTGGTCATTCTCATTTTCATTTGCCTCCATACAAGTGTATGAGCTCTGAAGCAACTAAGCTAAGCCCGTGGTTATTCTTTACAAAGGCTATCTTCATCATAATCAAGCGAGGTTGTTCCATATTCTCAAGCGACATTGATCATATATTCAAGCGAGGCTGTTCATTTCCTAATCAAGCGATGCTGTTTCATAGATTCAAAAGAAGCTGACAGGTTTTTCTAAGAAGCATGGCAAAGGAGAAGAAAGTCCACAGAGGGGGACATTGCTTAAGATATAAGCCTGAAAATGTGAAGGCTATAATTGAAGATCAAACAGTGATGGAGGCTTTTAACAAAGCAAGTTGTCTTCGATTTTGTGAAAAGCTGCAGGGTTGCCACACTCAGGGGTCTAAAGAATTTGCCTTACACTTCAGTGGAACAACTAACAAAATTGGGATGTTAAATGTGCCAATCACACCTGAGATTATTGCTTATGTGACAGAAATACCAAGGGGGAAAGACACTTGGTTTAAAAGTTTTAAGTTTGACATAGAACCATGCAAGGAATTCATGAAACCCGAGTATGCAGATATGGACCTAAATAATGCAATACCTAGAAGTTGTATCAAAGACACCTATGCCAAGCTGTTGTTCAACATTCAAAAATACTTTAGTGAAGGCAGGTACCATTAACATTATACTTATCATTTCAAGCTGCTTCTGCATTTCACAGGTGTGATATCACTAGATTTGCCCTTTTACCTGCATAGGAGCCTTGTCAAAATGGATGATAAAGTACAAGCCAAATATGATGGTTGTGAAACATCTTTGTTTCACCATGGTTTAATAAAGTTATTGGTGTTGAATGAGCTTCAGAAAACAAGTAGGGATTGGTCTTCTTTTTTGTTTATGAATGGTTTTGAACTGGAAACCCTAACCCCAGCTAGAAACGCTAAACCTAAAGGAACTCCTTCACCACTAGTATCAGAGTCTAGCCAGCCTGTTGTTGCAAAATCAAAGAGGTTTGTAAAGTTTAAACCTAGGAAACAGGTTGAAGATAGGACAAAGAAGACACAAGTTCTTGTTGCAGCAACTCCATCACCTGCAAAACAGAGGACAAAAAGTGTCAAAGAGGCAAAAAAAAACAAGTTGCCAACGAGCAAGAAATCAAGAGAGTGACAAGAAGCCAAGCAGAGGCATCAAAGGGAAAAACAATTGTTTTAGGTGTAGAGGACAACTCAGTGATAAAGGGAAATTTAGATGACATTCTTCATGCAATTGATATAGAGGAGTCACCCATTGTGCAAATTGATTTCATTGGAGTTGATGAACACAAACAAAAAAAAGTTAAGTTGGCAAAGAAACTTGAATTTGAGGGTGAAAATGCAGCCTTTATCTTTCAAGCAAGGAAAATTTTAACTAGGCATGCTAAGAAGCGCAAGGAAGGCAACAAGGAGGTCCAAGAAACTATTGAAACAGTTCCTGAAGAGGTGGTTGACCTCTCATCACCAACAGTGGAGCATGCAGGCAACAAAATAATGAAGGAAAAGGAAGAAATGACAGAGTGCTAACATCCTGAGGAGAAATTGAGGTTAGCAAATCAAGAGATTTTTATGATGAGAAAGAGGGCCAGAAAGCATATTATTGAGAAAACAGAGTTCAAAAGAATGAAGGCAGTATGGGAAGGCCAAACTGGTTCTAGGTCTAAACAATTTTTCATATGGACAATTCCAACCATCAAGGAAGCAATGTTTGTCAGAGTAATCAATACTCACTCGAGAGCCAGTAATAGAAGACTAAGAGATCAAGTGGAGGATTTGGAGCTGCAGTTGAAACTGACTCAGGATGAGCTAAAAAACAAAAGTGCAGAATGACAAATTATTTAAAAAGTCAAAAGCTAAATCAAATGGAAAATGAAGAATAAACCTCATGAAAATTGTGCTTTTAGTTCATATCACTATTTGTTTTGATGAGAGATCAAAACAAAATTACTATGGTAAATTACTATCATTGTTAGTTCATATCACTGTTTGTTTTTATTTTATGGTAAATTACTATTAAATCACAACAAACTCTTGTGTTTTAAGCATTTAATGAGTTGTTCATGTATGCCCTAGGGTTAGATCTTGAACTATTTTCTAGGTTGGACATCAGGGTTTATTTGTTGTTACATGAACCATCCAATTTTGTTGTTATTATAAAAACTAATGTTTTGCTACCTAGAACCCCAGTTTGTTGTAACCTCAAATTTTTCTTGATTTGGTGTGTTCGAGTAAACTATTTGAGACTCCTTGGGCTAATCGTAGCCCTTAGATTGACCCATAGATTCCTTCCAAATCTTGATCTCATTCCATTATCCACAACAAACCTTATTTTTTCATACCTTTATACAATGTTTTTCTATTGTAAGATCTTTAGGAACACTTAATCCCTAATCCTATCTTAAAAAAAGCCTCCCTTATGTTTGATTTTTGTAATTATTGGAGTGATCCTTATAACACTCCCATGTATTGCACATTATTTAAATCACCTAACAAAACCTTTTGCACTAAACTGCTAGATGTTACTCAACATACCCTACCTAACAACTTGCAAATTTAATAATATGCTTATAAAAATATTTGCATTCCCTAAAACTTAGGTTTGCATGTGGCTATCAATAACAATATTGATAGATGCCTTTTATAATCTATATGTGTGTGTCTTAATCTTCAAAATTTGCTTATAATATTCACGAATGTGAAATCATTGCGATTGGTCCTTCGAAGATGCCGCGGATCGAGTCAGGGGTAATCTTGGCCGTTCCTTGGGGTGAAATTGCAACCGTCGGATAGATTGCCCCGCCCATAGCCATTAAATTACTTCCTGCCTTCGTGCTATTTAAACACTTTTCTACTTATTCTATCATACAGTATTTTCGTGTATCTGGAAGAATCAAGTCGGAGAAAAGAGCGGTATTGAGAAAATGGAGAGTTCAGGAAAGGGCAGCGGAAGGGGAGGGAGGAAGGGAGCAGGCTCCAGGAAGAAGTCTGTGAGTAGAACTGCGAAGGCCGGTTTGCAGTTTCCGGTGGGAAGGATCGCCAGGTATCTCAAGAAGGGGCGGTATGCCAAGCGGGTTGGAGGCGGGGCGGCCGTCTATGTTGCCGCCGTTCTCGAATATCTTGCCGCCGAGGTGTTGGAGTTGGCCGGAAACGCTGCCCGTGACAACAAGAAGACGAGAATCATCCCCCGCCACATTCAGCTGGCAGTGAGAAACGACGACGAATTGGGGAAACTTTTGGGCAAAGTGACCATCGCTAGCGGCGGAGTGCTGCCAAACATCCATCAGGTTCTTCTTCCCAAGAAGACCGCCGAGAAATCGGAGAAGGCTTCTGCGCCGAAGTCCCCCAAGAAGTGAAAAATTCATCTTTGAATTAAATAAAATCAATGAATGGTGTTTTATTAACACCACCTCTTCTTGTCGGAAAGATTTTGTTTAATCGCTCTGTGGGCGTTGTTTGTCGATTATGGTTTAGGGTAAGGGTTCGCAACAGATTGCTCTAGAAATCTTTGAAATTATACGCCAAAATTATTCAGGATAAAGCCTGAAATTTCGCCATCTACAGTTGCTTTATCAATCAATTGATTTCGCCATCTATATCAATCAATTGATTTCGCCATCTATAGTTGCTTTATCAATCAATTGATTTCGCCATCTACAGTTGCCAGATCTGGAATGGATTTCAATTAAAAGTCTTGGGGAATTTTTTTTGAAAATACAGGTGTAACTTTTAAGCTGTATTTGTGATTGATCTTGAATATTTCCATTCACTGTTTTGGTTTAGTGTATTTGTAACTTTTAAGCTGTATTTGTGATTGATCTTGAATAACTTTGCTTAAGAAATTCAGTGGATTCATACGAATAAGAAATGTTTACGGTATTAGATCTGTTAACTGTCAGAGTTGTCAGGAGCCAAATTTAGCACTGACGGTCTTGTTCGCGGTGTCGAGTTCAATATGAGAGATTTCATGTTGACGGTTGCAATTTCACCCCAAGGAACGGCCAAGATTACCCCTGACTCGATCCGCGGCATCTTCGAAGGACCAATCGCAATGATTTCACATTCGTGAATATTATAAGTAAATTTTGAAGATTAAGACACGCACATATAGATTATAAAAGGCATCTATCAATATTGTTATTGATAGGCACATGCAAACCTAAGTTTTAGGGAATGCAAATATTTTTATAAGCATATTATTAAATTTGCAAGTTGTTAGGTAGGGTATGTTGAGTAACATCTAGCAGTTTAGTGCAAAAGGTTTTATTAGGTGATTTAAATAATGTGCAATCCATGGGAGTGTTATAAGGATCACTCCAATAATTACTCCAAAGAGAAGGAAAAAATAAAAAATAAGGGAGGCTTTATTTTTAGATAGGATTAGGGATCAAGTGTTCCTAAAGAATAAAAAATAAGGGAGGCTTTATTTTTAGATAGGATTAGGGATCAAGTGTTCCTAAAGATCAAGGCGCTTAATTTTCACTAAGATCATCATCTTGTTGAATCTCAACATTCTCAATCTATAGCATATGGAGTCTAGAATGTAAAATATTCTAGGGTTTCTTTTGAGAGATTCTAAATCCAAACTAAATTAAGGTAACAAACTAAATCCCACTAGGGTTTATAATTTAGGTCCCCAATTTTCTAAATGATTAACGAGAAGAAAAACCTACTTATTTCGTCAAATACTTGAGGAAGTGTTTAGCTCAAGAAGGGATAATGAAGTAGATACCAAATAAACTAACTTAGCACAAGAACATTAACCCCATCGAACATAATACTAAAATAAATCAAATAACATAATACCAAAATAAAGCAAATAAATTGACTTACTTCATCGTACAACATCCAAGATCCATCATAAGCATTCATGAAAAGGGGTCACATCACATCACAAGAGCCACCCAAGAAAGTCATTCAAATAGGCCTCCATTATGCACAAGAGAGAAAGATCAATAATGAATGAAGTTATGAACCAAGTGTGACAATGATCCAAGAGGAAATCAACTCCCCTATTTATATGAAGGTAACCATGTTGATTTTCCTTCACATTAGACTAAAATCCCTAAATATTATTAAATCGATGATACAAGGTGGATGGATCATCAAGCTAACCCCCAAATATATTTGAAACAATGAAATAACATGAAAACAAGCCTCAATTAACCCACGCATGTGAGTCTAAAAGCCTCCAAGGGTGACATCATCTCCAAAACGCATGGCTCTCCATGAAAATGGTGCAAGGGATGAAGTTCAGGGCTTGTTCATCCCAAACTTCATGTCTCCTCATCAAAATGGTGTCTCGTCACCAAAGACAACCTTCTCAAGACCAACGTCATCATCACATGCATCATAAGGGTGGTGTCAACATGCTAGGGCATGACAGCACTACCGTAAAAGGTGTGAAATCCCTTCCAAAGAGACACCGACACATCATCAATCACCACTAAGAAAGGAGAAAAGTCCATTAAGAAGGTATAATTCCAACTTCGGGGAGTCTTGTCATCTCCTACAGAGGTTTGGTCTTCAATTAACGCCCTAGCCTAAATCACCAACATCCAATGTCTTGAGGCTAATGGGGGATCTTATCAATTGTGGCAAGCTATTCTGAAAGTCAACATCCCTCAAAAAGTGCTCAATGTCCTTTGTCAAGTAACATTGTTTTATCATCAAAGTGGCTAGACATCATCTATAGAAGGCTAGAGAAGCATCATATCATCACTTAAGAAATCCTAGCTAAATTTGTAAGAACTATATGATACACACTAAAGAAATCAAGTGAAATCAACATCATGGGTACAAGTACCATTAGAGCATCAAGGTGGACCATATTCAATGTCAAAACCATCAAAGTGCTTCACTTAAGTATCATCTTCAAATGCCTTACTAGCTTATGATTGTGAGTGAGTTACCATACTTAGGTATGGGAAGGCTATCACATGACCTTATTGAGTGCTTCCAACCATAAGGGGAAGAACAGTTAATAGGCCAACCCTTTTGAATGATAGGTGCAGGTGATAGGTGTTATGGCTTGGGATTTACTTCATGAAAAGTGTCATAGCCTTGTAGTAGGTTATGCAAATCATTGTCCATGACTGCGTTTGTAGAGGAGTGGTTACCTACTTGAGTTACCTTCCCTCACATTTGTTTTTCTAAGCTCCCATATTTTCCTTTTTCTTTCTTGTTATGATATGGCTTGTTTAACAAGTTTTTATTGATTTATCAAGTAATAATGTTGATATGATCCCCCATTAATGATGTGCGATTTTTTACTTTGTTGGAGTAGGGGTGTTTATTTCGAGTTCCTTTTACTTTGAAATGTGATATACATATATATCCTTGGGGATGAGTGGATATATAAGAAGTGGTAGAGCTCAAGCTATAATTAGATTTTGATTGATTTGTGTCCCTTACCATTGTTTTGCATTTTGATATTTGGCTCATGCTTTTTCTTTTCTTAGCATTCCATCAACCTTGGGTATTTCCAACTCCTCCTTCTAATAGGACAAAGTAAAAAAGGAACCAATATAAGCCACTAACAACACCCTATAAAAATATGGGATAATGAAATGAGGGGAATGATGACAAGTGTTAAGTATAAATAACGGGGAACACTAGCATAATCAAAGCCTTTTATTTGTGTAACAATGAAAGAAAGACTCCGAGGAAGGTTACAATGGACTAAGGCAAAAGACAACCACCAAGGTGAAACAAGGGAACCAGTACACAACCAATAACAGTCTAAAATCCAATTTCAACTTGTAATCCATACTTTAGATCTTAAACATTAAATGAAAGCACTTGAATGCAAAAATTGTTAATGTACCTCACAATAGATGATCCAACTTCATCGATTGATTAAGCTAGACAAATGAATCTATTGACCAAAGAATAGGTGAAAGGAATTTGAGGTTGTCTATATGCGTACCATGGTAGGGGTTGTTGGCTAACAAGTTGCTACATAGGAGGAAAAAAAAGTATTAGGGTTACCCATGTGTGTGGATGGGTAATAGGGTGTGTTATAAAGATAATTCAAAACCAATTGTCATTGAAAAAATCAACTGTCATTGAAATTTTTGGCAAAAAAAATTCAATTCAATTAATTTTTTTAAATGAGACTCTTGGTCAAAAGCCATTAAAAACCAAAAACCTTGGGGCGTAGATGATATATCTACTTGAACTATGATGGGCATCCAAATATCGAATTATAACCTATTTTATTTGCTAGAAAATAGATGATTTTGGATAGTCATTATCCTTATTTTCACCCTTAGCTAAACTAGTATACTTCCAAAGCGAGGGAAGGGAACACTAAAGATGGGAACACTGAAGATAATATAAGTTAGATATGTTCCAAAAGGGTAGTATAATTTTTTCTCGAATAGTGAATTGTGGTCTATTATATTCTACTATCATTTTGGTTTCCACAAACAATTGTAGTTCAATTATGTTCCATAAACATTTTGATAGAGTTAAAGACACTACAAGAGAACCATTAAATTTTAAACAACCCCATGCATGTACAACTTGCAACCTTACAACAAATCCATGATTACGAACCCTTGCTTTGTATGCCCGCGCGACCTACTATGTCGGTCACCTGATCTTCGTCATTTGATGACCACTCTCACTAAGCTTTGAACTTTTGAAGGGATCATTATACTTCCTCCTTGGTGCGCGACGGCCTTGGTACTCGCCTGCTGCCTTTGTATGTTTGCCTCATATTGCGTGGAGACCTCCTAACATCATCAGCCTGTCGACGTTGTTCACTATCCTCTGGACGCCATTCAAGACTAGGGACGAACACTTTGTTTATCTGCTCTGCCGCCTATTTCGCCCTATGTTCAGCTCGGTCCGCTGGTACCTATTGGCTTATTGCTCCTGACTCCCTTCTGACCGGCTTCTCTGCTATGTCTGGCGATAGTTGGGGCTCCTTTGGACTTATACAACGGTTTCGTCTCAGAATTTGTTATGGAAGGGGCCCAGGAGGAACAGCTATTGGACTATTCGGAGGACCCATATGAGGGTGTAGACATTTGGTCCCTATCTAATCAGTTATCCTCGGGTATGCAAGTCTCCCACTCGCATCTCCTCATTGTAATATTCCTCCCCGGGACTCTTATTCCTCGATGCCATCTCCCTTTGTTTTCCTTGACCTGGACTCCTTTATGGTCCCGACATTATCATCTACCTCCCCTGTTATTTTATCGGCCGCTGAGTTGGACCTTATCAACTCCCGGAACTCCGGCCTCCCTCCCCCGCAACCCTTGCTTTTCTCGCTCACTCTTTCACCTACTCTTCACCGTCCTCATAATTTACCGCGGTCCCCCATATCCCTCTTATTTCCTTGCCCCTACGGGCTACGCTACCCATGCATTCCCTCTCCCCCTCCTTTTCCATCCTACCTTCTTCGGTCTCCCTTTCACCTGCCCCTCTTTGTTCCTCTAGCTTCTTTTCCATACCTCCCCCTGTCTCCATTTACCCTCCCACCGTCTCGACGCCTCCCCCTTCGCTTTCTGCTGCTTCTCTCATCCCTCCTGGCACCTCCCCCCGTGCCCCCATATGCACTAAGTGCGTCAAAGCTAATAGACGTTCTAGTTTCCTCACGCTCGGGGCTGGGTTACAGGTCGCTGACGTTTTGGGCACTGTTGACAGGGTTCTTGTTGGATGGGTCCATGGAAGGGACTATGGGGTCAAGCGACTAAATCAGTGGGCACAAGAGATTTGGGGTGATCTCATACAGGAGATGCCTATCATACACACACTGACCAAGGGTTGGTTTGCACTCCGCTTATCCTCGAGAGCACCTACTAATATTATTCTTTCTCAGCTTTGGCACATCGAGATGGCCCTGATTCTGCTCAAAAGATGGAGTCCTCTTTTTGATCTAGATAGGGAACCTCTAAGCGCTGGTCCCATAGGGGTTCGCCTGCCTGGTTTGCCTTATCAATTATGGACTGATCAGATTTTCATAGACATTGGTAATCTTCTGGGCACCTATTTGGACCATGATCGTTCTTATATCACCTCTAGTAAAAATGGCTTTTGCCCGCATACTGGTTCATCTGGATACCAGAGAAGGATTGGAGGAAGCCATCAATATACAATGTTGCAACTCGACTAGGGAGCAGATTCTGGATTATGAAGGGGTCCCCTTCCATTGTCATCGATGTCATAAGGTTGGACATGTTTTCAAGGATTGTCTTATATCGGGGTTGACACAAGCTTCTAGCTCCATTGGTAGACATCCGATTGCTCCGGTCTCGGTTTCTCTACAGAGAAGGTCATCACCTTCGGGTCTTCCACACTCTGTTGTCCTATCCTTGGTGGAAGATCCCTCTGATGCTTTGGATGCTCCCTCCAAGATTACTCGTTCCATGTCTGCCGCTACTGCTTCTGGACTCCCTCCGATTGCAGGTATTTCCTCCTTCTCTCCTTTCAATTTCCTATCTTTTCTTTATGCAGCTTCTATTTTGTGTTCTGATTCCGCCATGGCTGGTTTTGTTACTCCATCCATCTGTTTACCACCTTCATCTTCCCCCTTATACTTTCCGCCCACCCCACCCACTTTACCCCACCTTCTTCCTGCCCCCTCCTTGACCATTGTCCCCCCTCTCACTGCTCCCCTCCCCTCTGTCCCCCTTCCCTCTTCCCCTGTTCCTTGCTCCCCTATTGTTCCTGAACCCTCTGATTCCTCCTCCTCTCATCCCTATAACCTTCGCTCTCGTTCCCACCTACCGAAGGGCCTAATCTCTCACTCTGGTCCTTTGGTTACCTCTCACAAATCCTCTTGGGGATGTCACTCTCTTATCTCCAAAGCTATTCACCTTGCCGGAATTGAAGTTGCATCCGGTGCTCAAATCTCCATCGATGGGATCCTTAGAGCAAGACAATCCCTCATACTGGTTTCCCAATGATTTGTCTCTCATTTAATTGTTGAGGGCTGGCTAGCCTTGCGAAGAAACTTGCTCTCCTCAAACTCTTTTCTTCTTCTCATGCCGATATCATTTGTCTTCAAGAAACACATGGTGCAGTGGATTTGGTTACTCGTGCTCTCAAGTCCTTACTGCCTGGTTGGATGATTCATGTTATTGATGCCACTAGTCGCTTGGGGGGTTTGGCCCTTTGTTATAATCCTTGTTACATCAAGCCCATTAATATTTGGGGAAAGGAAAATTTCCTTGGCATAGACGTATTCTCGGAGTCCCTAGGACTGCATTTTAACATTATTAATGTCTATGGCCCCTGCTCCAATGGAAAATCATTTTGGGACTCCTTTTTGAATGCATCTGTTATGCGCCCGAAGAACATTATCTTGGCTGGGGATATGAACTTCTCTCTTGTGATCTCTAAATCTTGGGGGCCAAATGCTCGTGCAGATACTCTATCTGAATACTTCAGACACTTGCTTTCTGCACATCATCTGGTGGATCCCCTTACTACTTCCCCCTCTCCATCTTAGCGAAATAGGCGTACAGGGGATCAAATGGTGGCTCGAAGACTTGACCGTTTTCTCATCAAAGATGGGCTGCTATAGAATTTTGGCTCATACAGACAATGGATTGGATCTAGGGGCATCTCTGACCATTCCCCAATCTATCTGGAAATTACAGGAGTTGTTAAAAAGCCGGCTTCCCCTTTTAAATTCTGCTCTGTTTGGTTACATGATCTTGACTATATCAATACGATGAATAATATATGGAGACTTCCTCTGCCGCCACATCTAAACTCACCATCCTCCATCTCTGCACACAGAATCCTCATTACTAAGAAGGAAACTATCAATTGGGTAAAAGAAAAAAAAATATCTGAGGATGGGGAGCTATATGATATAGAACAGCAAATTCAGGGACTGGAATCATCTATTGGCGGTGGGTTTGGGATTGATGCAGATAAGACACTTCTCATCTCCCTGGAAACCACTCGATCAAAGATCCTGCATAATAGAAATGAGGAGTGAAGACTCAGGAGTCGTGCCACCTGGATCAATGCGGGGGATGAAAATACAAATTTTTTCCATCATTATGCAAATGGTAGAAAGGCTATTAACACCATCTGGGAGCTTGATAATGAAGACAGAACTAAAGCCTTTACCTTCTCTCACTTAGCCCGAAAAGGGACCAATCATTTCAAGGAAATATACAAGGCTCCCCCTCAACCCACCTTGGCTGAAATTATTAAGGCGACTTCTCTTTTCCCCAGGTATGTTGATGATGAGGTAGAGGATGATCTACAACAACCTGTTTCCAGTCTAGAACTTGAATCCGTCCTTAAGTGGTTCAAGAAATATAAGAGCCCTAGACCTGATGGCTGGGCGGTGGAATTCTATCTCACTTTTTTTGAATTATTGGGTCATGATCTATTGGAAGTAGTGGAAGAAAGACGTCAATCTGGATGCTTATATGATGCTTTCAATGCCACTTTTATAGCTCTCATCCCCAAAAATGATCACCTCTTATCTTTCAACGATTACCACCCCATCTCATTATGTAACTGCATATATAAGATCATGGCCAAGATTCTTGCTAATAGATTGAAGCCAATCTTATCTACTTATATATCTCCTGAACAATTTTCTTTTATGGAGAATAAACAGATACATGAGGCTATTGGCATTGCACAAGAAAGCCTTCATTCTATGCATACGAAACACATCAAAGGCATGATTCTTAAGATAGATCTGGCCAAAGCATTTGACCAAGTAAGTTGGCTCTACATTCGTATGTTGCTCACCCATCTGGGTTTTCCCTTACAAACTATCAATTGGATCATGTGCAACATCACTTTTGTATCTTACAACATTCTTATCAATGGGGCAGCCACTGATTTCTTTCATGCAGAAAGGGGACTTCGTCAAGGGTGCCCCCTATCGCCCCTTCTGTTCCTTTTAGTTATGGAGGGGCTTAGCAGGTGTATTATTGATGAATCCTCTAGAGGCAGATTGAAAGGCATCAAATTATCGGATAACTGTGTTCTCACTCATCTCTTATTTGTAGATGATATCATTCTATTCCTTAATGGATCCCTTAGCGACTCCACGGTGATCAAAGCTATTTTGACTCTTTTTTGTAATGCCACAGGAATTCAATGCAACAATCTAAAATCCATTATGACCTGTCATGGATGTTCTCCACATGAGATTTTCTATGCACAACAGAGACTTCCCTTCAATCTCATTAGATTTGAGGACAGATTGAAATACTTGGGTTTTTCCCTCAAACCTGTGAATTATAAAATTGTTGATTGGAATTGGCTCATTTCCAAAATTGAAAAAAGGTTGAACAACTAGTGCCATCGATGGTTGTCCAAAGGTGGCTGACTTACTCTGATCAAATTTGTTTTGGAGGCCACTCCTATTTATTGGATGTCATTAACATAGATCCCAAAATGCATCCTCCACAAAATTCAGAAAATTTGTAGGCGCTTTCTTTGGCTGGGCACGAAAGAGGGACACACTTTTGCCTGGACTAATTGGTCTCGTATTGCATTACCTAAGAGATGGGGGGGCTGGGGCATCAAAGATCTGCCTACTTTTTCTATTGCACTTGCTGTCGAGCTCAGGTGGACTTTATTGACTAGGAACAATCTTTGGACAAAAGTGACAACTCAAAAATATATATATATCCGCTCTCCCCCTCTAACTAGATTCAGACTTCACTCGAATTCCACTCTCCATCCTCTACCATTTGGCGCGCGATTATTAATGCTGTCAAATACATCAAGGATGGCCTGACCTGGCAAATCAGTAATGGCCGCAAGATACAGATTGGTCTTGATTCCTGGGTTGGGAGAGGGAATTCCCATCTCCTCCCACAGGCCCTCAATGCGTCTCTCTTCCAGGCAGGATACAGGACACTTAACCAGATTTCCCTTGAGGAACGTACTACAATATTTTCTCAAGGATGGATGGATCACCGGGAGTTAGGAATACATCTACAATGGATTGAAAACTGGAATGCATACCTTGAAGCTTTCACTGAATCTCGTGTTTGATTGAAGGCATGCGAGGATGAAATCAGATGGACTATATCTAAGTGGGGTCGATATACACCAAAAGAAGGATACTCTCATATCTACCGGGACAATAAACCTGATATACTCATTTCTTGATGGCGCCATTTATGGAAACTCAAAGGACCATCCAAGGCTCGGCTACTCATGTGGTGCATTCTCACTGACAAAATCCCCACTGGTGCTAATTTACAAAAAATTAAAATATATATATATAAAATAAAAATAAAATAAAATATAAATATAAATAAATAAATAAAAATAAAAAATAAAAAAAATAAAAATAAATATTTCTCTAGACCTCACAGGTGTGCCCTTTGCAAATATGCGGCGAAAGATGTCCAACACCTATTCCTCCATTGCTCTACTACACTTGACCTTTGGACTATTGTTTCCTCATCTCTTCAAATTAATCAACGCTGGACTGGCATCTCTCTTACTAAGCCCTGGGATCAATGGTGGATTGCTGCTAATCCCATCAAGCTTCGAAACCTTCCCATACTTATCTGTTGGAATGTTTGGATGGCCCGTAATCATGCCATTTTCCAGGACTCCCCTCACCATTGGCCCTCATCCGCTGCTCACATGCTCTCCATTTATCACTTTATCCCTGATGACCCTCCTCCTCCTTGGCCCTGCATTATCACCCATGAAATCATTGACCGCGCACTCCCTTGGGCTTACTTTGATGGGTCTACCTAGACTCATGGCTGTGGTGGTGGATTTATCCTACACCTCTCTACTCATCACTCATTTAAATTCAAAGTTGGACTAGGCAGCGGTACCAATAACTTGGCTGAACTATCTTGCCTCCTTTTTCTACTACAGTTCGCAATCACAAAAGAAATACATGCTCTTCAAATTTTTGGGGATTCTAAGATTGTCATTGACTGGTTTTCTGAACTATCGACATGTCACACACATACACTTCAAAATATATTGGCTGAATCTCTCATGCTCAAAGCACATTTTGATACTATTTCATGTCGACCCATTTACAGGGAGAGGAACACCATTTCTGACCTCCTTTCGAAGGAGGCGACGCACTTATTGACAACACACATGAAGGTACAGGAACAGAACGAACATGCTTACTATCAATATTTTCACAGGCCATTTGTCCCTGCACATGGGTTGGGGGTCGACCCTTGATAGACAGGATTACAGAATATCTTCACACATTTTTTATTATAGCATATATATGTATATACTCCCACTGACTACATTTGAATAATGTCTTTTATATCATTTTGTAAACACTCACACATATAGTGGATGTATTTATTATGTATGCTTACAACGCTACCTATATCGCAGCTACTTGCCGATTTGCATATGCTTATGCATCTACAACATATAACTCTTATTTCCTAATAAAAGTTACGATTTTTCCTTTGGAAAAAGAAAAAAAAGAAAAAGAAAGAAGCCATGATTACTAATTTACGTGTAAATTTTTATAATGTTATCAAAATTTCCTTCTACTATTGTGTATAGAATAATTTCCAAAACATATAAGAAGAGACATTATTGGCCCCTCCCTATTATAACTAAATGCTTTGCATGCTAAGGCATGCACCACTGAATCAAAACTAACTTTGAATCCAATATAAGCTTGCATGCAAAGAATTTAATACTATGTAGTAGGTTGTTTATTACTTACCAATCAAAAACGTGATATGCCAACTACAAGAAAATAATGATACACTCTTTTTGCTTGCCAACTATATTAAAATTATTTTGTCAAAGGAAAAAAGATAAATTGGTTCAAGTATTTTATATTTAAATGATACCTAATAACAAATTCCTTTGAACTTAGTGGATGCCTTAGAACTCATTTTCTTGAAATAAACTTAGATGTAAAGGATTCGTCATATTTTCAACTGATAGAATTCTTTAAATCTACCAAAAGCCACAGTTCTTACTTGAAAATGGTATATTTGTAGAAGCTTCGCAAGTATCATGTCTTCACAAAGGATATCATTATAGTGACTATTTATACCTTGGTACGCCTTACATCTCGAGGAATTAATTTTTTAACAGTTGATGATTAAGTGGTTGACACAATGGGATGTTATCCCCTTCCAGTTTCAAATCCCATAGGGGGGACATCTTTGGTCGGTTGTGCTAAGGATCAAGGAGAATGCTCGACCACCCTCATGGAGTCTCAACTCTTGCTAATTAATAAATTTCCGGTATATCTAGCTTACAAGTTGTTGTATGTACTCTTGGTGGTTGTTGGGCCTAGCCCATATTACTACAAGAAGTTATCAACTCACCATGGTTAAAAAACACAGAGCAAAACATTGGATTTATTATTATTATTATTTAGACATAGAGAGCCTTGAAAAATTTGGATATGGATTCTTTCATTTTGAAGCCACATATTATTTACGACTTAACTTATTTTGGCATTTGCATGAAATGTGTGAATCAAGTGATCACTCTCCCAACAAGCCATGTGTTTTCTTCAAGTACTAGATTTCCATAAAATAGCCACAAAATTAAGGATCTCCACACACACACCATGCTATTTTAACCATGTAAAAGTATAACACATGGTCATTCATGGGCCAGTGACTAAAACAATATAATTTGATGTTGTATGATTTCTACCATTTTTATCTAATTTTTGATAAATGAAATAGAAGGTGAACATTTAATAAATTAGATAAAATAAAGATAAAAAACGAATAATTTAAAAAATGATAATAATAGTAAAAGAATACAAATATTAATTATCATTTTCATTTAATGAATGAAACAATGTAATTTGAAGTTATATGATTCCTACAATATTTAATTAATCTCTAGTATACAATAAATAAACAATTAATGAATTAAATAAAATAGAGAAATATTTTTTGTTTTTTGTAAGTTGAGGCTACATCATGGTCATGTTGAGAATAACACTTGAATAGGGTTTGGAATTGAACCGATGACTTAACATCTAGGATTGCCTTAACAATACACACGATCACAATCTATCCAAGATCCTGTGGACTTTACAAGCTTAACCTTTGGCTTGAGAAACCACGACCCATAGGCATATAAGCCATCAAAATCCGTAGGGAATTTCATCCGACCTAAGCCACACAAGCCCTTAAAATGGCTAGATTTTTGCCCACGAAATTTCAAACCAATGACCTTCATATCACGAAGTGAGTTAAGAGAGAAAAATAACAATTTTAAAAATGATAATCATATTTAAAAAATGAGAATACTCACTATTGTTTTCATTTAATTTTATTTGCAATTTATTAAAATAATAGAAAAATATCATAAAATATAATTTGAAGTTGCATGATTGATATGAATTTTACCCTATATGACATAGTCTAACTAATAGACGAAATGACTTTTTGGCGGGAATTCAGCAATACAATTTTGAGCAAGATTATGATTTCTTATTATTTAAATGAACTTTTGAATGCATAAATGGATTCAACACCCTAAAAAACCATGACACACTCAACTTTGCAGATTAAACAACTTAAAATTATAATTTATGATTCTTAAAAAATCTCCATAATTTTGGACAAAATTGACTAGAGAAAATGCCTAGAAATTGATCATTTCTTCTATTAATTAAACCATTGTTTTGAATATGGACAAACTAGTTTTGTTGTGTTAACTTCCTCATCGGTATAAAATAAAGGTGTGCTTAAGGATTGTGTCAAATAACAAGTTTATGAGAGGGTTTATGTGTCAAATTTGTGTGTCTTTTATGAGAAATTCACGAAGTAAATTAGTTTTAAAAACACATAAACAACAAGTAAATTGCAGAGAATATAATACACAGCAAGCACATTACACAATAGTGATGAAGGAGCACCCCTCTTGGGCTATGTTTCCTTGGACCAGTTTCAATGGCTTGGCCCTCTTTCATTAACTGATCAAAAATTTGAATATAGTCATTTCTATTGAAAAGTGTAACTAGGTCGGCCTTCATGTTGACTATGTAATTATGTACTTATGTAAAGAAGAAGTCAGAAATAATAAGATCTATTTTTGTTTTACTTGCTTCATGGGTTTCACGAGCAAGATTTTATTATAGGTCTATAGACTTCTTCTTGATGTCTATTAGGATTTTGTCTTCTAGGTATAAATGTATTTAAGAGTCATGTTCAAGAAGGATTGAGTCAACAATTATACTCCAAGATCTTGGCAAAATACCGTGAAGAGATGACTCCCAAAATATGCAAGAAGATAACCTTATAAACGTTGGATTAACTATCCTTCATGTCGGCCTATAATAAACTATGAAGTCGGCCCTCTATCTTGCTGGTTGGTCGGCCTAAAGACAGTTAGACTGTCTCTATAAATACCTTCTCTGCGGCACATTTGAGGACATGTTTTTCTCGGCAATTAAAGAGACAGTTTGCGGATTTTGAGAAGGAGATATAGTGCGGACTTGAGACATGAAATGTGGGTTGGTTCAATCAAATGCGGATGTTTGAAGGAACAAAAAATTCGGTGATCTCTAAATTAGAATGCAGACTGTTCTATTTGGATTGAAGGGGAACAAAAGTGCAGATTCCAAACTAGGAAAAATGCAGATCTAAGGCAGGCTTAAGTTCAGATCTCAAGGGTGAATCATTGTGGAAAACAATGCGGACTTCCCTGTGTATAAAGTGCATATTCCAAGAGTATTATACAGGGTATCAAATTGGGATTTATCTCAGTTAGCACATGGATATATCACTACTGTACCACATATTGTTTTGTAATACCAGAACTAAGCAAAGGTCTTGAAATACAAAGTTAAGGGTATTTGTATTGAAGGAATAATTTGAGATCGTGATTAGGAAGAAAAATCAGTCCTAAAAGTGGGAGAAAATGAGGAAGGTAAATCTGAGATCTACCTTCCTAACTACAAGTACTTGCAAAGAGAAAATAATTATGTCCCTACATTTGACTGAGTACTTTGATAATTGACTTGATGAAATATTAGCTATGCTAAAGAAGAGAATACATAAGTAAGCTCACAAGTAATTATCAAGAAGAGAATTTTTGTATTAATCACCAGCCCTCAAAATTCTCAACATGGTATCAGAGCTTTGGTTACAAGAAAGGGCTATTAGTGATACTTCAGTTCAGATGCATGGGTTAAACAAGCTCGGACTCCTCTGAAGTTTCAGGAGGAATTACAGTGAGATATATCTCTGAGATTTCAAATGGATTCAATAGAGATAAGGTGTGGATCTACCAAGGTGATCCTCCTCAGCATATCTCTGTAATTTTTGGTGAATGGAACAACAAGAAGTTCAGATCACATTGATCACAGTGCAAACTAGTCAGAGAATATTTTTTGGATGGTTAATTACAGTGCTGTAGTTCGGATGGAGCCATAGAATCTCCTCGGCATACCTCTGAGGTTTTTGTGATGAGATCAGTGAGATAAATTCATACCTCCACAAAGAGGCATCACAGAAATGTGGATGGATGATCTCAGTCATATTTTTGGTCTATATCACAATTTGGCTAAGGTCTCGGTACTGTGCAAATAAGGTGATGCTCGGTGTCAAGTATTGTCATAGTAAATGACCTCGGTGATTCTAGATACAGTGCTTGGTGATGCATTCATGTTATGATGATCAATAATAATCATGATGCAGCTCGGTGCTAGTAACAATATGAAGATATGATGTGCATTCTAAATTTTTTGGGGATATACTATAGTTAGCATATGGATTAACTATCCTTCATGTCGGCCTATAATAAACTATGAAGTCGACCCTCCATCTTACTGGCTGGTCAGACTAAAGACAGTTCGACTGTCTTTATAAATACTTTCTTTGCGACACATTTGAGGACATGTTTTTCTCAGCAATTAAAGAGACAGTTTGCGGATTCTGAGAAGGATATTTAGTGTGGACTTGAGACAGGAATTGCGGATTGGTTCAATCAAATGCGGAGGTTTGAAGGAACAGAAAATTCGGTGATCTCTAAATTAGAATGTGGAATGTTCTATTTGGATTGAAGAGGAACAAAAGTGTGGATTCCAGACTAAGAAAAATGTAGATCTAAGGCAGGGTTAAGTTCAGATCTCAAGGGTGATTCAGTGTGGAAAAAAGTTCGGACTTCCCTGTGTATAAAGTGCAGATTCCAGGAGTATTATACAGGGTATCAAATTGGGATTTATCTCAGTTAGCATATGGATATATCACAACTGTACCACATATTGTTTTGTAATACCAGAACTGAGAAAAGGTCTTGAATACAAAGTTAAGGGTAGTTGTATTGAAGGAATAATTTGAGACAGTGATCAGGAAGAAAAAGTAGTCTTAAAAGTGGGAGAAATTGAGGAAGGTAAATCTGAGATTTACCTTCCTAACTACAAGTACTTGCAAAGAGAAAATATTTTTGTCCCTACATTTGACTGAGTACTTTGATAATTGACTTGATGAAAGATTAACTAACCTAAAGAAGAGAATACATAAGTAAGCTCACAAGTAATTATCAAGAAGAGATTTTTTGTATTAATCACCAACCCTCAAAATTATCAACATGGTATTAGAGATTTGGTTACAAGAAAGGGCTATTAGTGATACTTCAGTTCATATGCATGGGTTAAACAAGCTCAGAATCCTATGAAGTTTCGGGAGGAATTACAGTGATATATATCTCTGAGATTTCATATGGATTCAACAGAGATAAGGTGTGGATATACCAAAGTGATCCTCCTCGGCATATCTCTGTAATTTTCGGTGAATGGAAAAACAAGAAGTTTGGATCAC
This sequence comes from Pinus albicaulis, assembly GCA_034641835.2. Taxonomy (NCBI): domain Eukaryota; kingdom Viridiplantae; phylum Streptophyta; class Pinopsida; order Pinales; family Pinaceae; genus Pinus; species Pinus albicaulis. The sequence continues at coordinate 401,639,402 of CM076570.1, forward strand.
AGTGATCACAGTGCAAACTAGTCAGAGAATATTTTTCAGATGGTTAATTATAGTGTTGCAGTTTGGATGGATCCACAAAATCTCCTCGGCATACCTCTGAGGTTTCTGTGATGAGATTAGTGATATAACTTCGGACCTCCACAAAGAGGCATCACAGAAATGTGGATGGATGATCTCAGGCATATTTTTGGTCTATATCACACTTTGGCTAAGGTCTTGGTACCGTGCAAATAAGGTGATGCTCGGTGACAATTATTGTCACAGTAAATGACCTCGGTGATTCTAGATACAGCGCGTGGTGATGCATTCATGTTATGATGATCAATAATAATCATGATGCAGCTCGGTGCTAGTAACAATATGAAGATATGATGTGCATTCTAAAAATTTTGGGGATATACTACAGTTCGGAGGTAATCACATATCACAGTGACATTCTCGGCATGACCAAATAGACAAGACTCCAGTCATTCGTATTACCACAGTAATAGAACTATGATACTATCATAATTCATAGTGGTCACAACCTTAGAAGAATACAGTCTTAAAGTTCAACTACACGAATTAATGACATATGATCTCAAGTCTGGAACAACCCAAGAAGAATATCATTCAAGGAAGAATAAGGTGAATATCTCCTCTTCACTTGCCAAGTAAGTATCTTTCATTTTCATTTTAATTTTGGTTAAATGAATTCGATTTGCATGGAGATACATAAGGAAGTTGTATTACCGAAGATCCTTGCATGAAACAAGGAGGATAGTCATGGTCCTCATAGATAATTGAAGTCATAGATAAGGGTCTCCTTTGAATTCATGTAAAGGAACTCTTAAGTTTTTCTCACATGAACAATACTGGAGACACAAAAGAAGCTGAAAGAAGAATTATGAGCCGTACAAGAAATTTCGAGTCACCAGAATGGATGGAAAGATGGAGTAAGAGATCATTAAGATTAGTCTCTCTCATTATAAGTTTCATTACAGCTTCTGGATTCTACTTAAGAATTGACACGATGTGACATCATGGAAGTATAAGAAACAAGAACTCATATGATCATGAGGGTAACAAAAATCGTGGGATAAGTAAGTTACCTCACTCATCAACCTAGGGTTTCTATGGAAGAAGACAAGTTGAAGGCAATAGTTTTGCAGAACTCAAAAAATTGTAAAAAAGGGAGAACCTGATTCAAATAAAAATCTAAGAAAGAAGAAGCAAGGGATTTACACTACGATTGAGATCATCTTCTTCTTTAATTAATTTCTGTTGGTTATATGATTGGAAGCAGTGTAGCATCCTGATAAAATCATGGTAGGAGCTCTTGGTGAATCAGCTCCGAGAAAACCTCTCTGATAATATCACTAATGGAAAGTAGTCATCAAGAGCAAGGGTCATCATGGAAATATATTTATGGGATATTGATGAAACAAGCCAAGGGAATGAAGCTCTTCATTCTTAAGAAATTGATACAAGATGACTCAAGGGAAAAAGGTATGAGGTATGTATATATTTATATATGCTAACATTGGATGTTGTGATGTCATGTAATATGGTTGCAGGTAATGGACTTCTGTAGTTATAAGTATGATCTATGGAGAAGTATCTCTTAATGCATAGACATATGAAATCAACATAATATGTCCTCATGGAATATGAATGAGAAACTAGAAAATTTGTATGTTCCTGGGAATCAAGAATGTGTAGAGAGGAAGAGATCATGAAATGCAACCATGTCAAAAGGCAGTTATCATCTGGAGGCCAAGAAGAACAGGAAATCTCTGGAAATATATGTGAACTACGGCAGAAATTACGTGGTAAAGAAGAAGACCCTTGGAAAAACATATCATTAGGAGATGTGTCAGTAAGTATGAAGGATGTCGATGCCTACACGGGAAGATGTCATGGTGAAAGATCTCATCACTAAGGTAATTTTTGTTTTAAAAGTTCATATGTATAAATTTATCTAGATGAATTTGTGCGAAATTTATTAATCATGAGAAAGGATGTATGATCCCTGGAGATGATTCGGAAAGGACGAATCACTTTCTGAAAATTGAAATGACTCAAGATGAAAGGGATGGATGATATGTGCCCTATTAAGCTAAAAGTTGGAGATTCCTCAATATCAAAATCCATGACATCGAGGACAGGAATTCTTCATGAGCATTTGGGTGTCTCACCATTGCTGTTGGAGGTCCCTGGTTAAGAGGGAGCCTGATGGTAAGTTTCTTACTTGGAAGAAACTTGGTAATTCCTAAGAACGAGATTAGGTACATTCCTTGTATAGGAATGAGTACATTCCCTTGTGGAATAAGGTCCTCCCTGGTTGAGAGGGAGATATAGACACATCATTCTGGTCTTGGGAAGACAGAATGGAGGATTAGGTAATCATCTAGCATTCGATACTCTTTGAGAATGTGTTAGGGCATTCAAGATAAGAGTAGTCGGGGACCGATATTCTTTGAGCGCTAGCTACCCAAGAGAAGAATAGTCCAAGAAGGTCATACTTTGGGAACACCCAGGTGGAGTATCTACCTTGGAGAGACAGTGACGAAGATGTCTATAAGTCATGTGTCTCGTCAGCATTGTAGCCCATTGTCTTGTTGAGAGACGGGGCTATTATTCAAGGCCTTGCACTAGGAAAATTTCAGTTGATATGGTGCTATACAGATGCGATTACCAATCTGATTCTTCTTATGAGATTCTTCAGTTTGAAAGTGACCATGTACCTGTATGAATACCTCCCTAGTTGAGAGGGAGTGTTGAAAAGTGTAACTAGGTCAGTCTTCATGTTGAGTATGTAATTATGTACTTATGTAAAGAAGAAGTAAAAAATAATAAGATGTATTTTTGTTTTACTTGCTTCATGGGTTTCATGAGCAAGATTTTATTATAGATATATAGACGTCTTCTTGATGTCTATTAGGATTTTGTCTTCTAGGTATAAATGTATTTAAGAGTCATGTTCATGAAGGATCTAGTCAACAAATATACTCCAAGATCTTGGCAAAATACCGTGAAGATATGAATCCCAAAATATGAAAGAAGATAACCTTATAAATGCTGGATTAACTATCCTTCATGTCGCCCTATAATAAACTATGAAGTTGGCCCTCTATCTTGATAGCTAGTTGGCTTAAAGACAGTTAGACTGTCTTTATAAATACCTTCTCTGCGGCACATTTGAGGACATGTTTTTCTCGGAAATTAAAGAGACATTTTGCGGATTCTGAGAAGGAGATTTAGTGCGGACTTGAGACAAGAATTGCAGATTGTTTCAATCAAATGCAGATGTCTGAAGGAACAGAAAATTTGGTGATCTCTAAATTAGAATGTGGATTGTTCTATTTGGATTGAAGAGGAACAGAAGTGTGGATTCCAGACTAGGAAAAATTCATATCTAAGGCAGGGTTAAGTTCAGATCTCAAGGATGAATCAGTGTGGAAAACAGTGCAGACTTCCCATGTATAAAGTGCAGATTCCAGGAGTATTATATAGGGTATCAAATTGGGATTTATCTCAATTAGCATACAGATATATCACTACTGTACCACATATTGTTTTGCAATACCATAACTAAGCAAAGGTCTTGAAATACAAATTTAAGGGTAGTTGTATTGAAGGAATAATTTGAGACAGTGATCAGGAAGAAAAAGCAGTCTTAAAAGTGGGAGAAAGTGAGGAAGGTAAATCTGAGATTTACCTTCCTAACTACAAGTATTTGCAAAGAGAAAATAATTATGTCCCTACATTTGACTGAGTACTTTGATAATTGACTTGATGAAAGATTAACTAAGCTAAAGAAGAGAATACATAAGTAGGCTCACAAGTAATTATCAAGAAGAGAATGTTTGTATTAATCACCAGCCCTCAAAATTCTCAACAATTTCCTGGGCTCTGATGGCTGTCAAACCTACTCCAATGGTTGTGGGACACCCCCAATGCCCCTATTTTGGGTCTGACTCAGTCGAATTCTGAATCTCTGGGCAAAAGTTATGCCTCTTTCAATTTTCCCCACTAACTATTCCATTAAAATAGCTAATTAATTTTTAAGTGTCCAGTTAGTGCATTAATTAAGCATTTTTAAAGCACTAAATGTGTGTTAATTAATCTAAACTTAATTAATGGATAAGCGCATAATTAAACAATTTTTATGGGTTAATTAACCCATGGTTTAGCACTTTAAACCTCCGCATTAGCGTTGGCCCTGCTGGAGGTTATGGTAATAGGTCATGTGGATTGGGGGTTGGCCCTTCGGGACTGGCCCACACTTACCCCCGCCATATATATTGGAAAAATTCAAATATAAGTCAGCTCCGTTAAAATTTAAGAACTAAATGGTAGTGGGAGTGGTAAGACTTGGCACTTGCAGTGCGGAGGTCGTGAGGTCGAGCCTTGGCGCCTCCATAAAAAATTTTCCAATGAACTTTACAATTATTTCGACCTTTGGGAGGGGGCACATGGCGGCCTTCAGGCAAGCCACGTGTTGTAACCTCATTGGTCCAACCCAAACCAACCAAAATTTGATATGTAGCCCAGAAATTCGGGCCAACCATAAGCTGACAAGTGTCAGCACATCACTGGTCAAATAAAAACCCATTTTGACCCAAAATTGACCCCTTTGACCCTGTTTGACTTTTTTTTTTTTTAAATTCGCCTGTTTGGCAAAGCGGACAATAGGCTCTAACTTTCTCATACGGAGTCGGTTTTTTATGTAACGAAGTGTGTTGGATTTAGGGCGACGAAAAATTTGCGGTCATTCTGGTTTCAAGTGATTATGAGCACTTTCATTTTTTAGCAAATTTTTGTCCCCAATTCAATTTTTTATCACTCCTTCCCACTGAAAGGCTTTTGGACCCACAAAAGTTGATTATTTGATGAAATTTTAATATTCTTCACCTTTCCAAGTTCTATCGACTTGATTCTACTTGGAAAAATATTCATGACAACCACTTTGGTTCCTTGACATGCCTACTCTTGCAAATAGCTTGGTACTTCAACCAATGTCCTCTTTTCGCTGTTGAACCTTGCTGGTTGCTTGCTGACTAATGAAAAACAACTCGATGTAACAAAGCGATCTCTCTGTTCTTGGAAAGCTTGACCGATGGTATTCCCACTGAGAATCTTGTTCCTCCTTTGCATAAACATGCATTTGATGCAAGCTTATCCTTGGGAAATCTTTTCCAATTTAAGCCCATCTGAGTGAACTACAACAATGAATTCAAATATCAATAATCACTAGAAATTAAATGACCATTATTTTACCTCCACGCTACCAAATTCCACATCTGGAAGAATGTCTTCACCGTCTCTTTCGCTTCTTGGCGTCATGCATCATATGGTCTACAAAAGGGTTGTTGCTTTTGCTGCAATATTTTGTCATCTTGTCTCTCTTTCCGCTTCTTGATTCCATCATCCTCCAGTATTGACATGTTGCTCATGCCATAATTTGAGAATGAAGGCTAATCATGAGCCTCTCACTCAAGGGTGGACCTTCCAAAATCTTGAGACATCTTGTCACAAGCAAAACCATCAACTTGAAAAACACATCATGCAAGAAACATAACTTGACGACCTCTTCCTTTTTCTCCTCCAAAGAAACAAATGTCACATCCTGTGAACATCAACATGCATTCTTACATCTTGGTGTACAAACCCATCGAACAAACACAAGTCGACAAAACATGCATCTTAAAACCATTGACTCTTAATTCAAACAAAATCATGTACCGTACTTGGCGGTTCTTTTCCCAAAACAACAAGAATTTCACATCTCATGAAACAATTCATCAACATCTCCCTTTCATCCTTGGAGACTAAATCAACTCTTCCAAGTTGATAAGACATACATATAACAATCAATCGACCAACACAAGTCGATCACTCATGCATGTGCAAATCATCAACACTCTCAAGTTGAAAACATACATGTTAACAAATAAATCAACCAACACAAGTCAATCACTCGTGCATGTTCAAGCACAATGAAACTATCAAAAATTACATTATTCACACACACACAAACTCTCATGCATGTATACAATGCTCAACTCTCTCGCAAGTACAATCACAAGTACAAGAATCCCATTGGTATGTACGAGTACTTAAAGAGCTTAAATGACCAAATTTGCTACAAAAAAGTGAGTCAACATACTCCACTTTCAAACACCTTCCTGGCATAAACATGCAACATGCATTCTAGAGAAAAAGAAATGCATTCACATGAAAATTGCAACTACAAATTGCCCACTTTCTGCATCTAAATCGAATGTGCTTAACTCTACTTTTCCAACATCTTTCTTAAATGCGATATACGGCATACTTTCAGAAAAGAAATGCATTCAAATAACAAGGAAATGCATCAATAAGGCAAGATTTGCATCAATTATCAAAATAAATGCAAGGCCATAATTGGTTAAGAACTCTAACCATCTATTTCCAAACCACTTCAATGGCGCTTCTTTCAGCTGCACTTCATCATGTGTATCATCTTGACCCACATCAACTATGGAATCATCTTTTTCATTCTTGTAAAAATCTCTCTCCACCTTCTTCAAATGTTGTGGATGAATTGTTGGATACAAAGTCAAACACTTGTCTACAAGATGACCCTACTTATGGCAATGAGTGCAAAATAATTGCATCTTCTTTTCAACATGGTTTTCATTGTCCATTGGACCTTTGGCTTTTTGTCTCCTTTGTTTTTAAAGTTTCTTATGTATGGATATCTTCTTCCAACACCTCGAAACAATATGGTTATTCAAATCACAAAAGGAACATGTAAATTTTCTCCAAATATTATGTGAGGATTTTCCATGTTTATCATAATAATTAAAAACAACTTCATTAAATGCATATTTATACCTTGCACATTCACCGTTGTTGCCTTCTTGAGGAGGTGAATTTGATGAGGTAATGGCTCTCTTCAGAATACTAACAATGACTTCAATGGCTTTAGAGATTTCAACATCCTCTTGTTTGTCATTTCCATTAGTTGCATGCTTATGAGCATCTTCTTGCAAAGTGGGTGTGAAACTTTTGCATTCCTCATGAACACAAACTTCACAAGCTTGAGGTAATGAACATGTAATGAAAGTCTTTCTTGGAACACTTTCATGTGCCTCCTTGGCTTTGGAGTGTTCTCCATCTTCTTACTGTCCATAACCACTACTTGCATGGCTAAAAGAAATCTCTTCAACAGTGGGTGTAAACCTGTTGTATTCTCCACGAACACAATCTTGAGCTAGTGAATATGTAATGGAATATTTTCCTGAAACATTTCCAAAAGTCTCCATAGTTTTTTAGTGCTATTCATCATCTTGTTCACCAAAACCTAAACCCATGTACCTAGACCTTCCCTTAACAAAAATAGGGTTTATAATTCCTTGTGCATGTTTGCCTAACCCTTTACATTCATAGTCCATTTTTTTAAACAATTTGGACCCTATTCCTCTAGTGTGTCTTTCAAAAACACCCAAACATTCATCTTGAGAGGAAATTGAAGATAAAATTTATTTTCATACTTCATTTTCATGCACATACTTGGCTAGGGTTTCCTTGGCATAATGGAGTTGAATCTCCATCCCATGCATCTTTGCTAGGGTTTCATTTGCAATATGGAGTTGAGTCTCCATCTCATGCATATTTTCTAGGGTTTCATTTGCAATATGGAGTTGAGTCTCCATCTCATGCATCTTTTCAAGAAGCTCTTGCTTCTCGTCCTTCATGGCCATCAACTGCTCCTGAAGCCTACTGATCCCCTTCTTATCTTCAACCATATCTCTCATTATGAAGAGCTTTTGCAAAAACTCTTCATCAAAGAGTCTTGCTAAGGAAGATTGATTACAAACAGTGTTGGATGAAGTTGCCATCTTCACACTTGTAATGCATAAAAAAAACCTTCTTTGCAGTGATTTGAGGGTTGGGTCCTCAATCTTGACCTTCTCCTCTCTTCATCTTACACACAGATAAATTATCCTTGCACAAATACAAAACCAATAACTAATTTTCTAGCTAACTTTGGCAAACCCTGAGATAAACTTGGGCTAAAATGAGCTAAACCTAGTCTGATACCAACTTGATCTGAATATGGACAAACTATTTTTGTCGTGCTAGCTTCCTCATCAGTATAAAATAAAAGTGTGCTTAAGGATTGTGTCAAATAGCAAGTTTTAAGGGTTTATGTGTCAAATTTATGTGTCTTTTATGAGCAATTCATGAAGTAAATTAACTTTAAAAACACAAAAACAACAAATAAATTGCAAAGAATATAATACACAACAATCACATTACATAGTAGTGATGAAGGATTTCACCCCTCCTGGGCTACGTCTCCTTGGACAAGATTCAATGGCTTGGCCCTCTTTCATTAAATGATCAAAAATTTGAATTCAATAATTTCTTGAGCTCTGATGGCTCTCAAACCTACTCCAATGTATCTAGGACACCCCTAATACCCCTATTTTGGTTCTGACTAAGTTGAATTCTGACTCTCTGGTAAAAAGTTACACCTCTTTCAATTTTCCCCACTAATTGTTCTGCTAAACTAGCTAATTGCAGTTAAAATTGGCAGTTACGTCATTTTCGAACGTCCGCCAATTACTTGTTAAGTGGAGTTAGCGCATTAATTAAGCGTTGTTTAAGCGCTAACTGTGCGTTAATTAATCTGAACTTAATTCATGGATAAGTGCATAAGTAAACAAGGTTTATGGGTTAATTAACCCATGGTTTAGCACTTTAAACCTCCGCATTAGCGTTGGCCCCATCGGCGCTTATGGAAATAGGTCATGTGGACTGGGGGCTGGCCCCCGCTTACCCCCGCCATATACATTGGCAAACTTCAAATATAAGTCGACTCAATTAATAATTAAGAACTAAATGGTAGTGGGAGTGGTAAGACTTGGCACTTGCAGTGGAGAGGTCGTGGGGTTGAACCTTGGTGCCTCCATGAAAAAAAATTCCAATGAACTTTACAATTATTTCGACCTTTGGGAGGGGGCAAGTGGCGGCCTCCGGGCTAGCCACGTGTCATGACCTCATTGGTTCGACCCAAACCAACCAAAAATTGGCATGTAGCCCATAAATTTAAGCCAACCACAAGCTAACAAGTGTCAACACATCACTGGCAAGAGAAAAACCCATTTTGACCAAAAATTGACCCCCTTTTTCCTCTTTTTTTTTTTTTTTTTTTTTTTTTTTAAACGCTTGTTTGGTGAAGCGAACAACAGGCTCTAACTCTCTCATACGGAGTCAGTTTTTTATGAAACAAAGTGCGTTGGATTCAAGCTGACGAGCACTTCACAATCGTTCTGGTTTCGAGCGATTTTGAGCACTTTCATTTTTTAGCAATTTTTTGCCCCCAATTGAGTTTCTAATCAACCATATATTCTTATTTAATTTGATTTTAAATTATTAAAATAATAAAAATAATTTGATTTAAATATATATATATATATATATATATAGAGAGAGAGAGAGAGAGAGAGAGAGAGAGAGAGAGAGAGAGAGAAGAAGAAGGAGGTGAAATTAAAAAATATGACAAACATATTAAAAAAGAGTAAGAGTAGTTATTGTAAATTGTAGTTTGAAAATATGTGATTTGTGAGACCTACATTATTGTGAGTCGCAAAAATTCATAATTTCAAATTATAATTCATTGTATTAATAACATATACATAGGTGTTTATTGATTGAATTGAAAATGTGGTTATGGACAATATTGAACTTGTACATATGGACGTGAGAACAATTCTCAAAAATGTTTGTGAGTAGTGTAAAAGGCTTAACAAACTTAATGAAAATGAAATAATTTTAATAGCAAGGAAAGTAAAATTTAATGATATAGAATTTTAGGTTTTTTATTTACTTCTTTCTTCTCTACTTCATTACTTAAATATTAAAAAGTCGCAATATTATTAGAAATTGTATTATCGATTCTCACAAAAAAAAAGTCATTATGTCTATTAGTTAAACTATATGTGTGTGTTTGATCATATTCTTTAATATTTATATCTATTAATTTGGTATATTTTTTAATTCCATTAATACCTATTAATAAATTTGGAAATTTATATTAATTTAGTTATTGTTCATAATATCTTAGTGGATTTGTCTTAATGTCAATAATTATCTATTAAGAAGTGGAAAAATATACATTCAAAAATTATTTATATATCTACATTTAAAAAATTTCAAAAAAATAATACTAAAAATATTTTTTAAATCAAAATTTTAATTATTGAATAATTTAATATATAAAATTAATTAAATTTATAAAATTATATTAATTTAATTTAATTGGAAAGATATATATTATCAACCTTTAATTTTTATTTTTTTTTATTTGTTAAGTTGTGAGAGTTCTAATATGACTACACGCTCAATCTTTGATTTGAGAAATTGTGATCTAAAAGTATCTAAGCCATCAAAATCACGTGGATCACTAAGTCTAAGCCACATTAGCCATTAACATGATTGAATTGTGACCTTGACAACACAAAGTGTCGTAAAAGTACACCTTGTGTCACCATCTATTCTACTCCTACGATCTATTCACCTTTAATTTTTAATAATGAAAATTATTTAAATATTTAATAACATTAAAGAGTTATAAAAGAATTATTGAATTAATAAATTAAATATTTTATTAAAAAGTAATATAATAAAATATTGAAAATCCTATATTAACCAACTATTTAATAGAAGGTTTATTAATATTTTAAATAAATAAATACATTTTATTTTAAATTTAAATTGATTGATAAAAGCCACTTTTTTGGATTCCAAAATAAGGGAATTTTTGGTTATTTGTATGAATAACCTTTTGTTTAGTGTTGGAAAATCTACATAGCTTTAATCATCCCTGCCAACTTATTAAAAAAGAAAAGAAAAAAAAAATAGAAATAATATACTCTGATTATTTTTTCACAAATCATGCAAGTTTAGTAGGAAAATCCATGATCAAAAGGTTTCAGTGATCATAATACATAATTTATAAATTGTTTTCAATTACAACCACAACATTGTAGCACATCAATATATGAATTATTTGCAATTATTACACCGAAGGTGTTTTTTAAGTGAGAGTTACTTGAGAGCCCTTCATCCTCTGTCCATAGCATATGGGAAAAGGCCATGTGTCCAATAACCGATGTCATCTTTGTATCAGTAGCGAACCACATGTCGCTTTGTCTCCATGCTTTGTTGTCAGATTCTGCAGGCTTATCACTGTAAAGAGCCCAATCATGACTTCCAAGAAGAGTCCAATCATGGCTTCCAAAAAATCAAAGCATATCAAACAGCGGAAGGCAGACCATGGGAGGAAATTTGTGAATTCCTTGAGAAGAAAGACTTTGCACGCCTTTCGCTTCTATTTGTGGAAGATGAAGATTCATTTAGCGACATTCAGAAGTTTGGAGAGAGGAGCCTTATGAATCTGCAACTATTTTTGTCTTAAGTAAGTTATATGCAACTCAAAGCTCTTATAGTATGAGAAGAATGAGTTCGTTCGTAAACATGTAAGAAACAAAGCAACGTGAGCGGAAAGTACCACTACGGTGGCATAGAGGAATATGACAGTCACAGGTTAAAAGGTCCAAGACATGATACAGGCAGATAGATATGGAGGTAATAATCAATTGGGTGAAAAAGTTCAATATGTGTTTTAATTTCATTAGATATCGGTAGACGACGAAAGCGCTCAGCGAACCCTCCTAATCTGAAATTGATTGCTAGTTAATGTTGTGCTAATATCAGTTTTAGATTTAAAATGAAAGTGATTTGATTTGCTTATCAAACAAGAATTTATACATGAGCTTGTGATTGACAATTCATTAAACTCGGTGAAATTTAGTGTTTTTCATGAATTCAAAAACATATAAAAACACAGCATGCACAAATAATAGAGCTCAATACACAAGTTTTTGTTGAAGGAGTTCACCCCTCTTGGGCTACGTCTCCTTGGTCCAGTTTCATAGTGTGGGCCTTTATATTAGCTTGAATTGTACAAAATGTTTGTTTACAGTCTCCTGTTGCCTCTGCAACCTGCTCCAATGGCTCAAAAACATCAAAATCATCCGAGAATGACTCTTTTTGAGCTCATTTTGGTCGAAAATTGCCTCAGTTATGGAAAAAAACAAATTTCCCTAGGTTTGCTCCACTAAATCTAGGAATTCGCCAGTTAAAATTCTAAATTTAGCAAGGTCGCCGCATTTGGTGTGCTCCGCCAAGTTATCCGCTAGTTTAATCTGCGCTTAACACTAAGATAAGTGTGTATTAATGTAAAGATAAGCGCTTGTTTAATGTATAAACGCATTTACCGCTTATTTTAAATTAACGTAATTTAATTGCGTTTTAACGTAATAAATCACGCTTAAACAAACTCCACCAAATTTTGTTGAAGGTCATCGGTTCCGAGTTCTTGAGCACATGGGAGGGGGATGGCCCCCTCCGGACCCCCATTGATGGTGCGAGTTCTTGAGCACATGGGAGGGGGCTGGCCCCCTCCGGACCCTCGTTGGATAGGAGAAGTGGTAAGGCAGATCGTTTTCGTGGGGTAGGTCTGGGGTTTGACCCCAATCCCCGCCATAACATTTTGTTTCACAATATAATAAACAATTCCGCCAAAGTCGTAGCCCTGTTGCCAATTATACCTCTCGGCAGTTAGATAGAACCTCCTTTGCTAGATGTAGCACCTCCGCTATATGAGATAGTGAATCCGCTGTGTTATATAGTAGTCTCAACCAGATGTGTAGAGATATCCGCCATAGGTAGGTAAGGTAATAAACAATTCTGCGAAAGTCGTAGCCCTGTCCGCCAAATATACTTCCCGGTAGTTAGATAGAAGCTCCTCCGCTATATGAGATAGCGACTCTGTCGTGTTATATAGTAGTCTCCACCAGATATGTAGAGATATCCGCCATAGGTATGTTAGGACTTAGGTTAAAAGAAATATATGAAATATATATGTGCTCCAATAATGTATGTCCAATATAGTTAGAGCCAAATATATAATACATATGTCGCGATAATACTATATGCTCCAACCTTGGAATAAAATAAAATGTGCCCAATGCAATTGCAATTCGAACTTTGACATGCCAACCTTGCCATGGGGGGGGGGGGTACGTGGCATGCCACGTGGCCCTTCCCCATTGGCCCATAAACCCATCAATTAAAACTGAGCCATAATCATAGAAATTCCAACCTTAGGAAATGGAGGAAGAATTCAAACTTCACATAGAAACATTGAAGAATATAAAGATGATAGTTGTCACACTGTCATTGGCTGAAATTGGAGAATATTCTCTGGATATGCCTGAGGTGCTGACTGGACTACCAAGTCATCAATCTATCACTGATCTGCACAATTTTTGCATGTTTGGGAAAACAAACAGCAGATCATAACTCCCTCATACGAACTCAGATTTTGACGAAACGAGTTGCGTTGTAATCCTAGTGACAAACTCTATCCAATCGTTCAGGTTTGAAGCATTTCTTAGCACTTTTCACTTTTTAGCTAAATATTGATCTCCTGATCACCTCCCCTTAACAACATCTTTAGTGTAATTACATATGCTATATTGGATGAATAATTGAAAGTGAGAATTTCAAATCACTTTACCAACATAGATGAGAGGATAGTTAGCATATATGACCATATGCAAAGTTACAACTCTCATGTTATTAACTTAGTTAATATTTTATTAGACAATGATGTGTTTGATACTAAAATCACCAATGAGGTTGTAGTAATGTGCAATAATTATGGTCTTGGATAACTCATCCTTGATCTCAAATTAACAATTATTTAGCATTTTGTTAACCAAGTCTTTGGAACATTAAAACATACACAAAGGAGAAGTACTTTCAAATGATGTTATAACCGTTTTTATAGTGTGTTTTGAGGGTGTGTAAGGGTGCACTAAGTACACTTTGGTTAGTGGATACAAAGGATTAGTTAAAAACTTAGATCCCATTTAGGCCAAAATATTAACATAGATTAGAAACACAATATAAACTAATTCATCAAACCATCTTTTAACCAAAATCACATAATGAGTTGTTGGGCATCATCGAAGTGGTCGAAAATAACCAACAAATAATTTCTAATCGCATAATTAGTTATTGGGCATTATCCAAGTGGTTGAAAATAACCAACGAATCATTTATAAGTTTTTATATCATTACAACCGTTTCAATTTCTTTTAAAACCATATATCAAATATAAAAATTTCATTGGTGCATGTTGTGATTTATTTAATAGTTTCAAGAACAACTTTGTATATCGTATTTATAAGATTGTGGCAAAAATCATAGCTATGAGAGTAAAGAGTTTGATGTTTGTAATGGTGGTTAAATCATAGTTTTTAAAAGCTTATGATAGGGCTCATTGACTTTATTTAAGAATGATGTTAATTCACCTAGCATTTTGTATTCATTCATTTTGTAAATAGGGTGGTGTGTTAATACACATCAATGTCTTTCTCTATCTTAATTAATTGTTCAACATAAAAAATTTAAGGACTACTAGGAATGGAGTTATGGGTGCCTCGTCATTCCTACTTTTCTTCATTGTGGTTTAACATCTAAGTAGGGCTTTATTGGAGGCAAAGATAATAAGGTAATAAAAAGCATCAAAATAAGATGTTCCTAGATGATATGTTTGCTTTGTCAAACCAGGAGGTAACTCCACAAATCAGAATGTTTATTGAATGAAGAATGAACATGTATTTATACATGGAGGTGAGGCTATTGGGATTCATCTCCCAATGACTCTTGGCCTTCCTTATTTCCTAATATTATTTATTATACAATATTACATATCCACACCCAACCCATAGGATTAGGTGTCAACATCCCCCCCTTTAATCCGAAGGGATGTTGGTGAGTCCAAGCATCGATCTGAACTTTTCAAACTTTTCTCTTCCAAGTGCTTTGGTGAAGATATCAGCAGTTTGCTCATTTGTGGAACAATGATGTAGATGGATGGTTTTGGCTTGAACATGATGTCGAATTAGATGGTACTTTGTATTGATGTGCTTTGTTCGATCATGGAACTTTGGGTTCTTGGCCAGCTTTATTGCAGAAGTGTTGTCGATCATGAGTGGAGTGGAATACATTTGTTTCATCTGCAAATCTTCCAGGATTTTCCGGAGCCACACAATTTCCTTTGTTGCTTCCGCTGCTGCCACATATTCTGCCTCGGTCGTGGAATCTGCTGGAACTGACTGTTTGCGTGATCTCCATGAGACCGCTCCTGATCCAAGACTCATGGTGTAACCTGTAGTAGACACCCCTGTTTCTTTGTCGCCATCAAAGTCTGAATCAGAGTATCCGGTCAAGTTGAAGTCGCCTACCTATGTATATTTGAGTCCAAAGTCTTGAGTCCCCTTCAAGTACCTTAGCACTCTTTTTGCAGTAGACCAATGTCCTTCACAAGGTTTTTGCATGAACCTTGAGAGGATTCCAACAGCAAATGAAATGTCAGGTCTGGTGGTGGTTAGATAGATAAGACTTCCTACAAGCTGTCTATACTTAGTTGCATCCTCAAATTCCTTCCCTTCAATAGATGTGAGCTTCAAGTTTTGTTCCATTGGAGTGCTTAAGGGTTTACATTCATCCATACCAAATTTGTTCAAGAGATCTCCAATGTACTTCTTTTGAGAAAGAAATATGAATTTAGGATGTTGAATTACTTCAATACCCAAATAGTAATGAACATGACCCAAATCAGTCATTTCAAAACCTTTCTTCAACTCTTTCTTCATGGATGCAATATAGCTCTCACTGTTTCCTGTTATCAAAAGATCATCTACATATACCACAAGATATACAACTATTTTTCCAACTTTCTTAACAAACAAAGTTGCATCATCAAGATCAAAATGTTTGAAATCAAGTTTCAGAAGATGCTCGGTCAATTTCTCATACTAGGCTCGTGGTGCTTGCTTAAGGCCATACAAGGATTTTACAAGTTTGCAAACTTTTTGTTCTTGACCCTTTATCACAAATCCTTCTGGCTGGGACATATAAACTTTCTCCTTTAGATCTCCATTCAAGAAGGTTGTTTTTACATCCATCTGATGGACTTTCCATCCATTCTGAGCTGCTAAGGCAAAGAGAGTCTGGATGGTGGTCCATTTTGCTGTGGGAGCAAAAGTTTCTTCATAATCGATTCCTTCTTTTTGTGCAAAACCTTTTGCTACAAGCCTGGCCTTATGCTTGTCAAGTGAGCCATCTGCTTTGTACTTGTTCTTGTAGACCCACTTACAGCCAATTGTTTTTGTTCCCAAAGGCGGATCAACCAGCTTCCAAGTGCCATTCTTTATCAAGGCATCATACTCCTTCTGCATCGCTTCTTTCCATTCATCATGAGAAGCGGCTTATTTGAAGGAAGTTGGTTCATGATCTATAGACAAACTCAATTCACGGTTATAAGCAATATCCATATCAACAGGAGAATCAGAATTATCTACATCACCTTCGATTTGTTGAGTGGAACTTCTTGTTCCTGTTTTTCCAACCTCATCAGGATGAACATTCTCCAGTGTCTTTGTCAGCCATTTGGGAGGACCTTTATGAGATGGCCCAGGCTGCTCATTTGACTGAGTTGGGATTGATTCAAGATTCAATCTCCCAATTCTGTCAATCACATCATTCAATGTGTCATCCGTGGTTGTTTCTTCATGTGGGGGAGAGAGTGCTTGAGGACATGATTCCACAGTTTGATTCAATATCGGAATCCCCCCTTCAAGATGTGGAATCTCATTATCAAATTCTTGGAAATATTTTGCATGTGTGAATCTATCCAGGCGATCAAGTTGCCGCTCAACAACCTTGTCACTCTTGGAAGATTCAAGGAATATGACATCTCTTGCTATTACAAACTTCTTATTTGCTTCATCATAGAGACGATATCCTTTGGAGGTATTGGAGTACCCCAAGAAGATACATTTTCGACTTCTAGCACCAAGTTTATTCCTTTGTCCCTTGGGTATCAAGGCATAACGGGTGGACCCAAAGACCCTGAAATGCTTTACCGAAGGAATGTGGCCATGCCACATTTCAAAAGGAGTTTTGTTTCTAATTGAACTTGAAGGACACCTATTCTTTATGTAAACGACACATAGAACTGCATCAGCCCAAAACATCAATTTCACATTCTTGAAAAATAACATGGAGCGAACCATATTTAAGATAGTTCTGTTCATTCTTTCAGCTACACCGTTCTGTTGGGGATTATATGGCACAGTTGTTTGATGTTTGATTCCATGTTGACGAAGATAATTTTCAAATTCGTTTGAAGTGTATTCTTTTCCATTATCGGTACGTAGAGAGCCAATATGAGTTTGTGCATCATTTTCAATCCATGCATGAAAATTCTTGAATGTTTGAAAAGCATCAGACTTGTTCTTCAATAAGTAAATCCAACACATTCTAGTGTAGTCATCAATAAATGTCATCATGTATTTATTTCCATTTGCAGAAGAAATAGGCATAGGGCCACATAAATCTGAATGAACAAGCTCAAGTTTTCTATGTGCTCTGGAGTGTGAATCATGAAATGGTTGTTTGCTATGCTTTCCTAGAATACAAGCATCACATTCCTTAGGTTTTCTAGGAATTGTAGGCAATCCATTAACACCATTTTTCTTCAACAAACAAAGGCTTTCATAGTTTAAGTGTCCAAATCTAGCATGCCATAAAAGACTTGATGGGAATGTACCTTCATCATGATGTGAGCTGAATGCAAAGTTTTGAGCATGAGCAGATGAACCTTTCAGCTTCAAGAGTCTCCCTTCTTCTATTCCCTCCATGACAAGTGAGTGATCTGATGCTTTTCTGACCTCTGCCTTGCCATCGAACAAGTGAATGGAGTGTCCTTGCTGGTGGATTTGGACCAGGGACAACAAGTTTCTCCTCAACTCAGGGAGGTATAGAACCTCATGTAGGATATGATCTGGAAGACCAGGCAACTTAAGCCTGACTGTGCCAAGCCCTGATGGCTTGAGTTTGGATTTATCTGCGAAATATATTGCTCCATCAACTTTGTCAGTGAATTCTTCAAAAAAATATTTTCTAAATGTCATGTGACATGTTGCTCCTGAATCTAGCAACCAATCATCTCTCCATGAAGTAAATGAAACATCAAACAAGTCTTCAGTTACTCCATTGTTACAATGTGCTAGAACATAATGGGCGGATTCAGGTGCTTTACCTTTGTCTTTGTCATTAGTTTTACCTTTGTCTTGATTTCTTTGCTGCTCAATTTTCTCCCAAGGTGTTCTGCATTTGGATGCATCATGTCCATCTTTATTGCAACGTGTGCAATGAAGATTGGATTTGTCAGATTGTCTACCCCCCATTTTTGTGAAGTTTCTTCTTCCTCTTCCTCTTCTGCCACCTCTTCCTCTGGATTAATCTGGAGCATGACTCTTTTCTCTATGTGCCAAGTATGCAGCCTCTTCGGAAGACGAAGGGACTGTCATCTTCCCAAAAGCTTTCTCTCTTTCTGCAAACTTTTTCTCAAGTGTATCAAAGGTGATATGCTCAAGGTTCCCACTTACTTACAAAGACTCAAGATAATGTAAGTCGGATATAATACCTTAACATATGCTATGAGAGGTATGACCATTTTTACACCAGTGCTATCAATATCATGCATGATCGATCTAACTTCTGAAGCTAAGGCAAGGGGATCATCATTCTTCATTTCAAGACTGAACAACTTAATCATCAATTGAACATTTTCTAATTCTGAATGTGAGTCATAGAGTTCTTTTAGCTTGCTCAAGGCATCATAGGCATTTGAGAAAGATGAAATGTGGCGACTCACCTCTTCATTTACGGAAGCTGCAATAAAGGCATAGGCCTTGCAGTTCTTGTTTTCCCAAATGGCGAGCTCTTTGTCTGAAGTGGGATTTGCTGGTGGATTTCCTTCTTGTCCTTCACATATTCCTCTCCACAACTCATTAAAAATGAGTGTGTGTTTAATCTTCCGAGACCATTCAAGATAGTTCTCTTTGCCGGAGAGAACCACCCCAACAATAGAGATGAGAGAATGCATTAGTTTGCTGGAAAAAATTCTTTTGAAGAGGAAAAAATTCTACTAGAAAACTTTCAACTCTGGAAATTTGCTCAATTAAAGGGGACAAAAAATCTTTGTTGGAAAATATACTGAATTTAAAAGGACAAAAACTCTTGCTAAAAATACTGAATTCTGTACAATATATATATATATATATATATATATATATATATATATATATATTTTGTTTGAAGAAAGGGACTTTATATTGGTATTGTGTTATGGAGGCGGTATTGAATATGGGAAAGCGGTAATTGGGGTTATTATATATGAAAAGGAGGCGGTATTGAATATGGATGGGGGGAAGGTATTGTTAAACGAATGCATGTGAAATGAAGGGGAGATATGCAGTAGCGGTAATATATGGTGGGAGTGGTATTAAAATATGGGAGGGGGGCGGAATTATGGAGTGGTATTAAAAGGTGGAGCGGTATTAAAAGTGGTAATGTGACAGCGTGGAGGTATTACAAACTGCTTGGAGGTTGTATTGTAATATGGACAACATGGAGGTATTACAAAATGCGTGGAGGTTGTATTGTAATATGGAAAGGGAGGTATGAAAGGAGGGGATGTAAACCAAACAACGTATTATAACATGTAGCGAATAAACGACAGAGCGAACATATTACACAACGAACAATGGTATTTATATGACAGCGTATAAGTGAAGAGTCGAAGCATTATGGTAAGGCGTGTTACAGTCGAGGTGAGTTCTGCGTTGAGTCGTGGGTGATACAGTCGGTGTTATTACATATGACAGGCGGTTGGTAATCTTAAAAATGGTATGACAGCG
>CM076570.1:401659378-401883314 GCA_034641835.2 Pinus albicaulis
CTCCTGAGATTAAGTATGATTATGCTTCCTTCATTGCCAACAAAATAGATTACAATTTTGGCCCAACAGGTAGCTCCTTCAGGAGGTGTTAAGAACATCGATTACTAGTGTCCTGATCCATTGGGCTGATCCCAAATATGCAAGTTAATATACTACCAAACCTCAGTGGTTGAAATTCTTCAAGTTGAAATCAGCACTCTCTGCAAACTAAAGTCTGGAACACACTTGAATTGAAAACTAGAAAGAAATATAAAACTAAAACTGGAAATATGCTCAGAGTACTGAGCTTATTTGCACACCTACCTACCCTACCCTACTGAAATTACTGCTGTTCTAAATGATACAATAATACCAGTGCAACCAGTCAAGTAGAAACAAAAAGAAATGGACAACTTGACTGATTTTCAGGAAAATCACAAGTATAGCTTGATTATGTGTCCACCTAATCAAGGTGGTAATACATAATGACAACTGCTGATGCATTTGATCCTTATAGAGAATACAGGTTTGAAAATTTGAGCTAAAAAGAACCTCCATATATTCTATTATAGGATTGATAAAAGAATGATGTAAGATATTTGCTTCTAGGCCTTCAATGACTAGTTGATCAGTTGTATCCTTGGTATTAAACCTTGAAACCACATCTTTAGTTTTGTACTCAAAAGCATAATCATCCTCAATATGTAAATCAAAAGGTAGTACAATTTGCTCTTGCTTTGGAGAAGGAAGATTTTCCAATAATTCTTTAGGATCTGGGAAATTGTATGACTAAATTTGAGAATTCAAAAGTTCAATTCCATTTTCGTATTGTTCAAAAACTACCTCCAGAAAACATGTTTTAGCTTCAGAACCAAATTTTCTTGATTTCAAAATGAGAAAGAAAGCCTCTAGAAAATCTCCATTAAGCTGAAATTTTGATAACTGATTCTTGAATGCATCTAAATCTTCATGAGATAAAATATCTGCCAGAAACCTTGTCATCTTATTCAGAAAAAACTCTGGTCAGTGTGTTGTGGAGTCGCCATGAATGCTCAAATGTTGGGTTCTTTGAATCATGGAGTCGCCAGGTGAATAATTCAGCCTTCTTGTATCTGGTCATTATCCACCATCAATAATCAGATCTGAACCTTCATGTACTTTTTTGAGGAAGATAAATTTCATCCCTAGTATGATTTCCACTATGTTATCACTCTGTAATTTTTAGGCTGAGGAAAAACTACATAGGCAACATCAAAACCACTTCGAGCCTAGGATCTAGCCCTCCTAGACCCAGAGAGGGATCTCTCTATTAGATATAGCTTTGTTTGAGTTGGCATTTTAGGCTAGCTATTAGTGCATAGAGGTTTTCTTGAAAATATGTGGTTGAGATATTAGAATAGGGCCATTTGGCTATGGTGTCAAATAGGGGTAAACAGATTCAAATGGATGAATAATCGAAATCATATGAGACTAGGCAAGCTAGCCATGTCAATGGATATTTACAACTTGTGAAATGGAAAGGGGGAGGAGATTAAGGTTCAATGTAAATGCAGAGCAGACCGTCTCTGAATTTTGTATTCAAATCTCAGAGGAAAACATAAATTACTGTTTTAGGACTGAGAAGGGGTCCTAATGGAAAATCCTACACAAAATTTATTATCGACAATATAGAAAGAAAACAATATGAGAAACAATAGAATAAGAAATTACATGGAGAAACACTTCACCACATATCATAACATAAGAATCTAGAAACAACTATGTCCCTTCATTCATCAAAAAGAGTGTTTACAACTAGATGAGCCTTTACAATGGTCTTTCCCTTCCATGGCCTCTTCCCTCTCAATACTACCAATGCATGCAGTATTTAACTAAAACTTAAGTCGGTTACTCTATCTACTACAGTGATTGTCATTGATTACATTCAAGCATAAATTTGACAAGTGGAACCATGCAATGATGGTGACAAGATAAATCTAGCCAAGATGGTGGTTGTAGCAATCCGTTATTAATTGTAAAATGATTAGAATCCGACTTTGTCTGATGTCCAAGAGGCAATGATGGCTTTGACATTTGGCTCTACCTTGGTGTAAAACAGTCGGTGAGTAGAGTGTGCTGGCTGTAATGATGGCCACTTTTTGTTAAACAACCTCTGTCTTTACTACGTCGGTTACTGCTACATTGGAGTTCAAAACAGTAAACTCACCTTCCATTTATAGATGGTAAATTATACCATAGTCTGAAACCCACTGTCTCCTTTAGATGGAAAAGGTGTGGAGTGACTGTGTGAAGCAATGGTAGTGGAAGTTGGTTTGTCAACGAGGAGCGGTAGTGGCGGGAGTCGACGTGGCAGGGCGGTGGATTGGTGAGTGGATGTGAAGCTGAGGTGGCGGGAGTCGACATTGAGCAACGCAGTCCAGAGGCATGGAGTAGCATGAATCGGTGGAAATTTTAATAGGCATGACAATTTTTATAGTGGTGACAACCACTTTTTGTAGGGCCCAGGCTGAAAAACTACCCATTTCGGATGCGCGCCCCACCCCCCCCCTCCGTGGTTAAAACTCGAAGGATGAGGGGGGGACCGAAAAGATATGATGATCGTCAGATGTGGGGCGAGGTAAGGCAGATGAGTGGTGGATGAGAAGGTAAGGGAATGGAGTTTAATGCAATGATTTGACATGACAGTACAAGAGGGCCCTACTGATATCACTTCACAACACCCAAATCTTAACTTGCGACAACTTAACACTAAACATAAAAATTTCCGATTGCAATATGCGATGAAAATATCGCATCGCAACATAGCAACCAAAAAGTCATCACAAATCGGAATTTCACAAGTTTAAGTCTCCGCTGCTAACTTCTATATCATATCGCATGAGATGTGCAATGGGCGATGGAGAAAGGGTGACGTGGCAAGGAAACAGATCCCACCAATGTCGCACATCACACTTCGGCATTTATAACTTATTCCTTCCACACTTATCATCCAGAACTTGCGATTTGTGATTGGGTCCCACCTCTATTGCATCAGGGAGTTTATAGGGTTCAACAATGGTGTTACGAATGGATTTTATGGACTTGCGATGCGAAAATGATGATGAAAGACCAAGGCTTTAATATGGTTGAGTGCGGGAAATGATAAATAATATATCCATAGGTAGTATATAAATATATAAGGTTTTTTGTGGTGCGGGAAAAGCTGCAATAAAAGGGATATAGGGTAAATTTAAAGGGAAATATGATATGGCTATTAGTGGGTGGGCGGAGCTTCCTTTTTTAACTATAAAAATCATATTTTAATAGTTAAAAAGGGGCTATGAAAGGAATGAAGCGTGGAACTTTAGAGTTTGGGAAAATGAAGGGTAAAAGAGGGTAAATGAAATGAATGAGAGTAGAATTGAACTATGCTCACCATTACACCTTATCATTAACACATTCCTCTTTCCACTGAATTAAAAAGGTCGATTGATACCTTTGAAGTCCTTGACAGTCAAGATTTCCCTTCCTTTTTTGGAAATAAATGACAGCTATGGAAAATTATTTCCAATGTACAAGGTCTGAAAATAATAATCAGTCACCTTGTGATACTATAGATTATAGGATGCCAATAGACCCCATGGATGATGATAGGTAGAAAATAGGAGCAGTGCTATCCATCATCTTGACATTAGGAGGAGGGATGAAAATGAGTGGTTGAGAGACCTCATGTTCAAGAAAGATAATGGGACAAAAATCCGTAGGTAGAGAAGGGGTGGATTCACTATGGGAAACCTCTAATTCGCAAAGCACCTGAAGTGTATCATGTGTTAACACTCCATAATTCCGACGCTGAAGACAAAATCTCAGAGGCAACATCAAAACCTCTTCGAGCCTAGGATCTAGCCCTTTTAGAATTAGAGAGGGATCTCTCTATTAGATGTAGCTTTGTTGATTTGGATTTTTAGGCTA
This sequence comes from Pinus albicaulis, assembly GCA_034641835.2. NCBI lineage: Eukaryota > Viridiplantae > Streptophyta > Pinopsida > Pinales > Pinaceae > Pinus > Pinus albicaulis. The sequence goes on from CM076570.1 coordinate 401,663,309, forward strand.
GTTGTTAGAGAAAAGGGGTTTGTTTGAAAATTTGTGGTTGAGACAGTAGAAGAGGTCCATTGGGATAATGGATTCAAACAGGTGTAAAAAGATTTAAATGCATGAATAAATGAGATCACGTGTAACTAGGAAATCTAGTCATGTCAATGGATCTTTACAATGTAAATGCAGAGCAAACCTTATCTGAATTCTGCATTCAAATTTTAGAGGAAAACATAGATACTGTTTCAAGCCTGAGTAGGGTGCCCGATGCCAAATTCTGAACAAAATTGTCTCGTCAACAGTAAAGAAAGAAACAATATGTGAAATGAGAGGATGAAAAATTGCATGGAGAAAGCACTTGACCACATATCATGACACAAGAATCCAGAAATAGTTGGGTCTTTTCATTCATCCAAAAAAGGTGTTTACAACCAGATGAGCATTTTACGATGGTTTTCTCCCTTCCGATCTCCCCTTGATACTGGAAATGAATGTAGTATTTAACTAAAACTTAAGTCGGTTTCCCTATCTACTTCAGCAATCGTCATTAATTACATTTAAGAAAAAATTGGACAAGTGGAACCATGCAATGGCGGTGATAAGATACATCTATCCAAGACGGTGGCTGTATTTACTTTGGTAGTCTATTATTGATTGCAAAGTGATCAGAATCTAGCCAGTGTGATGTCGAAGAGGCAGCGATAAAACAAAATTAACATATGGCTCTACTTTTTCTTAGGAAACACTTGTTGCATGATCTGATCTGCATGCTGCGCTAGCTGTAGCTAATCTTCAATTTGATTTATGCTTTCTAATTCCGTAGCAGGTGAATGTCAAAAGAAATATTTTTTTTCTATTTGGTTTAACAGAAGACCCTGATATGGCATAGAATCCTGTTTGAATTACAGATCATTCGAAATAAATGCCATTGCAGAATCTAGTTGGCCAGGTAGGTCGATGTGGAGCAGCAGTGGAGGGAGTTGGTAGGGACACAAAATTATTAACCAAGAAATGGTATTTTGGAGGGGTCCTGAGGTGGTAGGCAGTATTTTGAAGGTGGGGTGTGAAATATTCTGGGGTTGACACGTAGCGGAAGTGGCAGTATCAGATACCACTCATTTAGGACCCCCCTGTTGTTAAAGTTCAGAGGCTTGGGGGGGGGCGAAAAGCATCAAGGACTGTTGGATGTGGGGTGATGCACAGGGATGATAGGGAGGTGAGGGATAGTTAGTAGATGGGGCACACAACATAATGGTGGGGTCAAGAAATAAATGAATGTCAGTGGGTAGTGTAGGACTTAGGATAAAATGAATATGAGAGTGTTTAGGGGATGGAGTTAAGGGAATAATAACACTTTCGGGACTTAGGATAAAATTCAGACATAAGGTATGCCTCAAATGATTTTGAAATCCAAAATTTAGAAAATAATCCCTTTTCCAACCTTTTCAGTGTCAACACCCTCTATTTTGACCTTCTTCTTCTTGTTTCTTTTTCTATTCTTTGGCAATGCTTTAAATATTGAAATTTACGCACAAAATGAAAATTTGCAAGTAAGAAATATTCAGTTGCCTTGTGATACTGTGAATTATAGGATTCTAACAGTGGCTCCAGCTAGGGATGGCACTTATCCAAGTGAAGTGTCAAGAACACCGTAGACTAGTGGCCTGATCTATTGGGTTGATCTCAAATTTGCTACAAAACCTTTGTGGATAAAATCTTCTAGCTGAAATTTGAACTCTCTGCAACTAAAATCTAGAACACACTTGATCTGAAAACTAAAAAGCAATCTAAAACTAAAATTGGAAAAATTCTCAAAGTACTAAGCTTATTTGCACACTGCTACCTACCCTAATCTCTTGATAATCTTACTGAATCAGGTAATACAAAAGTGTCAATGGAGCCAGTCAAGTAGATGCAGAAAGAAATGGACAACTTGACTACTTATTAGGAAAATCAGAAGTATAACTTGATTATGTGTCCACATAATCAAAGTTTTAATATGTAATGGAAACTTCTAATGTATTTGATCCTTATGGAGAATACATGTTTGAAAACTTGAGCTAAAAAGAAACTCCATATAATCTACTATAGGATCAATAAAATCATGATGTATGATATTTGCTTCTAGGCCTTCAATGACTAGTTGATTAGTTGTATCCTCAATATTAAACCTTGAAACCAAATCTTCAATTTTGTACTCGAAAGCATAATCATCCTCAATATGTAAGTCAAAAGGTAGTACAATTTCCTCTTGCTTTGGGGAAGGAAGATTTTCCAAGAATTCTTTAGGATCTCGGAAATTATATGACTGAATTTGAGAATTCAAAAGTTCAATGTCATTTTTTTATTTTTCAACAACTAACTCAAGAAAACATGTTTTAGCTTCAGGAAAAAATTTTCTTGATTTAAAAATAAGAAAGACAACCTCTAGAAAATCTCTATCAAGAAAAAATTCTGATAACTGATTCCTGAATGCATTTAAATCTTCATGAGATAAAAGGTCTACCAAAAACCTTGTCATATTGTTCAGCAGAAAATCTGGTCAGCATGTTGTGGAGTCGCCATCAATGCTCAAAATTTGGGTTATTTGAATCATGGAGTCGCTAGGTGAAAATTCATCATTCTTGTGTCTGGTCACTATCCATCATCAGTAATCAGATCTGAATTTTAATGTAATTTTTTGAGGAAGATAAATTTCATCCCTAGTATGGTCGCCACTATGTTAGCACTCTGTAATTTTGAGGCTGAAGATAGAATCTCAGAGGCAACATCAAAACCACTTCGGGCCTAGGAGCTAGCCCTCCTAGACCCAGAGAGGGATCTCTCTATTGTATGTAGCTTTGTTGATTTGGAATTTTAGGCTAGTTATTATAGAAAAGGGGTTTGTTTGAAAATTTTTGGTTGAGACAGCAGAAGAGGGCCATTGGGCTATGTTAGGTTCCCATGATTTGATAGATTGGTAGACCGAATGCACAAGGTAACATCAGACCAGTCTTTGGAGTCCTAGGACCTAGCCTTCCTAGACTCAGAGAGGGCTCTCTCTATTGTATGCAAAAGATGTGAGCTTGTTTTCTTTTAGGGTTTGATTTTAGGCTATTTGTTAAGTGTAGGGTTTGTTTGATTGTTTTGGTTGGGTAGGATGGTCGAGTAGAATAGATGGAATGAGGAAATATTAAATTCATTGGGATATGGAGTCTATAAAAGTCATGGAAAGTTCAACAATGGATTGGGGAGAATCACAGGGAAAATATAGCATTGGTCAATGGATTTTCAAGGTTTATGGGAAATGAGATGGACATCAAGTTTTTGAACTAAAGTAGGGAAAAGGGAAATCAAGGATCCTTTGTAAAATACTTGAAACAAGAAAGGACTACAACAATATTTAGCATAAAGAAGTAATCAATAGACAGGGCACACAAATAACTCTCTGATTCCACTTAAGCAAATAATCATTTCAGACAAACATTCCAATGAAATATAGAAGGTGAGAAACTCATTTAACTTCTAGTGATTTCACCTTAAAGGTTAGAAAACATTCAAGATACACATATAAATTTAATCAAAGAAGATGGAATGCCTAAACATCATTGATCATAGCTATGAATATCTCCAAAACAATTATTCAAGCATGAACAAAGGGTATGATCAAAACATAGCCTCTTTGGCAGACCTAATTAATGGTACTTTAGAGAGAGACCTCAAGAACAGTGTTTAGTGAAATCAAATAAGAAATTCTAGCCATAAATCATCTTTGATACCTACTGTATTAAACTATTCATGAAATAAACAAGCTTAGGGGTTCTAGAGAGCAATTAAGAATTCTCTAAAATGTCCTAGTAGAGGAAAACATAGAGGCAATGAAGAAAAAACAGAGCTAAGGTGCCTTTGAAGAACATTTCCTAGTCTAAATCCTTTATTATATTACAACATAGAAATATGGAAACACAATTATATATGAGAAAATAATAACTGAATAGAAGCACTTCACCATTAACCAAGCTCAGGGATCTTGCAAGCAAGCCTCCTCCATCAACAAGCAAAACAAGGCATTCACAAGCTCCACAACACCAATTTCTCTTCAACCTCCAAAAGACTATGTATTGCTCCAAAGAGTCATCAAATGCCAACTTTTACAATGAAGCCCTCATGCTCTATTTATTTAGCAAAGGAGGGAAAAAACCCTACATATGGTTGGAAAATGTCAAAATCACTCATAAATGTCATTAATGCCCAAGAGACCATGCAAGGCTCAAGACACAAAATATCTCATGAAATAAATGCAAAAATAACTCCTAGAACCTAATTTTAGAGTGAGTTTCCTCAAAAAACATTAAAAAATCATTTTGCAATTAATGAGTGTTTTTTGTTGACTTTTGGCCCAAAAACACACAGTGAGGTCTAAAAGAAAAACGCCTTCACAGGTAGAAAATGAGTCCACTTGCAGCCAAGTTTTGGTGACCTTCCCAATGTCAGATTTTGCTCTGTGATGGCTTGTTGGAAATATTTTTGAGTCTATGTTCCAAATTTACCTTTGTTTTTCTGATTCAGCTCTTGTAACCTATCCAAAACACCAAATTCCCAAAACTGCTGTAAGTGCAGCACCAAGAAAGGTAGAAAATGGGTCCACTTGTAGCCATGTTTTGGTAACCTTCCCAATGTCATATTTTTCTTTGTGATGGCCCGTTGGAAAGAATGCTGAGTCTACTTTCCAAATATACCTTTTTTTTTTCTGATTGAGCTCCTGTAACTGGTCTAGAAATCCAATTTCCCAAAACTTCTATAAGCGCAGTGCCAACACAGGCCGAAAATGGGTCCAATTGCAGCCAAGGTTTGGTGACCTTCCCGATGTCGGATTTTTCTCTTGGATGGCATGTTGGAAAGCCTGCTAAGTCTAATTTCCAAATATACCTTTTTTTTTTCTGATGAGATATTGTAACCTATCCAAAAATCCAAATTCCCAAAACTGCTATAAGCACAACGCCAAGCTTGAAAATGACACAAAAAGGTGAAAAATGAGGTGTTTTTTGGCCTTTTGAGGGGGCAAAAATGCTCCAAATGCTCTAAAATTTGGTGAGAATACTATATTAGGCATGTAGATTCAACAAATGCAAAGTTCTCCCTTTTAGGTTGTCTGAGGAAAAAGCGTAGCGCCATGGGTGTTGCGCTTATAGGCCTCAAAATTTGCAAAATACCAAAAATTTTCAAAATTCTCCCAAAATTGGTGGACACCTTCCTTATAGGGTTTGAGAAGCCTGTAGAAAATCTTGAGGCAAGATTCCAAGGTTTAATTGGTCTTTTCCTCCTTTTAGTGCTTGAATTTCAATGAGGGCCTCTTTGAGCTTGTCACTAGTGAGTTTGTTTTTCAAGGCATAGTGTTTGGCGATATTTTTTTGTAGGCCAAGGTCTCTTTTCATCTTCTTCATATGTTTGTGCTCATCTTTTTAATAGTAAATGATGTAATTTTCCATGCCAAGGCTCCTTCATAGGTCTTTAATCTCTACATTTTTGCTTTGAAGGAGTATGCTATTGGGCCTCTTTTTATCCTCTTTATCACTGTCAAGTTCAATGAGGTCAAATTCATGTACACTTTGTTGGTCTTCTTCTCTTATGTTTCCTTTGCCTTTATCTTTGATTTTACCCTTGCCTTTATCTTGATTTTGTCCTTGCCTTTATCTTTGTTTTTTTCCTTTGGCCTAATAGGATTAGAAGTCATGGCCCCTTGCCTTTTACAAGTAGCAAGAACATGTCTTGATCCTCTTTGGTATGCCGAGGGAAAAGGTTCAATTTGGCTCATTATGGTGTCCTCCCCATGGTTGTCATCATTGGTTCCTAGGTCTTATTTTTCATAACCTGGACTGCTTCTCACCTCTTTACCTTCATATTAGCCTCACTTCTAGCCTCTTCACTAATTTTTTCATGTTTACTTCATTCCTCATTATAGCTTCTTTCATCATTATTGTTGTGACTTTCATCTTGGTTGCCAACTTCTAGACTTTCCTTACTGTCTTCATGACTGTCATGACTATTTTCATGACAGTCATGACTATCTTCAGACTCTTCTTCATTGTCTGTATATTTAGCCTTTTCCTTCATCTTTTTTTTGATTAAGAGCCTCACTATTTTGACTGTCCCTAGGGCTCTTAGTTTCACTACTATCCTTTGTACTATCTTTTGCTTCTTGGTCACTTGCCTCATTAGTGCCCATGTTCTCTTCTTCTTCCTCATCTTTATCATTCTCAGTGTGATTGCTACTTTCTTCATCACTTACCTCTTTTTCATTATCCACCTCCATGTCCTCTGCTTCATCTGTGATTTCTTGTCCATATTTTCTTGACCTATTCTCACTGTCAAATTCTTCATTGTCTTCACTCCCATTACCCTCCTCTGTTTCCATGTCTCCTGCCTCTTGTTGACTTAACTCATCATCTCCTTCATCCTCATCCTCATTTTCATTTTTATTTGACTCATTGTCACTCTCACCCTCATGCTTTGGCCTCATAGGCACTTGGCCTCCTTTACTGCTCATACCTCCTTCTTCTCCTAACATGGTGATTAGGGTTTCTTTTGGAAAAAGTTGGGCCTGCTTATGAAACTTAGGTAGGAGGTGTTGTGGTTCCTATGATTTGACAGATTTGGCAATACCAAATGAAAATAAAATGTAAAACCACTTTGTGATCTCAGGATCTATCCCTCCTGGATCCAGAGAGGGATCTCTCTATAAATGTAAAGAATAGTATATCTTGAAGTTCAATTTAAGGTATTAGGCTAGTTATATGGCACCAGGGTTGTTGTTTTGGTTTTGTTTTGTTTGGTTGGAAACATAAAAGAAGGGTTCAATATGAGGTAAAGAGGTGAATAAAGAAGGATTTTTGGCAATGGAAGATAATTCAAAGAAAACTCAAGTCCATTGGGCAATGGGGTCATAAAAGGGTTTTCTTGCAATTCAATATCCAAGGCTTTCAAATGGGCTAGTCATCTAAATCAGAGGATATCTTAAGATGATAGTAATGGGATGAAATGATAAGGAAATGAAGGTGAATGACAAGGAAACCTTCCAAGGTGACCACTTAGGAGAAAATCTAGGGACAGGGCATGCGTTAACCGTCTATGATCAAACTCCTAATGAGGCTAACTCTTTAGATAATAGAAAACACTCAAGATGGACAAAAAGTGAAGCCTAAGATCAGAGAAAGACTTTTAACCTCCTCTACTTTTGACATTCAACTTAAGGGATCTTAGAAAGGCTAACTGTTGGAAAACCAGACAAGAACATCTAAAAACAGACTCTAAATTCATACATCAGCAAGCATGGATAAAACCAACTACTATACTGGTTAAATTATCTTGAATCTATTCTTAGATTACACAATTAGTAGAAAACATCAAAGATAAGAAGAGCAGGAAGCATTAGGGTACTTTACAGTAGTATATCCTAAGCTCGATTACTGATTATTATCAGAGAAATGAAATGTGATGCATAACAGAGGGGAAAACAATAAAAGATAGAACACTTCACCACTGATTTAGATCAAGATCCAATGAACATGCTTGTCATATTAAAGAGCAACAACAGTCACATACATCATTGTCCAGTAGCTTGATATCAACCAGAAATCATCTCCCAGCCTATTTTACAACTAATACACACAGAAATCTATCTCAATGAAATAGCTTATAATCCACAGTTAACCAAAATTTACAATGTGTTTCTCAAGGGCTCTTATAGGTGGAAGAACGATAGCAGTAGAGGTAGACAGAAATTTAAATGAAACATTAAAACAGAGGAAGAAAAGTGCTTGAGGCCCATGCTATTTTAATATCCTGTATTGACTTTCAGTACTCTTTGGATGAATAAGTGGTCTTTGACAGGCTGATAATAACTCCAGAGGTATGTTTCTGAGGTACCTTCTGGCTATTTGTACTCTGTTTGTACACTGGGACAAGTAAGGCAGATAAATGACTTTTAGGCCTTCCATACTTTGTAACTAATGCTCTAGCAACCTTAGGACTTCTGTCAGGGTGGTGATCTTCTCAGGAACTCGATGGAGAATAAAAAACAATATGGGAACTTTGTCCTTTCTTGGGAAAGAACATTCTACTGATGTGGGACACTGATATGGCTTGTTTCATGCGCTTTAGGCCTTATTAGGCCTTTGGATCATTTTCAAGGTCTTCAATCTGTATATTCATCTTTTAAACACTAGATTAAAGCATTTAATATTCAATAATGGGCTTTTAATCCCTTTAAATTGTCACTGATACTCTTTGTCGCTTCTCTTCTGATATGTATGTGAGTACACAGGTTTTAATGGCACCAGAAGGTTTGAAACAGAGTTAATAACTCTGATTTGGATAAAAACATGCTTTGAACCTTTTCTGGATGTCTCTCATGCTATCTATGGCTCTGAAAAATGGCACTCTGTGCCCTGTATTACCCTGTCTGTGATAGTGAGACAGAGGATGATTTTTACCATCTGTAACCCTGCAAAAAGACGATAAAAATATTAAGAAATCCATGCAAGAGGGAGGATGTAGAGAAAGGGTGAAAATAGTGGTAGCAGCGAAGAAATGGGTGAAAATCATGGCGGAATGGTGAAAAAATGAGCTGATGAAGTTTTGGTGTGAGGATAGTTCTGCACCATTGGATTAGACTGATAGATGGTGACCAACGGTCGAGATTCATCGGTGGAGTTGTTTTTAGAAGGTTAGGCAGAAGAAATAACTTTTAGTGTTAAAACATAAAAGTTCAATGTTTGGGAGAATACAAAGGGGAAAAGGCTAAAATGAAGGAGATTGGGGGCCTTTGGTGGTGGGACTGAGAGGGTGGAGGGAGATTGAACGTGGACTGTTGGATCACTGGAAGAGATCAACGGTGGAGATCTTCCGATGAAGTCCTTTGGAAGCTCTTGATGAATGAAAAATGGATGGGAATGCGATATAATGTGAGCCATTGATTAGAGTAAACGACAGTCAGGATTAAATGAAAGACTATATCGGGGAGGAGTGGTTTTAGAGGAAAACTGCTGGTTTCGTGCAACTTTGGAGTGGTTTTGAAATTTTGCCAAAAAAATGCGATATGCCTCGCTGCCTGACATGTGTCCTTCCAAAACCGCTTTTATCATGTGATTTTGAAACATTAAACCTCAGATGAAAAAATTACGTGATATACATTCTTAGCCATTGGATGAAAGGCGGAGAGATCTGACGGTGGGAATGAGAGCGCAATATGGAAAGATGCATGGGTGGTAAGGTGGGAAGGGCCAACGATGGATTAAATCCTTACCGTTGAATCTACGGAGTGGATGGCCAGGATTTGATTGGGGATCGGCTGAACAGTGGAGCGGAGGAAGGGGAAGGCGGAGCGTGGTGAAATCTGGGCTGTCAGATCTGGTGGAATGGACGGCCAGGATTTAATTGCATCGGAGAAAGGTAGTGGGCCAAAAATCCAAAGTCTTTTGATTTTGCGATTTTTCGATTTAGCGCGGACCGTTGGATCAGAGGGGAGATCAACAGTCGAGATTTGATTAGAGGGAAAATGATGGAGGGCACATGAGCGGAGCGTGATTGAATCTGGGCCGTTGGTTCTTGTGGATTCAACAGTCTAGATTAAATCGGTGGAGCAATGATGTTAGGCTCAAGAGCGGAGTGTGATGGTGTCTCAGCCGTCGGATCTGTATGGATGGATGGTCGGGATTAGATCGGGGATCGCAAATCGGTGAAGATGAAGGGGTGGCACTTGGGACTTTTGCAATTGGTGATCATGCGAGGGCCATTGGATTAGAGGGGAGATCAACAGTCCATATACAATCAGTGGGGTAATTAAGAGAGGTGATGGGGCGCGATGCGATTATCACTGACCGTCGAATCTGGAAAGATCGACAATGGGGAATGCAGCGGAGGTCGACAGAGCAAAAACTCATTGCATCAGAAAAATAGAAGTAACAAAGGAAAAGGTGATAATGAAAGCTCTGATTGCAATTGCATGACGGGGCTTAGTGCCCAGTTCTAGCACTGGGTTATATGCGGAGAAGGGGCTAAGGGCTAAGCCGAAAGGGGCTTAACGCCTTAGTTAAAAAAAGGTGTTTTTAGGCCAAAATTAGTGTTTTTTAAGGAATTTCTTAGCTTTCGTAAAGGGGAAAAGGGTGTTTTAAAACTGTAAAAGGGATTTTTAGTGGCTTAAAAGGATTTTGGAGGATTTTTAGAGGGATATGGAGGTTCTAAAGAGGAAAATAAGGCTTAATGAAAATGAAGGGAAATGAGTGAAAATGGGCAATTACAGAGGCCTTTTGAAGCATTCTTTTTCACAAAACAACAGGGTTCTTCAATGGAAATAGCAATGAGGGTCTTTTAAAGGTTAGAAGACACATGGAGGCTTCAAGAATGATAGGTTTGCAAAGGAAATGTATCTCTTGAAGACTCAAAAATAATTTTAGCCACCTGTTTGCTTGACAAAAATTTATAGGTGGCTAACAGTGGCTCCACATGGGGATCGCATCTTCTTGAAGGTGTCAAGAATCTCAGAAAATAATCTTTGGAAGTAGGCCAGATGCCTGGTATTAACCATATTTATTCTTCTTTGATTAGCTGCTACAAACATGATGGATATTATGTCAGCAAAAAATATTCTCCCAAATAATCTACCTACCCATCCTACAGTCCTAACATATTTTATTCAAGGTGCATTTAGACTTGCAGACCCTCTTCATCATTTTTTTATTGAAAGTAGAAAACACTAATCTAATTCTACCCTTATTCATCCATGAGACCAGATTAGATAGTTGGTCTCATAGCTTCTCTAACTACACTAATATCTGCTAGGATTACACTTTCTAGCAGATTTCTTTCTCTACATTCTACAACAGAAATTTAAAAAAATTCAAACTAGGGTTAGACTGTCTGGTTTGCTGTGGGTCCATGGCATAAAGATAGTTGCACATGAACTAAACTTTGCAGGAAATTGAAACCAAAATGTGAAGGCTTTAAATTGTGAAACTTTAGAGCATCCTTCCTTTTCTTGTGACTCAGATTTTGAGCTTGTTAGAGTCACTTTCCTTTCTTCATTCAACTTTGGTTTTGATCATGTTAGAGTTGATTCTTTTTTCTTTCTTTGCTGGTTCAGGTTTTGGGCATATTAGAACCAACTTTCCACTCTTTTTTGGCTTAGGTTTTGAGCTTGTTTGAGCCATTCCTTTGGAACTTTAGAGGTTCAAGTTTTGAGCTTGTCTGAACCTTTCTCTCTCTATTTTTTTTTATTTTTCCTTTTTTTTTTTGGAAAACAAAACACAAAAATGGTATTTACAATGGAAGTGAACACTTTAAACTGGAACTAAGCAGTAATAATTCTTGAGCACCCTGCCATTGACAAGACCCCCAAACAGATCTGTACGATCTAATTCTTACAGAAAAAAGGCATTGGGACCAATGGTGGATTGGATGATGTAAGGACCTTGCCACAAACTGTCAAATTTTCCATGCTTACCCTTGTCCTCTCTCCTAAAGTCTCACTTAAGTACCTTGTCTCCAATTTTGAAATCAAAATATTTTGTTCTTTTATTAAACAATTTTTTGATGTTCTCTTACACTTTCTAACCTCTGTTGTAGAATTCTTCTCTTGTTTGCTGGAGATGGATAGTTTGATTGATCCTCCTTACCATGATGTCCTCTTTTGACTGTATTTCCTGGACCAATTTTATCACTGGTACCCCCAAACTGGTAGGGAATACTACATCTGCTCCATAGACAAGCTGATATGGAGACATTTCGATGAATTTCTTTGTTGTCAACCTGTCCACCCACAAAGCATGCACTAACTTGTTAGGCCATGATTTTTTGTTCTCTTCCAGCAGCTTCTTGATGATGGTCACTAAACTCTTATTTGATGACTCTGCTAGCCCATTACCCTGAGGATAATAAGCAGTAGAATGACCAAGTGTAATTTGATACCTGTGACAAAAATAAATCATCTTTTTGGAACCAAAATCAATAGCATTATCAGTGATAATCTTCCTAAGGCAACCAAATCTAGATAGGATATGGTCTTCAAGGAATTTTATGATGACAAAATTTGTGGCATTCCTAGTAGGGATGGCCTCTATCCATTTTGTGAAATATTATGTGGCTGTGAGAATCCATTTGTGTTGTGCAGATGAAGTAGGATGGATTTATCCTATGAAATCTAGGCCCCACTGTTGAAAAGGAGCTTCAACAGTGATTGGTTGTAATGGTAAAGGGAGGAGTTTTATTTTTCCCTCAAAGGTTTGGCACTTATGGTAGGCAAATATCAATTTATGTACATCTTGGAAGAGTGTGGGCTAGTAAAAGCCGGCTCTAAGGATTTTGTGGGCTGTGGTTTTCCAGTATAAATGACCTCTACACTCTCCTTCATGGAACTCATGTTTGATCCTCTCCGCATCAACTTCAAGCAAAAATTTAAGCAACAAACCATTTTCATTTTTCCAGTATAAACATTCATTTAAAATGAAATAATTTCTAGCTTTTAACTTTAAAAACCTTGCTTTTTGCTTTGATAAATCAGGAGGAGCATTAAGATTTGTAAGCACATACAAGATGTTAGCATACCAAGGTGAGTTTTGGAATTTTTCTTCAACAGTAGGAGTAGGCAGTCCTTCATGCTTATCCAAGGCATCTATCATGTTTATGTCAAGGGCTTGTAAGTTGGATTCAACAATTAATTGTGCCAAGCCTTGACCCTTGATGAGTTTTGTGGGTTTGATCTCCAAATCATACTCTAATATCACTGCAATCCATTTACCTCTTTTTCCATCTGGATCTTGTGACAAAATATCTTTCACCACTATGTTAGGCACATAAGCAATGATGTTAGAATGCAGAATATACACCCTGAAATCCTTTAAGGCCTTTACCAAAGCGTAGGCCTATTTTTCCATTATATTATATTTCAAGGGAGCATCTCTTAGTGCCCTGCTAAAGAAAGCAATTGGCTGCTCTTGGCCTTCTAGGTTTTTCTATAGCAAGACTGCAGCCACGATATGCTTTGATGTGAAGGAGAATATAAGGAAATCCTTTGTGAAATCTGGGCTGATTAGAACCGGGGCTCGGGTAAGGGAAAGTTTTACCAGTTCATAGGATTTTTTGGCCTTTAGAGTCCATTTAAATGATACTTCTTTCTTAAGCATGTTTGTCATATTTCTTAGGAGTTCTGCTAAGTTGGGAATAAACCTCCTCAAGAAGTTAATTTTCCCAATAAAGGACTGCAATTTTTTTATGTTCCTTGGGTGGCTAATCTGCAGTATTCCCTCAACTCTCTTTGGGTCTATTTTAATCCCCTTTTTTGATATACTATGGCCAAGAAGCTTACCTTCCTGGAGGCCAAATATAGTCTTTTTGGGATTTAAAGATAGCCCAAACCTCCTGCACTTCTCAAATAATTTTCTTAGATGTTTAAGGTGCTCTTCATCAGTTTTTGAATAAATTTTTATGTCATCAAGATAAATTACAATTAAGTGCCCTATTTCCTCTGAAAATGCGATGTCCATAGCTCTTTGGAAGGTTGCACCAGCGTTCATTAGTCCAAAAGGCATTTTCGCATACATGAAAGTGCCCCATGGAGTGGTGAAAGCTGTTTTTAGTTGATCTTCTGGGAGTACTAAGACCTGGTTATACCCTGAAAAGCCATCTAATAGAGAGATCCTTTTAGAGCCAACTACCCTTTGTAGGATGTGTTCCACTTTGGGTAAAGGGTATTTGTCCTTTAGGGAGTGCTCAAGCCTCAAAAATCATTGCTTCAAACATTGGGGGATAACCACTCATTTGGGACCTTAGGATTGTTGAGAATGCAGAAAGATGATGGAGCTTAGTGAAATGAAGTCGCCTTCACTAAGTGGGCCCGCAGGCAAATTCTGGCGCAAAGTCTATTTTTAGACTATGTCTATTTTTAGACATACGGAGCATAATTTGGAAATTCTACTTGGAGATTCTTGATGGATGCGACATGTCGGTAAAAATAGATGAGACCCTAATTTTTAGGACCCAGGCTATTTTTAGACTGATCTCCTAAAAATATGGAAGTCAAAAATTATTTACCCTTAATAATATTTTGACTATAAACAGCAGTTTACTCTCTTGGCGCACTTCAGTTTGAGTCATGGAGGTGACTCATGCAACTGACACAAGGAATCACGTGGTTCCTAGGGTTTGATGGCATCTTGCATGGTTGGCTTCAGTTAGACTTCAGTGGCAGGAGTTTTTGGAGGAGTTAACGGGACAAGTAGTGGAGTTGTGTTCTGTTTGTTTTAGTTGAACTAGTTGGGATTAGTTAACTAACTAATCAACTAGATATGAGTGGAGTAAATTAATTAATATTTAATTTACTAAATATTAACTCATTAGTCAACTCAAGAACACTTCAGTTCACTACAGTGCATGATCAGTTCAGTGGAGACCAGTGGAAGAGGTAGATGGGCGCACTTCAGTTTGAGTCATGGAGGTGGCTCATGCAACTGACACAAGGAATCACGTGGTTCCTAGGGTTTGATGGCATCTTGCATGGTTGGCTTCAGTTAGACTTCAGTGGCATGAGTTTTGGAGGAGTTAACGGGACAGATAGTGGAGTTGTGTTCTGTTTGTTTTAGTTGAACTAGTTGGGATTAGTTAACTAACTAATCAACTAGATATGAGTGGAGTAAATTAAATAATATTTAATTTACTAAATATTAACTCATTAGTCAACTCAAGAACACTTCGGTTCACTACAGTGCATGATCAGTTCAGTGGAGACCAGTGGAAGAGGTAGATGAAAGGGTGAGTAAAGCTATCAGTTGGTAGATTTGTTTGGCATGAGATTTGCATTACACTTGGAGGAATTGTCCATGACAATTACGCAATCAAGGGAAGGGGATTCGAACCTTGAACCTCTTCATATACAGGCCATGATTGCGCAATAGAGGCAAGGCAATTGGCGGGGAGTTTTGAACCTCAGACTTGTTCAAAACTGAGTCAGATTGTGAGTAACTTCATGAGAGAGTACCGAGTACTTGTGAGGAGTATTGTACTTGTTTGGTTACTTGATTTCTCCATTATAATATACACAATAGCTGCGGGGTTTTCAGCTATAGGCTTTCCCCATACATACTGAGTTAATGTGTGATTGAATTGATGTGAGATTGCTTCGGTTATTTCCGCATGTGACAATTAATTGTAGAAGAAGGTTATGTGTTATGTATGCAATTCGAAATTGATATATGACCAGGTTAATCTTCAGTGAATAAGTGATTTATTCAGCTAATTTCTACACCTTTCCCCTTCAAAAAAGTGTTGTCATTAACATTTGATTAGTTGTGGGTGTTTTACACAAATACTCATGTTCCCATGTCACCTCTTCCATTAGTATGTTCTTTCGTTTGATACGATATTTAGTAATTTCTCAATTTCAAAGTTACCAAATCCTCATTTCAAGGATTGTTTCTAGTTATGGTATGATTTTCCCTTATTTATTAACATATGGTAAAATAGTTTGTACCATGATCTTGTCATTAATTACCTTCTTAAAGCAATAAATATGGAAGATTGGATATACATGTGAAGAGGGTGGCAACTCCAAGAATTCATACTTCAAATCCTATACAACACCTTATAGGGACCATAATAACTAGGTGCTAATTTATTGTCCTCACTTTGTTGCTTGAGAGATTGTAGGTTCAAAAATACCGAGTCCTCTACTTCAAATTCCATTTCATTGTTATATTGATCTACTTGTTGTTTCATCCTATTTTGTGTTATAACCAAGTTGTTTTTCAATAGTTTGAGAATCTCTTTTTGATGCCCTATGTGGTTTTCCATTGCTTGAAACCAATCCCTTTCAAGGGTGATGTGATGGATGGAGGATGATATCCATAAAGTGCCATAAGTGGGAGAATTTCTTATGAAGTATGGAAGGATATGTTTTACCACCATTCCACCAAAGGAAACCACTTGACCTATTGTGACAGTTTATCATATGTAAAGAAACGAAGATATCCTTCTAAATATTTATTCACAATCTTAGTTTTCCCATCAGATTGAAGATGATAAGATGAGCTATGATCCAATTGTGTACTCAAACAAGAAAATAACTCAGTCCAAAAAATTCCAATGAAAATTGGATCTTAGTCACTTAGAATAATCTTCAGGATTCCATGTAGCTTTTGGATTGTTTCCATAAATGAGGTTGCCACTATACATGCTTTAATAGGATGAGAAAGAGAGAAAAAATGGCATACTTTGTAAATTGTCTAGCACTACTATAATGACATTCTTTCCTTCATATTTGGGTAAAATTGTAATTAAATACATTGAAACTTCTTCCCAATTTTGACTTGGTATAACTAATGGTTGTAGGAGACCTAGGGACTTGATTGTCTCTCCCTTATTATGTTGGTAGACTAAACATTCCACCACAAAAATTTGATCATTTTAAGACCTTCCCAAAAAAAACCTTCTTGTTCATGTGGTAAGTTTTCAAGACCTTGAACATCCTCCTATAGGAGAAATGTGCAATTATAAAAGGAGCTTTTGTTTGAGATGGGAATTCTTACATAAATATAGGCAATATTAATACTATAGTAGACCCAACCTCTTACACTTCTTGAATCATAGAATTAATCTCAATCTTGTATGCATATGGATTTTTGATAAGCTTCATGTTAGGGGTACACTTTTTGGTTTCACATAAATAGCATGGTCATGATCTCAAGTAGGTGGAAGATCCTTAGGAATCTCTTTAAATACCTTGGAATGATTGTTGATAACTCTTTGGAGATCCACTAAAGTAGATGATATAGATGTTTGAACATCTAATGAGCACAATTGTGCAATTACACCATCATGACCCTTTTTGAGTAATTTTTTCATGTTATTATAGATTATCAGTTTAGCGGGTTTCCCTTGGATACCTCTAAGATCAATTTCCTTATCTTATGAGGAAAATCTCATGAAAAGATCTTGAAAATTAAGGGCCACTATTCGAAATTATTTGATCCATTGAACCCACAATAAAACATCAACACCACCCATTTGGATTGCAATCATGGGACTATCCAAGAAATAATCCCTATGTTCAACTTAATACTACAACACTTTCTTTAACAAATTTATAAGAACCTCCATCTACAATCATTACTTGAAATCCTAGTGTTGGAAATACAACGCAATTACGAGGTTTTGCTAAATTGTAATAGATGAATCTATTGGTACTACATGAATCAATCAACATTATTACCTTTTTCTTTTTTATATATCTTATTATCTCGAGGGTTTGTGGAGGACTAATATTGGCCAATCCATGACAATATAGCATTGTCGTAGTATCTTCTCACTCTAAATATTGTGATAGTTCCAATTCTTGATCTTCTTCCTCTTCATAGTCTATGTAGAATAACTTATTTCCAACACATTTATGCCCCTACTATCCTTGCTATCATAATTGAAACATAGTCTATTTGCTCTTCTTTCGGCCATTTGCTGAGGTGTCCACCTTGTTGGTTTAATGATCCTTTAGAAGAAGAAGCATGATGTTCTTTATAGTTGCAATGACCACTCTTCTAGTAGCCATATTTTACTTTCAACTTTCGTTTCCAGATTGAAAATATGCTCTAGGAATTTAGGTTTAAAAAGATGCACCTCATGTTGGATGGTTTGCTTTAAAATTCCCACAAAGAGGTCAAACAAATTATCCTATAAATATTAATTGGCTCAAGACTCAACTTTTGGAATTGTTGAACGTGCTCTATAGTTGTACCTTTTTGTTGAATATTTACCAATTCACTAAAGAATATATTTCTCTTAATATCCCCATAATGCGTTATCAATTCTTGTATAAAACTTGACCAAGATATAATAGATCCCTTTTCCCTTTCGTAGAGCCATTGATATCATACAAATTGTTTTTAATCTAAATAAAAGGATGCAAGTTTGCAAGGTTGACATTTGGTGTAAATTAAAGTCTTGTCCCATCTATAATCTCTATGTTATAATATCTTTACTATCAAACTTCCTCATATCGATCTTTGGACTGGAGTAGTTTCTTGGTGCCAAGTTGAACCATTGATGTTGTGGGTCTTGAAGTGATGAATGCTCATGATTTTTTGATTCAATAAGTATGCTCTCCAATTGTGATAAGATACTCACCATATGTGACTGAACCCCAACACCATTGTTCTTCTTATTTCCATGATTTCCTTGGATTTCAATATCCATTTTAGGAATCCTATCTATAAGAAGATTTTCCATGTGTCGGGAAACTCAATTGCTTAAATTTCTTTCATTCAATTATCGACCAGGGATACTCGTAAGCTTGTGATGATGCCAAAAAAATATATGCAAGAGTAGGCCAATGACTTTGAGCTAAGAAAACTTGGTTGTTGTAAGCAAGAAAACACTAAGCTCCCTTACAGGAGGTCCTTCCATAATGTTTCACAAGACCTATCAACGATCAAAATTATCAAGTACTCCCAATTAAAACAGTAAATCATATAAACCTATAGAAAGCATTAAGATGAGTTACGTGACTTAGTTGTTATATGTAAGAAAATACTAGCTCCCTTATAAGAGGTATCTTTGTAATGTTTCACATGACTTATGAACAATCAATATTATAACCCAAAATATAAATCTAACCAATATTCACAACTATTTATAATGAAATAAAATGCTTCCTTGATCCATTTGGAGTGAGCTCAATTCTCCTAAGAGCAAAGTGACAAACTATTCCATAAATTCATACACTACATTAAAGCAATTTACATCTAAAACTCCCTGGATGCGAGTGACACTAGTAGCACGCATGAACACAGTCTCTCCCACACTCGAGATGATGAAGATCTACAATGCGGGCCTTCACTCGACGTGGATCCTCACTCCTGCAATCATTCGCATGAGATGACAGAGACCAGGCATCATGAAGACATGCAAAGACAGCAACATCCCCCCAGGGGCACCTCTTTGCTGCAATCTCTTGAATGATCTCCTAGACGGATAGGACGTGTGGCCATAACTATACGCACATGCCTACTCATGAAATCAGTTACAACATGCAGTTGCAAGTGAGGCATAATAATGCTCAGCATCTTCGCATGTGTCACATCCCTACAAAAGGGGAGGACCTACAACACAGAGCTACTCACAGTCTGCTCCTTCTAGTATTTTTTATTCAGTCCCAGCCCTCCTACGTGCCCAGTCTGTCGTGCAGACTCCTCCTCAGTGCTACGCTATGCAGAATCCCCCGGGTTGCGTACTCCCCTACATGTGCACCTCACCTCAGCTCCACCTGCCTTTCTAGTTTCACCAGCCTGTGTGCTCCCATTATGTTGCGCCCCTTACTATGCATTCTCCATCAACGTACCTCCTTGTCCAATAACACCTCGCTACACACCTCCCGCTTCGGGTCAGAGCTGCTCCTCACCTCCTCTCAGACCCCCATCAACCCCCTACTTCATCTGACCATGGCTCCTAGACTACACTAACAAACCATCAGAGGTGGCCAGAGAGGTGCGCTTCATGGTCTCTACCATCGGGGGCCAGATAATCGCTTGGAATTCGTTGAAGGCTCCTCCTCGGGCAGTCACGTTAGAGAGGCCCCATATAGTCCCAAACTCGACCAAGAGGACGAGGCCCCCACTCATGTAATGCAGAGAGGCAGAAGCAGACCACATAAATCCACCACTGCGCACCAAGAGCACCCCTTGCCCCACAAGACTAAGCCTCTTCTAGCACATGAGGATGAAGGGGATGACACAAACGTTTGGATAATGGACTCGGAAGGCACCTGAATGCGAGTCTCAGATGCCGAGTACCCAGTGGGTCCCATCCTCTATGCACCTGCTTCCAGGCCTCCGCGTCAACCTACTGCTGAAGAGGATGCCGTTGCACAGGAGTACGTCTGTCCCATCGTGGAGGAAGATCCAGATAGTGATGATGATGCAGAAGACTCATGACTGCGCAACAGCTCAGTTCTTCTTAATTTTTTCGTCATGCTTGTTATTATCACATAACCTCTATTTTCACTGGAGCTACGACACACTTTGTAATTTTCTATTTGATGTCTTTTTCGGGCTGGTTTCCTCCAAGGAGGCAGCCCCATACTTGCGCAACAAAGGCTGGGATTGGCTAAGCGCAGCTTACCAACCCAGCCTGTAGCATATGTATTGTTTTAATTTCAAATTAATATAGTTTAACCTCAATTACTAAAAAAAAATTACATATAAAACTATATAACGAAAATTTATGTAAAAGGAAGCTTTATTATATTCCATCATAAGTTGGATACACGCTCCAAAAGTCCCCCATATTGGAATGGAGGGGCACTCCTATTTATACATAAACTTGAGATAAATAACAAAGATTGAGATACACAAATGTCTCATGTGGTTACAACCATGTGCTAACTCTTAGCAAGTAACATCTCTACAAATCCTCTCACAAATCTCTAATATATTTGATAAGAAATATTATCAAAAATTCCATGATTCTTCTCCATGAAGTATGCTTGAAAGAATCTCCCAAATATTCATCAAATCTTCAAGGGGTTGAAGAAGAAATTCGAATTTGAGGCTTGGTGGTTAAATATGACTTTGTTGGAGTCTTCAAATACACCTACAAACGTCATGAAACTCATCTCACTTTCATATATAAGTGAAAACATGGGATTTTTCCAATATTTAATCATAAATTCACTCAAAAACATTAAAACAGATGCATTGGAAAATAATAAGTCTAAACTCGATGTAATCATGAAAATAGTTTAATGTAAGGGTATGGGAAAGATAAATATGGTTTAAAAGTGAAGTGAAAGGTTGGTAAACAAATGGTATTTGAGCGACCCAACATTCCCCCCAACTGAAGGTGTTGCATGTCCTCATGCAACCTTGCATTGGCTTTCTTGAACTGTGCAATGGAGTCTTCTTTTCTGATGTGTAGCAACATTTTTTCTTATGGTTAGTTCTTGTGTGACAACCATAAATATTGCAAGCGTTGGTTCTTGTGTGATAACACTTTTGTTTTTACTCTTCTTCTCACTACAACAAAGAATGATCTTGAAACTTCAACCATATGAATACATTCCAAATGATGATTTGATAATGTGTGCATCAACCATTCAATCTTTTTAGCCTCATTTGCTTGAAATTGTTGTGCAAAACATGCTCTTTAAATAGGCTATGTATAGGCAATCACAAAATTATGGTTATATTGTTGAAAATTTATGTTTCTATGGCTACAAAAATTGTTTGGAACATCCTCCACATGGTAATTTTTCTTAGGAATTTATGCTTCATATGAAAACTAATGATGCATTGTGGAAGTCAATCAAGATTTGTATAAGAACAACAACTTTCAATTGGGAAAAACATGTTGCTCAACAGTATATGTGGTCATGAAATATGGGTTCAACAAATAGTGTAACGAATATAAGGAAAGATGAATATCGCCCCCGCTCCCCCACCCCCCCCCCCCCCCTGAAGGTATTTTCCATCCTTTAAAAAAGTAGCTTATAAGGAAGACATAAAATGGCATGAAATAGGAAGGATACAAAGGACAAATAGGTAATTTTTCCAAATACATATATTTCAGCATTCAAGGGATTATTGATTAAAGAGTGGAAAACAACATACCTTTACCTACCTGAGAAGGTCCTGAGCTATGCATATGAGATACCTTTGAATGGCCGGAATATTTTTGGATGCTATTGTTGGATCATCAAGCTTGAAGTGAAATAATCTAATCTACTTGGTTGTATGAACGTAGAATGAGATCTGAAATTGGTACATTTGTACCTTATTTTTATTGGAACTAAGTTGTTGGTGCTAAAATCTAGTGCTAAATTTGATTTATTGGAAAATTGCTACAAGCTGATGTAAGTGTCATGGAACCATATAGTCTTCATTCATATCTGCATCATGGCATAATTATTTTCTATGTGAATAAATATTGCCAGTGTTGAACATAGAAAGAAATTGTTGGATTACCAACCATTAATGAATGTCGTTAACCAACACGAGACTACTCACCATTAATCTCAATGAGAGTCAAGATGCCCAAGTACATCTTACTAGGTACAAATAAATGAGTTGAAGTTGAGTCACCTAGAAGATCCGACAAACAGGGTACATTGATGTATTTCCATTGTTCATTGGCGAGAGAACTTGCCATTAAGGCATGCAAGCCTCAAGGTACTAAAAATAACTCTAGTCTCAAACCCAGATAATGTGTTGAAGTCGATGAGTCAAGACTTGCTAGAAGGAGGGTCTTAATGAATTTCCCATCATCTAACGCGAGCATAAAGTAATGATTTAGAGGACCATAGATGAAATATTTTTGAGATTCAACAAGATGATGAGCTTAGTGAAAAGTAAGCACCTTCACTAAGTGGGGCCCGCAGGCTATTTTTAGGTGTATGTCTATTTTTAGACATGGTGAGCATATTCTATAAGTTGCGGGATGCTATTTGTAGATGGTTGATCAAATGTGAAAAATAGATGAAATTCTATTTTTAGAATACTGGGCGAATTCTATGTATAGATGGTCAATCTAAAAATAGGTGCATGTCGATTATTATTAGCCCTTAATAATAATCCAACAATAAATATCAACTTATTCTCTTGGAGCACTTTATTTCAGTGAACAGATTTGGAAAATCAGTGGGCTGAAGTAATTACGCAATTCCTAAGGTGGTTGGTGACTCATGCATGGAGGACTCAGTTAGAACCGAAGTGGAAAAGTTATGACAGAGTTGGAAGAGTAGTTAATGGAGTTGTTATTCAGTTTAAATCAGTTAAGTGAGTTAAACTCAGTTGAGCTAGTTGTATCTAGTCTAACTGAAAGATACACTAGTTAGAGTTTAGTGAATTAATTAGTTAATTAATTCACAACTAATAACTCACTAACAACTAAACAAATACAACAGTTAACTACTTGCATGTCAGTTTCAGTGGAGACCCAGTGGAGAGATAGGTGAAAGGGTGAGATGGACTATCTGTTGTGACTATAGTGATGCATTCAATGCATCTGACACACATTGGAGATTCCAATGAGGATTGCGCAGTCAAGGCAAGGCCAATTCGAATTCATTCAGGGGACTTCTTCAGCAGGGATTGCGCAGTGGAGGCAGGTTGTCAGGAGGCAAGAAATTGGTGCATAGATATGCAAATTTTTGCATGACAGTGTGTAATGATTGTTGATTGTACTGAGAGCTTGATGTACTAAGATTTGTATAATATTATTACATGATCTATTGATATACATAATATATGATAGTTGTGGTTTTTAGCTTTAAGGTTTCCCATTAAACAATTGTGTTTATGTGCGATTGATTTTCTTCACATGTGTTTGCAATTGACGATTTAATTTCCGCAAGATTAACAGTGGAAGGATTATGTATTTAGCAAGAAGATAAATATTGTTAGATCAAGAGAATCCAGTAATACATCAGTGTTAATAAATTTCTACATGGTATCGAAGCAGTGTTAATCACTCGAGATTGCAATTGTGAAGCGGTGCTGAGTTTTGTGCTGGTGGACAATTTGTATTTGCTGCAGAAATTTCTTGGTGCGACAGTTGAGTATTCATTGAAATGTCTTTCAATGGGTTGTGATTGGAGTATGCTCTTGAGGGTAGCTCGAATTACATAGCCTGGAAGGATAGGATGGAGGCGGTGCTTGAAGATAATGGACTGAAGGAGTTCATCGATAGCAATGTTCCTAAGCCTTCTTCTAGCGATGTTGCAGTACTTGACGAATGGAAAAAGAAGGTAGCGAAGACAAGAAGAATTCTGTTGGAAGGTGTGAAAGACCATATTTTTTCAAGCCTTCACGGGAAAGCCACTCCATTTTCAATGTGGAAGGATTTGACAGATCTTTTCCAAAGCAACATCACCATAGGAAGTTGGCGCTGAAAGATAAGCTCAAAAAAATCAAAATGGAGAAGGGCGACAATATTCCAAAATATCTCACGAAGTTTGTCCAATGTAGGGATGAGCTGGGGAGTGTGGGGATTATGTTTGCGGATGATGACTTGGTGAGCTTGGCTCTCATAGGGTTTCCGAAGAGTTGGCACAACTACAAAGACTCTGTCAATGGACGGGAGAAACTGCCGGATTGGGAGCAACTTTGGTCAGATCTTGTGCAGGAGGAGATAAGGCGGAATACCAGCGATGGCTCTTCATCGAAGAATGATGATGAAGAGAATTGTGCTTTGGCTACCAAAGAAAGAAGAGGGAAGGGGAATAAATCCCATCCAAAATCCGAGGCTAAAGGCAAGAAGCTGGATTTGTCCAAAGTGAAGTGTTTTCACTGTCACGAGCATGGGCATCTCGCCACTAACTGCCCACAGAAAAAGAAGAACAAGAAGGTTTTTGGAGCTGCAGTGGGTAAGGCCTTAGCCTCACAATTTGAACTCGATTTCTCCTTGATCGCGTGATTGGTTTCAAGCTCAATGGGATCGGTGTGGTATCTTGATAGTGGTGCTTCCTTCCATATGACGGGAGACAAGGAGTTGTTTAGTGACTTGGAGGAGAAGGATCTCCAAATGCATATAGAGATGGGCGACGATGGTAGATACAGTGAAACTGGAATTGGAACCATTACCCTTGAGAGGGAGTTAGGTAAACCATTTATGTTGAAAGATTCTATGCATGTTCCAGGTTTGAAGAAGAACTTGGTCTCGGTCTCTATGTTGGAGGACAGAGGTTATGACGTTGTTTTCAGTGAGGGAAAATCCTTCACGTGACATAAAACAACGGGTCAAACCAAGAGGATAGGGATTAGAGTTAAGAATCTCTACAAGCTGGAGGTAGATGGTTGCGCTGCAATGATGGGAAAAGCAGAAGAAGTGGTGAGCCGGGATGAGGGAGAATTATGGCACATGAGGTTGGGCCATCTTCACCATGGTGCCTTGAAGATTTTTCAGCAGATTTCTACTGGACTTCCCAAGGGTACTCTTGTGTAGTCAAATCAGTGCAATGGATGTACTATGGGTAAGTTTGTGAAGACGACCTTTCATGAGAAGGAGAACCGTGCTTCGGTGATCCTAGAGAGAATTCACACAGACGTATGTGGACCTTTCTCAATTGCTTCAACAACAAAACACATGTATTATGTTATATTTTTTGATGACTATTCTCGTAGATGTTGGATCTTCTTCATGCAGAAGAAGAGCGAAACATTCTCAAAGTTCTGTGAGTTTAAAGCATTGGTGGAGAAGGAGTCGAGGAAGCAAGTGAAGGTTCTACGAAGCAATAATGGTGGTGAATATATCTCGAACGAATTCAAAGACTTCCGTAGCAAAGAAGGAATTCGAAGAGAACTCATAGTGCCTCATACCCCATAGCAAAATGGGGTCGCGGAGAGGAAGAAAAAACAATCGTGGGTGCTGCATGAGCTATGCTGCATGACCAGGGCCTACCGATGCACTTGTGTGCGGAAGCATGCAACACTGTGGTTTATGTGCAAAACCATTGTCCTCACAGAGTACTTGGCATGAGTACACCTGAAGAAGCTTTACTGGCAAGAAGCCTAATATTTATCATTTGAAGATTTTTGGCTCATCTGTTTACATTCATGTGACAAAGGACGCCAGGAAGAAGCTGGAGCCGACTGCATAAGTTGGGATATTTGTGGGGTACACAGAAACACCCCATAATTATCGTGTGTATTTGCCAAACAGTCGAATGACTGTGGTGCGACGGGATATAAAATTCAATGAGATGAAAGCCATGAAGTTGTCGCTTGAGAGGGAGCTACACTTGCATGCAGAGGAGGAGCTACTTGTTCCCAAAGATGAGCCTCTAGATGTGGATCAGCCACAGGAGGAGATTCATGGAGTGGAGGAGTCCACTCATGCAGAACCAAACATCAATGGAAAAGGCGAGAAGCGTGCTCAGGGCGGGGGCCTGAAGCTTGATGCGGCATAGAATGTAGGAGTCCCTACATCACGGCACAGACAGAGATAGTCACCTGACCGATTTACTAGATACATGGCTCTTATGAGAAAGTGTATCATGACAGAGCCATCTTATTTTGAAGAAGAAGTGTAGGATCCTACATGGGTAGATGCCATGGTGGTGGAGTATGACTCCATTGTCAGAAATAGTGCTTGGGAGATTGTTCCCAAGGCCAGTGGGTAAATTAGTTGTAGGATCAAGATGGATCTACAAGGTAAAGAAAGCTGCTGATGGGAGCATTGAGAAGTATAAGGCAAGATTTGTTGCATGGGGCTTCTCACAAATCGAGGGGATTGATTATGAAGAAACCTTTGCACCTGTCGCATGGTATTCTTCCATAAGGACCATCCCTTGCTCTCTCAGCGCAGATGGGTTGGAACATTCATCAGATGGATTTGAAGACTGTGTTCCTTAATGGGATCATTGAGGAAGAAGTGTACATTGAGAAGCTTGAAGAATTTAAGATCTTCAGCAGCGAGGCGCATGTGTGCAGACTCAAAAGAGTGATGTATGGGCTGAAGCAAGCACCCCATGCTTGGTACACACAGATCGACATTTATTTCATTGGACTTGGCTTCACCCGAAGTGGCCTTGAACGCAAACCTATGCAAATTGTGGGCGGAGGTAATCTTAATCATTGTTCTTTATGTTGATGATTTAATACTAATGGGTGATAAACGGACAGTACACTCATGCGAGGAAGATCTTTCAAAGGTGTTTGAGATGAAGGATTTGGGCCTCCTTCATTATTTCCTTGGATTGGAAATATGGCGATGTGAAGGTGAATTGTTTGTGTCTCAAGGCAAGTATGCTCGGGAGATACTTGGTAAGTTTCACATGGAGGACTGCAAGCCCATGGATACTCCTCTTCCAGGAAATTGAAGGAAGGAGGATGCTACATCGGTAGAGGTAGTGGATGCCACTGTTTATCGACAATTGGTGGGTTCGCTCATGTATTTAGTTAATACAAGACCGGACGCATGCTATTTGGTGAACCAGCTTAGTCAAGCGATGGTTAAGCCTACCATGCTCTTTTGTAAGGCATGCAAGCATGTCCTAAGGTATCTCAAGGGCACATCTGAGTATGGCTTATGGTACAGACAAATGGATGAGGTGAAGTTGCATGGCTTCACGGATGCATATTGGGAAAGCAGCCCAATGGACAGAAAGAGCACATCAGGAGGGGTTTTTAGTATTGGATCTACAATAGTTTCTTGGTATAGCAGGAAACAAATATCTATGGCACTCAGTTCAGCGAAATCAGAATACATGGCAGCAAGTCATGCTGCATGTGAGGCTATCTGGATGAGGAAGATCTTGGTCGGTTTGTTCGGTTCTCATTTAGATCCTACAGTGATACATTGTGATAATCAGAGTTGCATTAAACTCTCGATTAATCTTGTGTTTCATGATAGATCTAAACATATTGATACCCAGTATCATCATATCAGAGATTGTGTGCAGCGGAAGATCATGTTGCTTCAGCACATTCCTACGAAAGATCAAGATGCAGATATTCTGACGAAGGCGCTCAGCAGGAGAAAATTCGAATACCATAGAGGCAGGATCAACGTGAAGGATAATCCCTATCTTGTTGAGAGGGAGTGTTGAGACTCGGCAAGATGATGAGCTTGGTAGAAAGGAAAGCACCTTCCTTTAAGTGGGGCCCGCAGGCTATTTTTAGGTGTATGCCTATTTTTAGACATGGTGAGCATATTCTATAAGTTGCAGGATGCTATTTGTAGATGGTTGATCAAATGTGAAAAATAGATGAAATTATATTTTTAGAATATTGGGCGAATTCTATTTATAAATGGTCAATCTAAAAATAGGTGCATGTCGATTATTATTAGCCCTTAATAATAATCCAACAATAAATATCAACTTATTCTCTTGGAGCACTTTATTTCAGGGAACAGATTTGGAAAATTAGTGGGTTGAAGGAATTACGCAATTCCTAGGGTGGTTGGTGACTCATGCATGGAGGACTTAGTTAGAACTGGATTTGCAAAGTTATGACGGAGTTGGAAGAGTAGTTAATGGATTTGATATTCAGTTTAACTCGGTTAAGTGAGTTAAACTCGGTTGAGCTAGTTGTATCTAGTCTAACTGAAAGATACACTAGTGAGAGTTTAGTGAATTAATTAGTTAACTAATTCACAACTAATAACTCACTAACAACTGAACAAATAAAAAAGTTAACTACTTGCATGTCAGTTCCAATGGAGACCCAGTGGAGAGATAGGTGAAGGGTGAGATGGACTATCTGTTGTGACTATAGTGATGCATTCAATGCATCTGACACACATTGGAGATTCCAATGAGGATTGCGCAGTCAAGGCAAGGCCAATTCGAATTCATTCAAGGGTTTTCTTCAGCAGGGATTGCGCAGTGGAGGCAGGTTGTCATGAGGCAAGAAATTGGTGCATAGATATGCAAATTTTTGCAATGATTGTTGATTGTACTGAGAGCTTGATGTACTAAGCTTTGTATGATATTATTACATGATCCATTGATATACATAATATATGATAGTTGGGGTTTTTAGCTTTAAGGTTTCCCATTAAACAATTGTGTTTATGTGCGATTGATTTTCTTCACATGTGTTTGCAATTGACGATTTAATTTTCGCAAGATTAACAGTGGAAGGATTTTGTATTTAGCAAGAAGATAAATATTTTTAGATCAGGAGAATCCGGCAATACATCAGGATTAATAAATTTCTACAAATATTTGCATTTATGAAGCATGTTTTATTTTGCAAAATGAAAAGGACAATGAGGTAACTCAGCATTGAAAGTGAGCTAAATGACTTTATTCATGGGCTAGGAATGAAATGTAAGTGATGCAAGAAAGTGTGAAACTTGCAAAGGAAAAATAATTTGAAATTATGATCTAGGAAGATGGAAATTCATGGATGAACTATAAGCTTAGAATGAGGCAAATTAATGAGTAGAAATGGTATTATGGATGTGATTTTAAATGGACTTGACTTCTCTGTGTTCATTTTGAAAAAGAAATTGGTCTTTGAAAACCACTTGTGCATAAATTGATCTTCTTTTATCATCTTGGAACCTGCAAAAACTTAGCACTAATTTGCAATAAAACGTAAGATTCTCGAAGGAGAGAGGTGATCAATCTCTCTTCATACGATATATACACAACAAATTCATATATAGTACTAATAAAACAAATTAGAGAAAGATAAATAAAAATGAAATGCACTTTTTAATTGTCGAGAAGTGTTACCTTGGATAACGTGTCAGTGTTTTGTTGATAATTTTAGTGATTCAAAAAACCAGGTGAAAGCAAATTCATATCAGGAACATGTTTTTAATGATTTAATGTTTTTTCCAAGTCCAATTGCTGTAAAAATCATAAAAAATGACCATTTTGTTGTTGTCTCAAATTCTAATAAAACTTATCTCATCACATAGAGCTCGCCAATATCTTTCCAACGACGCTTGAATCGCCTCAAACGGACGTCGTATGAGAAAGTTATGGTTGTTTGAAGTTTTAGCAAAACAATGAAAATGAGGTGCATAAGTTCCACATGGCAGCACCAAGAGTGCCACATGCCAACTCCATAAAGTGATGATGGGGACGTTGATGTGGTAAAGTGAAGTAGAATGCTGACTGAAAAAGGTGACGTGACAGATTGTTGGGCAATCATTGTGCAATGTTGACCAATAATATGCTGCCACATGGACCAAACAAATGTTTCCATATGGCAGCAAAATTGTTGCTTAGTTAAGGGTTTTAAAATTTTCAAACAATTAAAAAAATTTGGCCTTCATTGGATTTGAAGACATGGCCTATCTTTCACAAATTCAAAGATTTACCAATAGACCACAAGACACTTTATAAAGAAAAATAGAAAATCAATCCATTTAAATTTGATAATCTTAACAATTCAACAAAATGACAAATGAGGTAACAAATTGACAAATGCCCAACAAACGAAATTCAAGATTTTAAGGAAAAAACCACCAAAATGTTTGATTTTCATTTGAAGTCATGCTCTTGCCAAAAAAAAATGGATCTCACAACCAAATTTTTTTCTATAAAACATTGTGAAAACATTGATGCCAAAACTCAAAGAAAAAATTGTTACAAGTTGAAAGCATGGAGCAAATTTTGTGACCTCTCTCTCTCTACAAATTTTTGAAAAAGATTATATTCTTCGGAGTTTTTTTTTTTTTTTTTTCACCACTTTCAGCCCATGGTTGTACCATCCATTCGCTGCGTGAGGCCTCTCCCTGTGGTCATGCTTCGGCCTTGGCAATATGCGTTAGGGCTTTAAAATTTTAATTAAAAAAATATATATTAAAATAAATCTTCCGAGAAATCACATGAGAAATTTTAGAACCAACGCGTTTCGAACTATTAATTGTAGTTCATCATCAGGGTACTAAAGATGGTTGATCCGACTATCATATTTATATCATGCAGAGAAGAGCAACGGTCAAAACCTCAAGAAAAAATATAGATGTTAAAAACAGTCAAAAATAAAATTAAATAAAAATTAAAATTAAATATAAATCCCATAAAATAATAAAATAAGACCCTGTCAAATAAAATAAATAAAATAATCAAACTTAAAACTTTATTTGTAGGATTTTGACTACCTCATGTGATTTCTCGAAATCTCATGTGATTTCTGAAAGATTTTTTTTAATATGATATGGATCACGAAGCTTACACTCTTAAATATATATATATATATATATATATATATATATATATATATATATTTTTGTTTTTTTTAATTTATTTTTAATTGTTTTTAAATGTTGCTTATTTTTTATTTAATAAAAAAATAATAAATTTATTCTAGAGAAAAAAGATGATGTTTTTTTTTTTTTTTTTTAATAAAAAAAAAATATATTATTGTAGTTAATTATGAGACAAATTTATTTTACAATTAAATATCAAATTTTAAACAATTTGCTTTTTTTTTTCTTTTTAGAATTAATGGTAAATTTAGGTCTCTTAGTCACTTTTTTATTGTGAAATTTCAAAGCTAACTTATCCAATTTTACTTTTTGATCTTCTAGGTTGCACAAGGCGCCAGAAGAGAGCATAGTCAGCAATTTTTTATGAAATTGAAATCTGAAATTTGAAAAGCAATATAAGAAGAATTTGATTTTAGACCTTGAATATTTTTTTTAACAAGATCGGTTATAGTATTTCATTCCAAAAAAAGGGGGAGATAAACTACGGAGTACATAGAGTTTGAACGGATCAGGAAGGAGGGTTTGACAAATTTCTTGGATCAGTTTTTTCTTGTTTTTACATATAGTTCATAAGTTCCTAATTTGTCAACTACGTTTAGCTTAAATATTATAACAAACTGTTGAAGAAGAGAAATACATTTATTGATCATATCTAACTAAAGAGAGAATCATGTGCATAGATAGAGGCTGTGTTCTGATAGTGAGAGAAGCAAATCCATATTATTCTTGAAGTTGTCTAGTTCTTTCATTCTTTGTTAATGGATTTCTCCTCATTATTTTGATACTTGTTGTTGCGATCCATCGAATTTGAATTGTCTCTTGATTTCTTGCCCACCATATCTTGCAAAGTCCGAAGGGCGTTCTTGATGTGAGCACAACGATTGTTGAATTGTTCAATGGATTTCCTATGCTCATTGCATTGGAAGTTAAGATATCCAATCTCTTATCTGCATTTTTCCTTCCATTGGTTATGCAGAGCCTGAATTTGTTCCAAAACTACTTTGAGGGACTTGCAATGAGGGAAATATTGGATTAGGTCCAAGGAGGAGGGAGCGGGGAATCGGAAAGAATAGGAGAGAAAGGAGGAAATAGGGAATATATGGCGCAATTGTGGGACAAGGGGAGAAATAGGGGAAGCACATAGAGAAGTGAAGGTAGAGCCCAACTACAAGATAGAAGGAATCACACATAAGCAGGGAAGAAAGAGATAGAGAGTTGTGTGGAGAGGAGAAGGAAGCAAGGGGGATATAAATAGGGGAGGAGTCGGGTGGGGAACCCATGAAGAGTCATCATAACTTTGGCTTTGATATGCGTGGCAGTCAGAGGGAGCGAAATCGAGGAGGGTCTCGTATCTGCATTGAGGATGGAGATTTAACTGAGGGGGGATACAAAGATATAATGACAATGACAGGTCTTGGAAAGGAGGAAACAATATGTAATGATTTATGAGAACGAAATGTACATTTGAAAGGAGAGAATTATGAAATGGATTTAGTAAAGATTTCGTGGTTTATTATGGCCTCTCCTTGAGGTCTGATGCAAGATTTGTTTGCATATTCATCAACAATCTTGTTTTTTTTCTCTCACAACATGGAAGTAAGAGACCTCACTTAGATTTTCAAGTGATGATGGATTTTGGAGATTTTTTGGGCAAGGTCAACATCTTTGGGCTTCAATTTCATGACCATGTGTTGAATGAGAATAGCAGAATCCCTAATTATAATTAGATTCATATAGTTTTTGATGTTGAGGATTTGGGAACTGAGCAGAAAACCATAGGCCTCTGCCTTATTATTTGAGTCAATGCTCAAACCCCACTCAAAAGAGATTTAATTTTCTCTCAAATGATCAATGATAATACCCCATGCTTCTGCATAACGAGGATTTGACTTGGAGGCTCGATCCAAGAAAAGACATGGTATCTTAAGGGATTTTAGCCAAATTGATAAGTCCCTTTCCTTCAGATGGATCTTCCAATTATTAGGCTTGAGAGGAGTAATTATGGGGAGGCAAGCCACAATTGAAGGTAGATCCAACACGAATTTGAGCCAAAAATTTTCTTCCTTTTGGCAAAGGCTGTCATCCATATTTTTTATCTCTTTTGATAGAATTTATTTCGTTGCCAGACTCCAATTTTTGGCCAAGATTTTATGAACTTCTAGCTAGTCATATCTCCCAACATAAGAATGAAGGGAGACATGTCCATACTCTCTTTACCATGTTCTTTTCTATGAAATATTGGGGATAACTGGAGTTCCACTTAGCAAATAAATCTGATAAACTGAGAATTGAGTTGATATGGACCTCAAGAGGATTGACCAAGATTTGCCAGCATTCAACAGAGAATTTTCAATTGATGAAAATATGATGTATGGTTTCTTCTGCTATGAGGTACAGAGGACATATGGAGGGACTATGAATGCCTCTTTTCCTAAGATTATTTTCAGTTAGTATTTTCCCTTTAATCATGGTACAAATAAAAACTTTTAATTTAGGTAGGCTCTCAATTTTCCATGTTGATTTCCAGAGAGGCCATTCAGGTTGATGATGATCTTCTCATAGCTTTCC
This sequence comes from Pinus albicaulis, assembly GCA_034641835.2. Lineage (NCBI taxonomy): Eukaryota > Viridiplantae > Streptophyta > Pinopsida > Pinales > Pinaceae > Pinus > Pinus albicaulis. The sequence continues at coordinate 401,696,543 of CM076570.1, forward strand.
ATAACCTAATTTGACTGAATATTTACCACCTGTTGGATTCCATTAATTGCAAAGCTCGAGGGGTTCCAACTATCCCAAGAATTGTTTTGTTGATTCTAAGAGGATGCATGGTCGAGAGAAAAAAATCCCCTGCTAATCATCCATGTCTTGAGAGGGAGAATACCTTGAAGGTCAAAGAAAGAGGTATTTCCCATGATGTTTTCATTCCATAAATTTATACCCTTCCCTTCCCTAGGGACTTTGGAAGTGTTATCTTTGACTAAAGGCAAATCTTTGTTGCACAATTTTCATATTTGTGTGCAAGGTCTGATGAGAAATTTTGAGGTGAGAAGATATTATCGAGAAGAGTTTGGATATTTTGTCTCTAACACATGTTTCCACCAAGTAATTTCACTTGAGATGAACCTCCATATAATTTTTGCTCCAAAATCAATATTCATTAAATCGGGAAGTCAAATAGAAGTTCCTTGCTTCTCATAAGGTGTAGAGACTTGTTTCCAGTTGACCAAACTCAATTTCTTGGTCTCTGTTTTGCCACCCTGTCATAAGAAGCTTCTTATAATTAATTATATCTGATTTTGAATTCCAACAAGAGCTTGAGTGATTGTAAATTGATACAAAGGAAGGGATGATAGAACAAATTTAATTAGGGTTATTCTCCCCGCTAAATTAAGCTAGTGCATTCCCCAGCTTTGGATTTTCTTTTTCATTTTTTCTACTAAATAATACCATATCTCGGCCTTTAGAACATATTTGAAATTGGAAAACCTAAGTGTTTGAAATGAGACCAATTTTATTTGAAAGGAACATCGAAGATTTGAAAGATGCATTGGAGAATTCTAGTTGGGGTGTTCCATCCATATATTTTTCTCTTTGTATTATTTAGGAGATGTCCTAAAGCCTCTAAAAATTTATCCAAAATGATTTTGAATCTTCTTGCAACAATACATGAATCTCCCGAGCAGGGGCCGGTACCGGGAGAACAATGGTGGCGTGGAGGTATTTGCAGGTCTAAAGCTATACTTGGCAGCTAATGCCACTCATGGAAAACAAGTGGCGGCACCTGGCAGCAAGCACGAGGTGCCTCAACTACCATACCACTACAAACGGAGGGTAAGAGGTTTTTACAGTTTTACAGTTTTACACTTCTGGTTTTCTTCTTTAGGTTTTCTAAGAAGGTTAGGCTAGCAGGTGCACGTGCCAGGTGTGAAGGTGAACAGGTAACAGAACTAGCTGTTATCGATTAGAGGATAATGGGGTAACAATGGTCAACAGATTAGAAAATGTGGAGGTGGATCCCAAGCCAGGGGATATGCTAACAATGTGGGGTTTGGACGTCACAAACCAGAATATGAAGAAGTTCATTGGTCCAACTGGACTGCGAGCATGGATCTCTGGAGGCTCGGGAGAGGAGAGGAAGCAGGGAGGGGAACTGTTTTCTTTAGAGGAGACCCTAATCAACATGAACAAAGGGATTCTATTGGCGAAAGAGCCACCAACGGAAAGTCTAGAGTTGTTAACTCTTCCTGCCAAAATCTCTGGTGTAGAAGCGGGGCTTCAGCAGGTAAGTGGTAAAAACCATGATTTGTAGCACTCTGTTATTTTTACAGGGGGTCTTGAGGATATAGTAGCTAGTTGTGGCTATCTAAAGAAGCAAGGTCTGAAATATTGCTTAGGAGGTGAGCTCTCCTCCACGACCGTGAAAAAGGGCAGGGTAGTGGATGGTTTGGTGGTGCACAGACCCCCGATAAGTCGAGGAGTGGGATAAAGGAGGTTACAGTGTTACCTGTGGGAGGAAGGCTTGAAGAACATAGTCGATGCCATTACTAGAGATAGGAGGGTTTAGGCTAAATCATAGAGATGGGGTGGAGGTATTACAAAAGAAGGGAGATCATTGGCATTTCACCACACTCAGGAAATTCATAAAGAATATTGATCTACCCTTGGTAATGTTATAGAGGGTTTCATATTGGATTCGATCCTTCAACATGAAGGGGAAACCAGAGATCACAGAAGCGGGGAAGAGGGGTTTAGGGTTAATGCAATCGTTGAAGTGGAAGTCCTCGAACATCGAGGTCATCTGGAGCAGGGAGATGAAGGGAGAAATGATAGCTCAGGGGGGGAGGGAAGAAAGCAAAAGTAATGAGGAGAAAGGAGAAGATCCTGAGTCTGGTCCTGGGTATCAAAATTTCGGTTAACGAAGCAATGGAAACAGTTGAAAATCACCTTGGTGGGAAGATCCAAATGGAATAAGTATTCAGCTAATTTCATCAAGGAATAGGCAACCAAGGCATGGAAGGAAGCTCCTAACCAGCGATTTGAGACGGTAAACTTAACAAATGGATGGTTTATGATGAAATTTCAAAGTAAGGAATTAGTACAGTGGATGTTGGAAAGGAATTGGGGTTTTGGTTGGGCTTCAATCTTATTCAAACGATGGAGCCCTATATTCGATGCACAAAGAGAGAAGGTGGTAGACCTTCTAATTTGGGTTCAGCTCCCAAGCCTCCTACACCCTCTCTAGTCAGAAAGTGTCTTTCGAGAGATAGGGAATGAGCTCAGGAAATTCTTGGAAGCAGACAAGGCAACAGGGAATGACAAGAATCTTGGTGCGCCTAAACCCCCGAGAAGGCCTAACAGAGGCTATTCAGCTACACTATAGATATTGGTCTTTCATACAAGCCCTTGACTATGAACAACTCCCTATTCATTGTTATAGATGTCACCAGTATGGACACTTGGCAAAGGATTTCCCTCTGAGTATAAGGAGGAGGAGGAAACACAGGAAGGGAAAGAACAAGTCTGAGAAGGAGGAAGGGATAACAGTGGAGAGGCCTCCAACGAAGGTAGATAAGGGATAAAAGAAATGGGAACCTATGCCAAGGGAAGAGGAGGATACCATGTATATGTAAATGGAAGAGATAGAAGCACAGATACATGAGATGGAAGAGGAGTCGAGCCGAGCTGAGACAATGGAGGAAAATGTGGCTACAACAGTACCAATGGATGAGGGTACTATCCTCGATCTTGCTCCCTCATTTTCTGGTTCTGTTACAGATTTGGTGTCTCTTCTTTCGCGCCCTGGTCCTTCCAGGCCTTCACATAATTAAATTTCTCATATACGTGTAAAATCCATAAATTATTCACTAGACAGCATAATCAAATCTATCCTAGAACTTCACCTGGAATAGCATCCCCCTCCCCTCTCGGGAATTCCCGGTTCTATAAAACATGAAGGGGAGAGAAGCCCTTACAATCAGAGATCCCGAGAAAAGAAGGAAAACCTCCTGGAAGTGGTAGGGGGTTTAGGGAACCTTTTGGACCCTTCTTTGAGCCCAAAGTAGAGGGGAAGGAAGTCAAATCTGTCCAAAGCTCGGATTAGAGCCAAAATTGACATAGCAGATGGGAAGCACAGGTCTTTAACAGGGGTACTTAGAGTAGTTCCCACCCCAGGCATGGTGAACAAATGATTATTCTTTCCCTAAACTATAGAGGGATGGCTAGTAGCCCCAAAAAACTAGCTCTGAAGGCCTTAATATCCAAATATAGCCTGAATGTAATAATGCTCCAAGAAACATTAGGATCAGGAGATGATGCTAAATTATCCCTTTCTAAGATTTGCCCGGGATGGTCCTTTCAGTGTCTGGATGCCAAAGGAAGGTTTGGGGGTCTTGCCCTAGGCTTTAAAGAAGGAAAATTCAAATTGATTAGAGCACGGGGTTTGGAGCAGGCCCTGGCACTTGAAGCCTACTCCATAGACCTTTGCACAAATCTACTCCTCTTGAATATATACAGGCAATGTCAGGATCATATGGTTTTTTGGAATGAGTTTTGGGAAAAGTCCTTCATGGGCAATACAAACCTGATCTTAGGAGGGGACCTCAATTTCTCAATTGGACAGGAAGAAACATGGTGTCCTACTGCTGGTACTGACCCTTTGTTGAACTATTTCTCAAACAAAATTAGAGATGGTAATTTTATTGACATAAATATTCTTAAGATGAGACCAACCTAGCAGAATAGGAGGATTGGTGAAGCTAGGGTTGCAAAGAGGCTGGATATATTCCTAATCAAAGAGGAGCTTGTGGATAAAATTCATATGCTTAGGAAATGGATTGGTGAAGGGGGGTAATCGAATCATCATCCCATTCTCCTGGAGCTCAAAGGATCCCATGACAAACCAGGATCACCCTTCAAATTTAACCTTGGATGGCTTAAGGAGGAATCCTACAACTCCCTTTTCAAGTTTGCTTGGAGACCTCTGGGGGAAGAGGAGGGTTTAAACAAAGTCGCCCACTTCTAGGAGAACTTGAAACGAATGAAGAAAGCCACCATTGAGTGGGAAAAAAGGAGAAAAGATAAAGAGGAGGAGCGGTTAGAATGGATAGGAGAGGAGTTGGCCATAATGGAGAGCCTAGAGGAAGATGGATATGAAACACTAGAAAAAAAAAAAAAAAAAAAAAAAAAAAAGGAAAACTAAAAATCCTGGAGGTGGAAAAAAAAGAAAATTTTCCTGGAAAGAGAAGAACAGTGGAGATTAAGGAGCAGAGCAATTTGGCTGTCAATAGGGGATGAAAACTCGAAGTTCTTTCACAACTATGCCAAAGGGAGAAAGAATACAAATACTATCTGGGGGATGAAGATGGAGGAGGATAGGATAACAAAGTCTTTTGAGGATATGGCTACCATGGGAAGGAACCACTTCAACAATCTTTTCAAAGCCTCTGAAGTAGTGGCTATAGCTAAAGTGGTGCGAGTGGCACAATTCTTCCCCAGATATGTTGAGGAAGAGGAAAATGAGATGTTGTCGAGCCGGGTGACAAAGGAGAAGGTGGAAGGCATTCTTAAATCAATGCAAAAGGATAGGATCCCTGGGCCGAATGGGTGGACAATAGAATTCTTTCAACATTTTTTTGAATTAGTGAGGGAGGATCTAACATGAGTTGTGGAAGAATTAAGGATAAAAGGAGATATCTTCGAACCATTAAACTCGACTTTCTTAGGCCTTATTCCAAATTCGGAAGAGCCTGGCTCATTTGATGATTTCGGGCCTATATCCCTCTATAATTGCATATAAAAAATAATTGCAAAATTCATAGCAGTCAGACTAAAGTTGATCTTGTCTAGAAACATCTCGAAAGAACAGTTTGGGTTCTTGGATGGAAGGCAGATACATGAAGCAATTGGAGTGGCTCAAGAAGCAATGCACAACATCAAAAGAAACATGAGAAAAGGGACGATAGTAAAAATTGACTTACCAAAGGCCTATGACAAGATAAGTTGGCTATACATAAGGATGTTGTTGACTCATCTGGGCTTCAATATAGTTTTCACCAACTGGGTGATGGGATGCATTTCTGACGTTAGTTTTGTGGTGTGGATCAATGGGACAGCATCCCCTTTCTTGAAAATCCAAAGAGGACTTAGACTCTATCGCCACTATTATTTCTTCTGGAAGCAGAAGGTTTAAGTCAGATGCTGGTAGAAGCCAAAAGAAGGGGGGACGTCAAAGGCATTGAAGTAGAGATAAATATCCATATGACTCATTTGTTATTCCTTTATGATATACTCATCTTTAGTGATGGCAATAGAAGGGACATCAAACACATAAAATCCATTCTAGACCTTTTCCTCATAGCCACGGGTATGAGCATCAATGTACAAAAATCTTCAATTCTATTCGAAGGCCTCTCGGGAGAGGATTCCAGAAGGATCTTAGGGGAGCTCCCTTTCGAGGTTAAGACGATGTATGAAAGCTTCAAATATTTAGGCTTTTTCCTCCAACCTGACTCCTATAATTTGTTAGACTGGATGTGGATGGTGGAAAATTTTGAAAAAAAAAAGGCAAAACATTAGAGTTATAAATGCCTCTCCAGAGCAGCCAGGATGGTGTTAATCAAGTCAGTGTTAATGGCTATCCCGGTTTTCTGGGTTGCGCTAACTTGGATGCCAAAAGGAATACTGGATAGGATAAGAAAAATCTGTAGCAAATTCCTGTGGGCAGGTTCAAAGGAGGAGGCAGTGCTCCCATGGATAGCATGGGACAAGATAGCAAAACCAAAGGATTGGGGGGGCTAGGGCATAAAAGAGCTTCCCTCCTTTGTGTCATCCCTAGCAGCAAAAATGGGTTGGAGAATTCTCTCGAAGGAAACCCTCTGGACTATGGTTATAAAAAGAAAATACATCAACCCAAAACTGTTGATTGAATGGTTGCAGACCCCTAACAAAAAGCTCTTTCGGGCATCGGTGGTTTGGAAAGCCACCCTTGGGTCATTGAAAATCATTAAGGAGGGATTGGTATGGCATATAGGTAAGGGTGATCAGGTTATAATTGGAAAGGACCCTCGGGTTGGTTGCAACGAGGGTTTCTCATTGCCAGAAGAATTAAGAACCCATCTATCCCCCAAAGGGTATGTATTCTTAAGTCAAATAGAAAAATTTGGTTTCTCATCGATATGGAAACAAGCTTGGAAGTCAGGCGAGGACTTGCAATTAGATCTGCAATGGAACGAGGCTTGGAAACTCTACACGAATGAACTTGTGCATTCAAATGTCCGTTTCAGAGACTGACCAGATGAACTAAGACGGATCCATGCCCCTTCAGGAAGATATTCTCCAAAGTTTGGATACTCATACCTAATGTCCAGGAAGAGGTGGGAGGCACGAAAATGGTGGGAAAAACTGCTCTGTAAACTGAAATTACCAACAAAAGTTAGACAATTCTTCTGATGTATATTGAGGAACAAAGTCCCAACATGTGATAATATCCAAAAAGGAAAGGAGGAGGGGCCAAGATGGTGTTCTCTTTGCAAATCAGATTCTGGATTAGTCTCCCACCTCTTCATCCACTGTTCCTACAGCAAGTCAGTTTGGTCAGAAACTCTGAAGCTTCTTGGCACGTCTCGAAGCTGGATCGGGGTAAATGCAAATGAAGCTTGGCAGGGTTAGTGGAACGGTAGCCAGGATGAAAACTGGAAAGTGATTCCACTTCTAATCTCTTGGGGGATTTGGTTAGCTAGGAACATAAGTATCTTCAGAGACCAGGGGAATTTGCATCACCAAGTAGCAACTGAATGTGCAACCATCTATGAGTTAATGTCGGTCCAAAAACCCAAATTAAATCTCAAAGTGATCATACCCGAACAGATAAGAGGTGACATCTCGTGGACATATTTCAACGGAGCATCCAGCCCTGAAAAACTTTTAGGGGCGGGTTTAGTGATTCATGTCATCCCGTGCAAAATATTGGAAGCCTCGGTAGGCCTGGGTCGTGGCACAAATAATTATGCAGAACTCAAATCTCTTCACTACCTTTTATGTTGGCTTATTCACCTAGGTCATCTCTCTGTCCAAATCTTTGGAGATTCACAGAACATCATAAAATGGTTCAAAAAGGAATTCATTTGTCAAAAATATTTACTAAGTCCTATTCTTGAGGAACTTTGGCTATTGAAATAACATTTTACTTACATATTTGTGTGTCATATTTACAGGGAACGTAATGCAGAGGTAGACCTCCTTTCTAAGGAACGTATACAACAGGATATGGGCAGTTAGAAAATCAAAGAAATAGACCCTGAAGGGTCAGTGGATTTGGATCGTACTCCATTTATCTAAAATCTATTTCATGTTTTTAATTATGATCGCATTACTTTTTACATGTATATATGACTATGTCTGGTTACTCAAACTAAATGACCTAAAATATATAATTTTTTTATTTTATTTTATTTTTTGAAAATCAGAAACTTCATACTATAAACTCGTTTACTTTGTTGAACAATGGTTTTTTAAATAGACTGTGTTCATGTTCCTATTTGGGTTGGTTTTTCCTCATAAGAGGAGGCCAGGAATTGTCACGGGGCATACATGTCACTTTTTGGTGTATGGTTAAAACTGGTGAATAGTTGGCTTTTATTTTTGAAATGGTTGAACCTCTTTCGACCGGTCTTCTGAGGGGTTCCTCATATGAGGCCCAGAGTAAAAGGAATGCTTCAATTCATGTGCAATGTAACTCTTTATTTTCTCAAAAAAAAAGTTCGATTTTTTCCCTAAAAAAAAAAAAAAACATGAATCTCCCCCCATAAAAAAGGTATCATTGGCAAATTGAGAGTGGTTCATGCTCTTAACTCCTTTGCTGAATTGGATGTCAGTGATAGAACCACATTGTCTGTTGTGCTCTAGATTCCTACTCAAATATTCTGCCATGATGATATAAAGGAAGGGAGATAAAGGGTAGCCTTTCCTAAGACCTTTAGAGCTTTGAAAAACTCTCCCTAGTCTTACATTAATTAAGGGGGCAATCCAAGGACCTTGAATACATGCTTTTACAATTTGTATGAAATCATGGACAAAACCAAACTTTTGTAGGACAACTATAAGGAAGGAGTGCCTAACTCTGTCAAAGGCATTGGCCATATCAAGCTTTAGAATGAAGCCTTGCTCTTTTTTGGATAGAATAGAATGGATAACTTCTTGTACAAGAAAAATATTGTTGACTATTTGTCTATTTGGGATAGAGTGTCCTTGATTGTCAGAAATCAAGATGGGGAGGAGGTGTTTGAGCCTATTTTCTAAAATCTTGGAGATACTATTGTAGAATGAATTGAACAAAGATATAGGTCTAAAACGATGGAAAGAGGAAGGTTTGGATTCTTTAGGGATAAGAGCCAAGAATGTGGAATTGGTATTGCCTCCTATTTTCCTTTTTCGGAAAACCCAACAAATCGTTTTTAAGAGATCTTTTTTTATGAGCATCCAAAATGAGTGGTAGAAGGAAATAGAGAAACCATTGGACCTTGGAGCTTTATTAGGATGAAGATTCCATATTGCAGATTGAACTTCCTCTTCTTCTACTTGTTTAGAAAGAGCAGCATTAGCAATTAGAGATATGCCTAATGAAGTCATCATAGTTGGAATTCCATATATCAGCAGAAAGCAAACTTTTGAAATGTTGAGGCGCTTCCTCTTTGATTTCTTCTTACCCCTTTATTTCAACATTGCCTTCACCTATGATTGACTCAATGCAATTTTTTACCCTTCTCATTTTGGTGGTATTGTGAAAGAAGGTTGTGTTCTTATCTCCAACATGTATCCATAAGTTCTTTGATTTTAATCTCCAGGTTTCTTCCTCTCTTCTATTATTCTTGTATATTTCCAAGTAGATTTCTTTTTCTTTCATTTACATTTCTTTTGTAACCTCTCCTACTTCCATGCTCCCCAGGACATGGTCTAACTCCATTTGTAGCTCAATTTTCTTTTTATTTGGCTCTTTATAGTGCAATCTGACCCATTCCTTTAGTTCATTTTTAACTTTCTTTAACTTGGTTTCCCAAATGAAACCTAGGGAACCACTTTAGTTATAGGTTGAAGATACCAGCGATTTGAACTCTTCAATATTGGACCAAAGAGGATTATATCGAAAAGGGAGCAATCCAAGATTTTTGCTTTCCCCAAATTTTATAGCATGACACGGTCTCTTTTTCTTATACAAAGGACCAATTTTATAGCCACAGTGTAAAATCAGACTGGGTTTATTGAATTGAACTTATTGAGAACTACTGATGTTGCATCGACCTAAAATTCCCAACCTCAGGTGATTTCATTCTTCGAGGTATATCAATAAGTTTGGGCATTTATCTTGATTCTCTATTTTGTGTTGAAAAGAATTTGGCATAAAATTTCCTCCTTGCACCTTTGGCTTCAAAATCATATTACGTCTATCTCCACATAGTTTTTGTTGGACATTTGAATCAGAGTCGTTAAACCAAGGTTGCCAACATTATCTTTATCTTTAAAATGAGCAGGCATAGAGTTGATGTACTTCATTTTGAAGATCATTTTTTATGAATTACGTTTTATGATGTTTTAATCAAATTGTTCAGTTCCAAGAGATTGATTCATTGTTAAATATAAACACTTGAATTTATAGTGAGAACCACTCCTTGTTCTTTATTTTTTAAACTTACTCTGGTTCATTTCTTGTGGGAATGACTTGGGCTCTAATTAGGTATCAAGACATTTTGTTCTCAAGAACCATTGTGTGATAATACCCGCGGTCTTGGAGACCTCTACAGTTCTGAGACAGATTCGGGTCCTGTGGATGGGGTTGAGGTTTTGAGGTGCCTTTGTCTGTTTTTTTAAGGTTTTACATTTAGTGCACCTTGTTCAACAGGCGGGTAACGTTTGTAACCTTAGTATCCATATTGGTTTGTGATTCCACTGTACCATTTTTCTTTTTTGAGATTCTGTCTCTTGTTTCCTTGTTTTTTTCTTCAAGGTGTTTTATGTTCAACTAGAGGGGGTCTTGTTTTGGTTTCTGGTGAGAATCCTTTCAAAGGAGGGAAGGAGATGATTCAAGGGAGGTCTAGGGGAGACACGATGAGAGAGAGGGGGAGGAAGAGGGGATGAAGCATTGGGGGAGGGGGGGGAGGATACAAAGGATTCGGGGATGAGAGGAAAAACATCCTCTCATGTAGGGGGGAGGTCAAGAGAGGGAGGTAAAGAAGCAAAGGGATTGGAATCAGAAGGTTGAGAGAGAGAAGAGGAAGAGGGAGGATCAACCCGGGGAGGGGGAATAGAAGAGGAGGGGATAGAGGTATTTGGGGGCTTAATTCCATATTTTTTTTGCGTTTGAAAATTTCCCATTAAGGTTCTTGTGTTTCAACTTATTATTATACTTCTCTCTTTGGACATCTATTTGCAAAATGATTGTATTCATGACATACCTTGCATTTGAAGGGAAGTTACTTGTAGTCTAGTTGTTGTATGTGACCCCAGTTATGTACCTTGATCTTTACAACTTATGGTAATCCTTTTCCCTGGTTAACTTCCACACAAATTCACGCACAAGCATGCATATTTTCTTTTGGTTCACTTCTATCAATGTATTTTCCAAATGCATTTCCTATAGATTTAACAGATTCATCTCCCTGACAATGAAGAGTAAGGCGAGGGAGTTGAACCCATACCGGAACTGTGTTAGGGACATCAAACTCGGGATCAAAATATGGGTTCCATCTATTCAGATATATACCTTTGGTTTCCATGAAATATGGACCATTCCTGAAGATAAAATCTCTGTATTCCCTGGATTAAAAATAGAAAGTGAAATAGCCTTTACCACATAAGTGAATGGAGATTTGGCCTTGAGTTAAAGGAGCCAAGTTTATTTCCACCCATTTTTTCACTACTTTTGGAGAGGGCCAAAGGCCCGTGAATTGACCAACCAAGCCTTTCTCAGACAGAGAAAGAGCAGCTCTTTGAGGCATCATAGGTGGCAAGAAGATTTCAAGAATATCCTCAAGTTTTTTGACAAACTTGGAGATTGATGGACGCTCTCGAGGAGCACCCATAGAGGAGACAAGTCCGGAAAAGGCTAGGGATGCAGCATCAGGGGATATCACAGCAACAGAGCAATCCCCCTCTAGATCAGACTCCGGAGGGGCCATGGGAGAAGTAAGAAAAGGGAGGTTTAGGTCGCAACCTTAGAGGGAGAGCGCAGTGCGAGAGAGCAACTTGTCCTGAAACCACTAATTTCAAACCTCAAATTTTAGTTCTCTAAACTCAAATTGTTTTCCTTCTTCACAAATATCCCTTTGATTGTAGATCTTCCCACCAATTTCTAGTGAATGAGGTGGCTCTTACTGCACCACCAAAATTTCCAAGAAAATAAATGAAATCAAATTTAAAAATCAAAAGCTTCAAAAACTCTCCAAGCTTGGTTTTATTTTCCTAATCTTTCCTACTCTATTTTGAGAAATAAATTCTTGTTTTTTTTTCAAGTGTAGGAATATTTCCAATGAAGCCATTTACGGATAAAAATCTCTAGTATGCTCACAACCAAATTTGAAAATTACACCTGAATGTTTGCAAGGATATGAGAGATCAATTACACATATGGATTAAATGCTAGGATTAATTGAAGAATGGAAGAATGTTGTGGCCTATTCACCTTTTGAAACCAATCTTCAATGTAGTCCTCATTCTCTTGTCTCTCCTCCAAATGCTTGAACATCATTCTAGATCTCCTGTCCATAAATGGATTAGTTTGAAACTCTTATAGTGCAAAGATTGATTGAAATTTATGCATCCTATTTATCATGCTTTATATATGCAGCTAAAAATGGTATTCAAAGCTAACCCCTATGTATACTTCCCCATGTTACTAAGATCTTGTTGTCACCAAGTCATCCTTTCAACATGATTTAAATTTTCCATGAATCAAACCAAAGAAAAATACTAGTACTGATTAAAATTCCTAATGCCTAATCCATTAGAACTATCCCCGATAACAACACCAAAAATGTCGGGCAATTCAATTTCTTAAATTTCTTTCATTAAATTATCAACCAGGGATACTCGTAAGTTTGTGATGATGCCAACAAAATATATGCAAGGGCAGGCTACTGACTCTAAGCTAAGCAAACTTGGTTGTTGTGAGCAAGAAAACATTAAGTTCCCTTACAGGAGGTCCTTCCATAATGTTTCACAAGACTTATCAACAATCAAAATTATCAAGTATTCATATAAAAACAATAAATCATATAAACCCATAGAAAGCATTAAGACGAGTTACATGACTTACTTGTTGTAGGCAATAAAACACTAGGCTCCCTTATAGGATGTCTTTGCGTAATGTTTCACGGGACCTGTCAACAATCAAGATTATAACCCAACGTATAAACTAACCAATATTAACAACAATTTATAATGCAATAAAATGCTTCCTTGATCCATTTGGAGTGAGCTCAATTACCTAAGAGCAAAGTGACAAACTATTCCCTAAATTCATACACTACATTAAATCAATTTACATCTAAACTATAGAATGGAAAGTTATGTAAAAGGAAGCTTTATTCTGTTCCATCATAAGTTGGATGCATGCTCCAAGAGTCCTCCCTCTTGGAATGGAGGAGGCACTTCTATTTATACATAAACTTGAGATAGCTAACAAAGATTGAGATCCACAAATCTCTCCTAGATCAACAAATGTATCATTTGGTTGCAACCACGTGCTAACACTTAGCAAGTAACGTCTCTACAAATCCTCTCACAAATCTATAATATCTTTGATAAGAAATCTTATCGAAAATTCCATGATTCTTCTCCATGAAGTATGCTTGAAGGGATCTCCCAAATCTTCATCAAAATTTCAAGGGGTTGAAGAAGAAATTCGAATTTGAGGCTTAGTGGTCAAATATGACTTTGTTGGAGTCTTCAAATACACCTACAAACATCATGAAACTCATCCCACTTTCTTATATAAGTGAAAACATGTTATTTTCCCAATATTTAATCATAAATTCACTAAAAAACACTAAAACAAATGCATTGGAAAATAAGAATTCTAAACCCAATATAATCATGAAAATAGTTTAATGTAAGGGTATAGGAAAGAGAAATATGGTTTAAAAGTGAAGTGAAATTGAAGTGAAAGGTTGGTAAAACAATGATATTTCAGAAACTCAACACCATGGAATTCATTGACTTTTGTATTTCATCCTTAAAAAAAAAGGATTTCTTCCTTATTTTCATCCATCTTCTTTTCCATTTCTTTTTTAAAGACTTTAAGAGAACATAAATAATCCACTCATTTCAACATAATATGGTCATTCTCAATTTTTTCCTTTAATTAGGAGAACCTATATTTTGAGTCTAGTAGTACTCCTAATTATCACAATTTTTAGTCACCCAAAAATAGATAACTTCAATCAAAATTTATGTCAATCGTAAGTTACCTTGATTTGGAGACTATATGGATGGTTGACCTATGCCTTGATATATTTATGAAATTTGAGCCCTTCTGAACTTGAAATTTTGATACGTAGCAGCCCAGTATGGTTTCTTTATTATTTTAAAAATTACAAAGTCAGAAACTTCACTAAAGAAGAATTATAGTGAAAATAAAGAGATGGCTCGGTTCATACCGATTTCAAGATAAGTCACAAACCTTGACTCCATAGGCTATATCTCCAAAAGTATAACAAATCAAAGCTTGAAGATTTGACCACATACACTTAGCTATTTCACCTTAGTCTCCTCCAAGTTTTGTCTAATATTCCTAGAAAAAAAAAAAAAAGTCATAGTGACAATTCCATGATTCCTTGATTGAAGGAGAAAATCTCTAGGATCGTGGGCTCTGGTAGCAAATGTAATGATCCAAGTGTCCTAATAATGATAAAAATTCAATGAGTACAGTTTAGTTTGAGGTGGAAATATCCTCTTACAATGAATCCAATACAAAAGACAAGATGAGATGATCCTAAGGCTAAGTCTCCTTAGTATACATATAAGAGGTAAAGGGAACACTAATAATGGATGGACATGATGAAAGGTTCTTACCTAAATAATAACATAACAATATAAATGTAATAACTCAATATCTAGGGCTTAAAAACCAGTTTTATGTGCTCAACAAGCACTCCTTACTTCTCTAAAATCTAGGGATAAAATAATCATTTAACAACAAATTTTGGGGTCTTGCCTACTCTAAGGGCCCAATTGATTCTTAATTGTTTCCCTCCCTTAGCTCTATATAAGTATGTTACTTGCCTTTAAAGATATTACATTTTCTTCCTATGGAGACTAAGTGATGTATCAAGAGTGAAACCCCATTCCAAAACCTCAAAATCACCTCAACTTCTTTCCTTGATTCAAGATTATGAGATGACTTGAGAACATAACATAAAGGGTTGTTGCATTTTACCATCTTATCAAAATTATTTTGAGATACCTCTTTTATTGGTTGACCACCCAAACTAAATAAAGAACAAGACCCTACATCTTCTAATGAAGTTTCTTAATATTGGATTGTATAATCTAAAGAATGGATAACTAGGATGAAGGGATTGTCACAATTTCTTGAACTGAGAGATGTACCCAAATTGCGGGAGAAGACCTATAGTCCAGATCCTTTAAAACCTCCTTAATATGACAAATAGCAATAAAACACTTAACAATAGAAATAAATTATTATAGTATTGATAACACGAGGAATCAATAGCAAGGGTCTTACCTTGAAAATTCAACCAAAGTTTCATCAACATTTGACCAACGTTGACCAAGACTTCCTCATATGTGTTTTGACCAACGTTGACCAAGACTTCCTAAGATGTGTTTTGACCAACGTTGACCGAGTTTCTGAGGTATGTTTGATCTGTGTTGACCAAACTAATCAGTGATCTGTTTGACCTGCAATTGATTGAGTTTGACCTCAGATGTGTGGGCCGCATTGCTTCAATGTTTGACCGAGTATTTTTGGGCAATTTGATTGAGTTGATTAGTTGTTGCAGAAGCTCGGATTTTGGTGTGTTTGACTAGTGCTATATTTTTGGCCTGGGTTGACCAAGTTTGACTTGTAAATATCAAATTGCACTTTTGTTGAACCAAACAATTTCTCCTAGAAAAAAATTGTTGAGTGTTCTCCCGAGATTGGGTTTCCCAATGCAAAATTATGGTGTCTATAGTGTGCATGGCTATTCTACTGTGATCTTTACTGTTTTCATTGCATTTACAGTTGAATTTTCTGAATGTAATTACTTAATGATGTTTTGAGTGTGCTAAAGTAATGTCATATATCATTGGAAATAAAAAATTGTGCTTGTCTAATTAGCACTAGAAAATCAACATCATATCATAAGAGGTATCAAATCTAATAAGGTGTAGTTTTTTTTTTTTTGCATTTAAATAAAAAATAATCTTTTTATACATAGTAAGTACTGAGTTAAAAATGAATCTATGCCATTTAATCCCAAAATTTAATTTAATCTTTTTATTATTCCACTATATTATCAATAATAAAATTAAAGTATGCTTTAACATTAATTGAATAATACTTTATCATTATTTTTACACTTCCAATCCATTTAATATAATTTTAATTAAAAATATAATATTAGAAATTATTTATATTAATTACGTCCAAGGCGTTCTCTCTATGGGCTTTTGATTTGCAAACATTTTTCACTGTAGCGAATCAGAGTGCATAAATTTTATCCTCCTCATGCCTATCTAAATATGACACATGGCTTCTTTTTCATAGTATCAGAAAAAATTAGGTGGCGACAAAGTTATTGTCGTGGGTTCACATTTCGTTCGAGGGTTTTTCTGACGTACATGCGAGCAAGGCGATAAAATTTGGTTCAATTGATTGCATGGAGCATATAAAATCGTTAGTTGAAGGAGGTGTTGACGTTGCTGAGAGGGTCTGCAACTTGACACAATGATTACTTGGAACTTATGGCATTGCCACTCCTCGTTGCAGGAACAAAGTGATTACTTGGAACCGCTGCCATCGGCACTCCTCGTTGGAGGAAGGATGCAGATGTTGGTTGTTTGCACAGTTGTTGGAGAGGGTAGAGGGAATGACTTTGAAAATCGATAATCTCTTTGATTTAGCTTTAGGATTGAATGTCATGGATCCTAAAGTGTATCTGACTTATCTCAAAATTATGAAGATTACTAGCAATGCAAATATTTCAGAGATTGTTGCTCAAGTTGGTTACTCAGACTAACCCGAAGCATCCTCTTGGTTGGATTGCGACGACGAGGCTAGAGGAGGTTTTAGGGAAGATACATGTTGCCTTGATTGCCAACATGGGAATGCCCATGCATCATTGGTTGACTTAAACCAAGTCTGAAGCGTTGTGAATGTCGTACAAATGGAGTCGATACGTTGCTCAAGTTAGTTGTACGAGAGACTGCATGAAGATGAAACTGGATCCTGTTGAGTGGAAGAACTTACTGATCCAAGAAAATAAGCTCTAAGATAAGTTGAAAATGAATCAAGGCATGACTCACGGATTCTAGTAAGCCGTGAAAGAGAAGGCCTCCATCCAAGATTATATTTTATCTGTACAATAGAGCCAGATATTAGCATTAATAGACAATGTTCACAAATGGCAGTTTATTTCAATTACTAATATTGTTTAATTATATTTGGATACTACAGTTAGCAGTCTATCTTTGAGAGCAACTCATCTCCAACCAACTTAGATTTCTCTGATTTCCAAAAATATGAGAGCTTGCCACCAGGTAACCTTAACAAAAAAGATCTTTCAGAAGTATCTAATGAAATCCCTTCAATAATGACACTTGGGTTCTCATTACCAGGACTCAAAACAACCAACCTCCCAACCTCTCGACAACACCATCATCTCCAAAAAATGAAAGGCGTAGATCAATATAAGGTAGAAAATTAAAGTTCAAATAGCCTCTGCAACCGAGTAAAACAAGAATGAGATCCTCATTACATACTATTGAAGATATCACTTATTATACATCACAATTCAAATGCTCAAAAACAAAAGTTCTATGCATTGAGCCTCTTATAAACTATGACCTGGACTGACACCCTAATAAATATCATCCTCTCTTTAACCATCAGGATTTTCATACAAGGCTATGTTTCCTGAATATATGAGTGGTTGTTCCAGGTTTTTTCTTCTTAACATACTTTTCAGCTGCATGACAAACAATACATATACTAGTAAGCAAAATGAATAGGATGTGAATAGCTCAATGCAACATAATCAACATGGAAAACGTGGACTTGGCATCTTTGAACCAAAGATTCAGTTGGCATGGAATGTTCCCAACCTGTATGGTGATCTTAGATGCCACACACGAAAACAAATAAAAATGTACAAGCAAGTGCACATATGAAAGGGCATTGAAATTTTAGCTTTGCAAATTGATTTTAGTTAGTTAACATATTTTGTTTGTTTGTTTGTTTGTTGGTCTGTTTTAATGCAATGATTCTATAACATGAAAGAAGTCCCAAAACATAAGTAAAATCATATCCTATAAATAGTTATAAGACCACGATTAATGAAATTGTTGGAGTTTTCAAAGAATATACAAGTTATAAACTTAGAGCATAACATAATGCCAACATATCATATATCCCATTTGCCTTGGAATGAACTATTACAAGATGCAACATTTCATGATTGCCAATATGTGATACCATAAAAAAAAATATCTACCACTACTTAGTAGATATCTAGGGCAAGTTATGTATGGATTTAATTGTCTTAGATATATCGACAAATTCCTTCCAATTAATAGACACGGTGTGGAGATAAAATTAGCACGTCTACTTCTATCCCTATAGAATTTCAATAAGAGGAAGAATCTACCAATGACAATCATTGTACCTTGAATAACATCTCCCATATCATTCACCTCTATACAATTTTGTGGCAGCCAAACGTCAAAGTTGAAGCTAACATTATCAATTAAAGCCTCATAACATACATAACATGTAAAGCAAGGAAAAATCATTCCAGAGAGGCTCTAATCAAAGTAACATGCTAAGCCCTTAATAGATATTTATTCAAAGATGATTTATACTTCCCCACTTCTCTCAAGCCTGAGCCGGAAGCAAGCCACTCATAGATGCTATTAGATAGGGAGGATCAAAGATGGAATGAATGTTATGAAGCTATATAGAGATGTGTTTCACTGTTTTCCTTCCTTTCCATTGTAGCAGACTCGCAGTAGCCAACACACCATAGGGACTATCATTGTGGGAAGGCTAGAAAATAAAAGAAACAAAGATAAAAGTGTGTGCCTAAAATAAGACCTTTAAAGGCTTCTCTTGATTTTAACATGCAATTTATAAACATAACAACCATTTTACACACATCTACATGACTTCAAGTGATATAGTTGCAACTTTCTCTCTAAGCAAGTCACTAATGCAAATGGAAAGTCATTACAATCTTGATTATAATGCCAATTGGAACAATTTCAATACAACATTGACATTTGTAGACCCATATAATAACCAAAATTGTGAGCAAGAAAGATTTTTTCTCAAGAGTAGATAAGAAAGAATTTGAATTTAATATTCACCTAAGCTAACCAGATTGACCTAACAACTAATCATGCCACATTACATAAAATTTAACCTACTCAACACGTGACATAAACACAACATGCAAAGTTTAGGTAACAACTAAAATAATTCAGACCACCTTAACAATAAAATTGCAAGCACAACATGTGCAAAACAATGCTTCATGAATTCGTTCTGGTTAAGCATTATCAAATTGCACATAAATCAAAACAACTCCCACAAGAATCAAGAAGCAAATCATTAGGGGAAATTGCCCATAAAACTTCACTTTTGCTACAACTGTAATTTAACTACAGATAAGCCATGGTAAAAAATCACGATGAACTCTTTTTGCAAAACAACTGTCTCACAATTTCAAAAGCTTCTATACTCGCATGCCTCTCACTTTACTGTTTATGTGGAATTCTAAGCTATTTGACTTTAAAGTACATAAATAAGGACAATGTTCAAGTTTATGAATTTATTCATAATTTAAATCTTCGAATGATTCATGCATAGAGTTAATGAATTTATTCATTATTTAAAGTTTGAAATGATTCACGTATAGGGTATTGTAAATCTTTGTTATATTTAATTTCCAAAGTACAACCATTTTGCTTTACAAGGTTTTGTTATGCATTATCAGGTTCTATAAAGTCTAAACATCACCTTCTCGACACATCAGAAATAAAACATTCTGTGCAAAGCAACAAAAGAGAAAGGATGTCATGTTTTCTCTTTCCTACCTCCTCCTTTGTCTTCCTAATTATGGTCCATAACACTTTGATCCTCGTCAACGTATTATTAGATCCTTTTAGCACTTAATTTATCAAGTTTGAACATTTGTCATTTACCATGGATAGACAAAATGTTCAAGGCCAAGGTGTCAGACTCATGGTGTTTAGGTGAAGGGGCTTGAATCTCAGTGTCCAATTTGTGAACACACAGGGCACACTGTACCCATGTGTCAGACACACTGCATCACATGTCTATTGTGATGGATGGGCACCTGACACATGTGGGCCCATAATCCTGCCTGAGAGGATGCTCTATCACTCAAACCTCATATGTTAATCTTTTGTTTTTATTTTATTTTTATTATTGAGCTAAAACTCTCTAACACAAATGTTTTTAAGCCTACATGCACTACATCTTTGGTGTTCATTTGTAGTGGGTATATTTTTCTCATTTATGTACTTTTGTGCATTTCATATGTAGCGTACTCATGATTGGGCATCTTCTCTCTCTAGTGCACTTTTGGTTAATCCTCAATGCACTTCTTTAGTGTTGTTTGTTTCATTTTACTGTAGGTTTTTGATTTGGTGTTTTTGTTCCATTCAATCCCCTATTTGTTTATGATATGAACTTGGTATTTGAGTGTGTGAGAACCTTTCCTACCTACTTTGCCGCTTCTAGGGTTTCTATTGTGTTGTTCATGTTGTTATGATTAGATAAGGGCATCTGAAAGATAATTGGAATAGGGTTGTTTTTCCTAATGTTTTGCTAGCTGTGGGTGGAGCTTGTTTTCAACACTAATAACAGAGATCGTGTCTATAGATTGGTGTGCCCAACATTGCAGTTAATTCAATGATTGTTGAAGGTCCCATCATGATATAGATTTCGCCACGATCAACACTTCAAATTTTTCCCCTATGCTTCTGTTCTTAGCTTCTCGAGTTTTCAGCGTTCCTTTGCACCTCTAAATGCAATTGCTAATTTAATTTATCTATTATAAATAAAAGTTATATATATTTCCCCTTATATTTCTATTCCTAGCTTATTGAGCTTTGAGCATTCCTTTGCATTTCTAGATGCAATTGCTGCTAATTTAATTTGTGTATTATAAGTAAAAATTATATATATTAATTTCACATTTAATTTATATATCACCTTAAAAATTATATTAAAAAATGAATTTAAAAAACACCTTTTTGCCTATTACCATTTCGATCAGAAACAAATTGAGAAATGTTAGAAGAACATAGGGTATACTTCAACTATTTTCATGTTGGACTGACAATATATTAACATAGTTGAAATATGTTTGCTAAAACCCTCGAAAAGTCATTAAACCCTTGCCATTTTGCAAATGGTTTGGGTATTGCAGCCTCAGTTTTCTGAAAACACAGAGGATCGGGGGTTCCCACAATGGCTGCGAGGACAGTATTTCGTGCAATGTCACGGTTCAGTTATTCAAATCCGCGCCTTGCTGTTGTCCCCTGCAATTATCTCCGACAAACCTTCAACTCCGTCCCAAGTTCGATTTTTGGCACTCGAATAATACATTCGGATACTTTCCCACATCGATGTAGCACTTCTTGTGCTGAGAAATGCGCGGCTGGCTCAGTGAAACCACCTAATTTCTCTAGCGAAGTTGCGAATATCTCTCTCTCTTGCTTTTTCAGTACGGTGAAGACAACGGATTCAAAACCTGATCAGGAGGACCACGCCGCTTCGAAATCTCAGCAGGAGTACGACTTGGCTGAAAAACCTGAGGAGGTGGATGACTCCGCTGAAAAACCCGAGGAGGATGATGACTCGGCTTCAGAGTCTGAGAAGGAGGAGAAAACGGTTTTGAATAAGAAGCAGGATGCTGGAAAGGGCGTCTTAGGAGCGGAAATAAATGTATCTGATGCAACCAGGAGGGTTTACAGGAGACCCCTTTCTCCGGAAGAGGTCAA
This sequence comes from Pinus albicaulis, assembly GCA_034641835.2. Lineage (NCBI taxonomy): Eukaryota > Viridiplantae > Streptophyta > Pinopsida > Pinales > Pinaceae > Pinus > Pinus albicaulis. Next base: position 401,718,065 of record CM076570.1, read on the forward strand.
AGAAGCGGATGGAATCGGTTACAGGGTCATCGGCTCAGCTAAGCGCTTGGATGGCAAACCTTGGCGCCAGGATCCCATTTTTGCTGTCATTCAGGTTTGTTATTCACTTTCATAAAATTTGAAAGTAAAATATTTCGTTTAAAACGAAGATTACGGTTATGCAGGGGTTTCTTCAAAAACTTTTGTTATGCAGGGGTTTCTTCAAAAGAAGTCTTAGGGCTATTCACGGGTTACTTAACAAGGAAAAGAAGACTTAGGATTATGCAATGGCTGATATGTTTGCTTTTGGGTCAGGTTGGTTCCCATCAATTCAAAGTCTGTCGCGGGGATTGGATCTACGTTGAGAAGCTGAAGTATGCTGACGTTAAGCAGAAGGTATAAGGTACAATTGTTTTTTTTCCCCGAATGTTCTTACAGTTAAATCCTCAAAATATAGTGTTTGCGGCTACTTAATACATTATTAATTTGAATAAACCTGATGCTTATATCACTGAAAGTGATGCGATTGTTATCCCTTCAAACTGTGTCAATGGCTTGGACTTACTGCCCATTAATGGAAGATAATTTTTAACTGGTTTATGTGTTGCTTTCGTTTTTGGACTGGGTTGCGCCCACCAAACGTTAAGATAAAACAGATCAGATTGGATCCAAATCTATATATCTTCTCCAGCAATATTCAGCAGTACATCTGTAAGTAGATTCTAGGCTACTAACAGAAGACTAGAAGTCCAGCAGTAGCAACAGCACCGGAATATTCCAAAAGCTACAACACAAATAACAAAACTTTCCTGAGAAGGTGTGGGCACCAACTCTGGCCCAAATTCAAGGGCATTATGGATGCTGCACCAGGCGAAGAATAGCTCACCTGCAATACAAATTCCCAAAAAGACCTCTACTGACTACTCTAATGCCTAAGATCATAGTTAAAGCTAATGATACCACTTTCGCTTATTTGTCTTCATATGTTGGACTACTGGACTTTACATAAGTAACCAACGGAAAAGTGCAACTGACTTAAACTTTATCTTAACATACAATATGTTAACTAACAGAAATTATCGATGACAAAAAAAAATTCTAATGACCCGCACAGATACCTTTACTGAACAATGAAGCAGGCTATCTTTAGACATCATAGCAATAAAAATGCCAAATGCAGACAAAATCTGCACGTCTACAACATGATGAGTTGAGAGAAAACAAACATAGAATCTACTGGAATGACTATAGGAGATCACATTAGGTAGGTAGCCTTAGGAAGGAGGAAGCAGTAGGCACAGCTTCTTCATCCAAGGATGCGGCTAGAAACTGTCGTGCATTTATGAGTCAAAGTTCATTATGGACTAACACCTTTTGATGTAGTGATATTTGCCTTCCTTACACCATGGTCTTACCTCTAGCTTGTAACAATGACTGCAAATAGAAAGATAGGTTGTTTAGATATTATAACTCCCACCTCCACTAACATTACTCTTCACAACCGAGATTTCAATTAAGTTACACTGTGACAACCATTTTTGTAGGAGAACTCATCCTCAACCTTGGGGGATGAGTCGAATGCCATTTCCCATCTTGGAGTTTTGGGGGGACCATAGAGGGAAGCCCCCTTTGGAAGGGGCTGTCCCAGAGGACATGGGGGCCTTCTCCCACTCTCCTGAAATGTTTCTTGCCAAAAATGAGGATGTCTAGGGGACATCCCTTGATTGTTTTGGGGATGTTTGGATATACCCCTATCTAGATCAAAGCCCATGCGGCAACATTTCTTTGATAAAAATATTCACTTGCTGGTTTGACATTCATACCATGAAAGATATTATCTACAGTGCATGTTGGATATTGTGTAGTATGTAGTGGAGGTTAGTCCCAAATAATTTTTTCTCTCACGTGTGGTAGGTTCCTAATACCTATACATTCTTTATTTCTCTTTTCTTTTGAGCTCTAATATCCTTGGTGTCAAGGTCTTTCAAAGCTGTCTTTTATGATTCACTATTTTTATTGAGTTTTAAACTTTTATTACAGACTTAGCTTTTCCATGGAAAAAAATCGTATTTCTATTCAAAATCCAATGAAAATCGCATTCTTTATGTGCCTTAGGCATGTGTACACAAGAAGATGAGTTTAGAAATTTCATCTTTTTTCCTGAATACATTTGGATAAAAATAGATCACATGTCAAATCAAGAAATCCCCCACCCCCCCTACATTCCATTGAAGAGATTTTTCTCAAAAAATATGTCTAAAAGATAAGTAGTCTTACAACAGGGCTGAGATACTTGCATTACATATTATAATTGGAAAATACTAACATCTGAAATCAGTGTGAATGACTTCTCATCACCAGATATCAAATCAAAGGATATAAGATCTTGACTATGTCAAGGTACCAGAGAGATTCTTCCCAAATTGATGATACATCCTTAAACTATTGGGCTTCTTTGGAGAGAGCATTGACATGCATTTTATGTTCACGATATACATGGGTGCATGTTATAACCTCAAACAAGAATGCCGTCTCTTTTAACTAATTTGCCAAATCTTTCCGCTGAACACAGTGGATTTGAATATCCCCTTTCAGTTATTGAATAACCAAGGAATAACCACTGATCTACAAGCCTCTAATCCCCTTGCCCATTTATATCTTCAAAAAAAGACAGAGGACCATCATTTCAGCATAATAAAATGCTCCTCAGGTATGAATAAAACACCTCTTTCATTGCTATAGTTATCTTGGTCTTGTATTTCACCATCAAAGAAACCCCAAGGAAGGGATTTGTTGATACATAAGTCGCCCACCTGTTGTGGTTGTTCTATCTTAGAAGGTGATTTGTACATTGAAAAGACCACTGACCTGATAGCAAACCTCAAAGGTAGGAATTTGTTTCTTTTCAAAGATCCGGGCATTGTGTGCCAACTATATACCCCGTATAGTGAGACATGAAATTGTCTCAAAGTCTTTTAATTCCTTTTTTTTGAAACCAAGCTCTAAGGCATTCCTCCATTGTTGTACTGCTCAAATGATTTTCCATTCTAGTCATTTTTTCTAGATGTTTTCACAGATGTTGAGCATATGGACAATGAATGATTAAATGTGAAACTTTTTTGACGTCTTTCATACATAATAAACAGATGCTGGGACCCTGTCCTCTTTTCTGTAAGCCTTCCCATGTTGGTATCCTGTTTCTGGATTGAGCTATAGGAAGATTCTCATCTTCTTAGGCCCCTTGATTTTCCATATTTTGTTCTACCACCACACCTCTTTTGACCAACAGGATCCATTAAAGATGCATAACCTAAGTTTACAGTGTACATACCTGTAACTTTAGTTTTAGCCCACGTCAAGGAATCTTCTGAATCTTTAATTCTAATATGTACTCTTTTCAAATCTTTCAGATAGATTTGCCAGTTGTCCATTCATTCTCTACCCAGGTCAATAGGCTATGCCAATGTCTGGATCTACGCCAAACATATGTGGCATTGGCATCTACAATCTGATATAAAGTAAAAATGCCCTTTTCATGAATATGACATATCAAATTAGGACTTAGAGAAATCTATTCACTATATCCCATGATTAGTTCTGAGCCAGTCATTACATTCTTCCCATTGCCAGCCTACCATGAAGGAGATCTTCCAATGACAGGAAAGTCCAACACCAGGTCTTCTATTGATTTGAAACATTCTTAATGCTTTTTTGAGGGTTTCTTATCCAGTTCAGTAAAGAGGCAGAGGCTATATATTTTTGAAGAATGATAGCTTTCCAAAGACTTTCCTTTGTAATGAGATTCCAAAGACTTATTGCACTTGGACCCTTTCTGAATACATGTATCTGCTTTAATCTCCATCCTCTCTTTCTTTTTGGAAGAGTTGTGGATTGCTATTTGGCCAAAGGAATTGTTGTATCATAGTCCTGTATTCTAGAATCTTTGTTTTTATATATTTTTGCATGGAGAGAACGAGGTACATTCTACAATCAAGTATTAATGAGATGTGTAACACAATGTAACGATGACATGGCACATGTTGGTGAAAAAAAATATATATTAAAATAATAATATTAGAAAAATAACATTTAAGCATACTTAATATCTCAAGTGAATTTTACAACATGCTATGGATGAGATGTGTAAACTGAAGTAATCCAAATGAAACTAAAATGAAAGAAAAGTTGACATTTGTCATGTGAAAGTGAAAAACGGTCCATAGTAATAAAAGAAAATACAAAAAATAATAACAAAATAAACCAACACAGATACACCTCATTCCTTATCTTTTAAGCACATAACAATTTACTATTCCACTTCGTTTTGATCTGTATTGGTGCTTCATAGATTTAGGATTAAGATGGATTTACACTTGTTTTATATTTTTTATATTTTGAAACTTCAAATATTTCTCGCTTTCCTTGTCGATTTATGCATTGGAAATTTGGGGGGTACCTTTGACTGAAATGGACATGTACGTACTCCATTATTACTTTGTTTTGTGTTCCACATCCTCAAATTGTTAGGATATTCCGACACATAGGAAATAGTTAAGTATAACTTGGTTTAGCATAGAGTTAGGTAAAGTGTGTTTCTTTACTATGTACTTTTGTAACTTATAATCTGATGGTCACGATATGTAGTGATCTGACGGTTCATTCTCTCTTTAGTATTACCAACACTTGATCCATGGCTTAACACTCGATTGGTCCATGATCTCTATTTAAAGAGCATGGAGGGTCATTTGTCTGGTGACCGTTTATGAGAGAAGCTTATGTAAATTTTCTTTCTTTATATTAATAAATTGCTTGATTTGAGTGTCTTCTAGGAACAATGTTCGGGGCATAGATTGCAACCTGACTCCCACTTGCCAGGCTGCCATGAAGAGATGGCAAGGTACCTAACTTATCAAACATGCCATTAATATATGGCAGGGTACCTAACTCATCAATGGTACAGAGAAAAATGGAAACAAAACAAAATGTTATAGTGTGTGTTGCGTTGCCTATGGGGGAAAATGTTATTTCGGAGCCAAATAATATTGTATCTCACAGCAAAATAATAAATATTATACAAACTAGGATATGTTCAATTGAATTAAAAAAATAAATAAATCCAACCATGCATATCCCAAACTTATACAATTTTTAGTACACAACTTTTATTACTCTCTTTTGAATTGTGAACTTAATATTGATTACCAAGTCAAGACCGAAGGTTCAAAGAGGAAAAAGAGGAAGGAGGGGTTGTGGAAGAGGATAAATGTAGCGAGAACAAGATAGATGGCCCTCGAAAATGTGGATGGTGTAAATGAAATAAAACGGCCATCCTGTGTTTTTCCTGGAAGTTGTAAGGGTAGTTCTGCCAGATGAGTTTTATTAGTAAAGCCTGAAGATCAGTTACTCGGCTCACAGATTTCTTTTCAGAATGTGGCCTAGGATGTTTATTTGTTTTACTTTCAACTTAAGGTGGCCGAAGTTGTTTGTTTGTTTTGATTTCATGAATGGTGCACTTTGATTTGTGGCATATAGGTTACATCACCATGTCAAGGGTTCTATTCTGTTAAAATTGGCAACTAGGGCCAAACTCCACTTTGGACAACTCATATGATGGAGATGATATTTTTGTTGGATTCCTCTTTCCGAGAGGTGCAAGATTGATCTAAAGATCATCTTGTTTGGATTAGCAGAAGTTGGATTTTGAATTTATTCTCTCACACGTGCAAATTGTCAAGGTTGGCCAGAAATGTAATGTAGGGTCTTAAGCCCCAATAGATGTGTCTCCACCCCTCATTGATGGATATAAATTAGAGAGACTCACTCCTCATTTTGGACATCACTCATCTCATCATCTCTCTCTATCATTGGTTTGTACAAGCACTTGGAGCATCTCTCTCTGCCTCGCACGTGTGAAAGGAGGACAAAATTGCATAGCATATTTTCGGATAGTTTTAGGGCTGAAGTACAGAGCATTGACCAACGTTGACTTTGGGTCAAACCTCCTCCAAAAACTACGTTTTTCTAGGCAGAATTTTGATCTCAAAAAGCCGCATTCATTGGCACAAAAATCGAGAAATTATGGGCACTTTGACCAACGTTGACCGCAACGTTGACATTCATTTGATCGAGTTTGACTGACTTTTTCGGATCTGTTTTGGGCTGACTTTGACTACTGTTGGAGGCTGCATTGATTAAGGTTGACCGAGCTGTTTTGGTGAAGTCTTCTAGCTGGTTTGACCAGCGTTGGTTTTCTGGTTAGGGCATCATGTTGACTGCTGTTTGACTGAAGTTTTGGGCAAGTGAATTTTGTATATTGTACTCTCTCTTTGTTGAACTTTTGAAGAATAATAAGAAGATTTGATCAAAGCGTTTTCCCCACATTGGGGTTTTTCTTTGACATTTGCCAAATAGTGTCCTCTTGTCTTGGCTTGTCCTCTGGTTATTTGTTTATGTTCTATCAACATTTACTATCAATGTTAATGTGATTGCTAATCTGGAATTGAAACTGGGCTAATAAGAAAAGATTGAAGTAAATTGCTTTAAGCATAGAACATACCATTGTTATCTAAAATTAACATGGGAGCAGAGCTCATGTGAAGACAAAGCCCAAGCAAGAGTTAGAATAACATCACTGAAATCTATTAGACAAGCACAAGGGTCAATGGCTTCCTCATCATACTTGAAATCTGATGACAAGCTCAATGATAAGTTTGATTATCATGCTTGGAAAATGTCCATGGACTTGACTTTGGAGGAACAAGATGTTATGGACTATGTGCAAGGAAAGATTACTGAGCCTCCTTCAAATGCATCGGTTGCCACTAAGACCAAGTACAAGAACGAGGAAAACAAAGCGAAGAAGATCATCTGGGACTCTATTCACAAAACTTTGGTTGCTTATATCTCCGAGCTGGGCTCATCTAAGGAGATGTATGACAAGTTGGTTTGGATGTTCAGGGCTAGCAACGCAAACCAAGTTCTCTTTTTGAAGAACAAGCTGTAGGACATCAAGATGGATAAGGGAGAATCCATCCAATCCTACTTTATGAGGATTACCGAAATAAAAAATGATCTCTTATCAGTTAAAATGATTACTTCTCAAAGTGTCTGCTATATCAGGCGAGTACCTATCACCATGCTGCTCATCGGATCCATAGGAAGAATCTCCTGAACTATAGTCTACCATCTTGCTAGTCATTTTAATCTTCTTCTTGCAAGTATACCATGTCAGCTAAACCAAAGCATAAACATAACCAACATACCTCAATATAGTTTAGGGGAGGATATTTCGTCTGAAATATCAACCATATTAGTGCAATACATGTATAAACATAATCATAATCAATATATCACTATTATCTCAACCATTATCTAATTACCATGCATGACAATACCAACTGCATACAATGAACTCATGCACGACAATTATAGCCATGACAATGCATGCATAGATCCACATCGACAACAAACTTTCACAACAAATGCATATTCAACTGATCATGCATTCACGACAATACATCCCAACAACTACACTTTCAACTTCTACACGACAACACAATTGTAACAGTGACTATCGTCATGCACACATGACAAACACATAAACCACAAGTGTAATGAACACATATGCAACCGACATGTATACACGACAAACACATTCGCCCATCCAATCCAAGAGGTGAACCATGCTCTGATACCACTCTGTAACACCCTCCTTCCACATTTACCATAGCTTAACCGGTCCACTAGGGTAAACATGTGACGAAGAGTCACTATGATATGATTCAACTTCCCAAGTAAAGTTAAGGAAATGGAACCGACAAGACAAGACCAATCTAACCTTTCTCAGATGCTACAGGACCTTCAGGAGCCAACTAACCTTCCCAGGTGTTCAACCCCTGAGATAACTTGTTGTTTTGCTGATTTAGAGCCCTAGTCGCAATGATGACAAGCCCTCCATGCGACTGAAACCCTCCAGTCACATGCACAACAAGGCATCCATGCGACTACAAACTTTTTTAGGCAGTCTAGTGCCATTGACCCCAGATTCTGAGCCACTTTTTCAGGGCCCGTTCTTAGGCCACTGCCCAAAACTTTATGAAACTTCCATAAATGATAAATAACACAATGACAAGGCCTCTAATGCAAAGCTCGAACAAGGACTTGACCTGACAAGACCGAGCCATGATAGACATTCCATCAAACACATCATGAACATGTAATCTATAGGCCATATAAACACATTTGAGCATAGGGACTTCATACTTATTTGAGATTTGTCAAGGAGGTCTGGTGCCCTCTCATAATATCTGCAATATCATCTATTAGGTCATGCATTCATTGTTCATCCATTCACTAAACATAACATAATGAGAGCCATGTCTAAGATCTGTCATAAAACCATGCTTATAAACAACATATAATCAACAAAATAACAATGATAGAACAACCATTAAGATCACATAACAACAAGCACATTTACACATAATACACCAGAGGAAAGAGCTCTTATTAACATATGCAAAATGTAACCAGGTCAGCGACTTTCATGTACCATCCGACCATAGATTGGGTTGAACCAAATCTTTCTTTTAGCCAATCACCCATGTGCCATATTCCAAGCATGAATGTGGGACTAACAACATAACCAATCAAGGCTTCCTCAAGATTTATCGCAATCCGCCCAAGGGATTCCTAGGCCCAAACAACATCATAGAATTCATGTTTTACCACAATCTTGCCATATACCAGTAAAGGGATCACTAGGCCTTAAACAAGCATGGATGCCTTCGGAGCTCTCCACCTAAACTGTGAGGAATTTGTCTGTCTCCGCTCTCTATGATTTACTGTGTATCCTGCCATAACTGGTCAAGGGATTCCTAGGCCTAATGAGAGCATACACCTCTAGGCTTTACCGTGTATCTCGCCATTGCCGATCAAGGGATTCCTAGGCCCAACGAGGGTATTCACCTCTAGGCTCTATCGTGTATCGCGCCATTCACTGGTCGAGGATTCCTAGGCCCAATGAGGTGTTCACAACCAGGCTTTACTGTGTATCCTGCCATTACCGGTTAAGGGATTCCTAGGCCTTGTGATTTTTCTCGAGACCACCCCACTTAGTTTCGATACCATCCAGCAATCCAACTCAACCAAATAAAACAGAACCCCATCACACTATGGCTATCCAGATATGGCAAGGCAAGGCTAAAATCCACTATTACACATAGCAAGATCCTAGCCAATGACAACAAGAGAACCAAATACACACGTGCATGTACCATGCATGCCAAATCTAGCAAGGAAATCACAAATGCAAATCAATACTTGCAAGTAATCCCATTGTAGCCACTTGATCCTGCTCTTCCTTGCTTGATCTTTGCTTCCCTTTTTCTTCTTTGCCTTCCTTTGCTTTCCTTGATCCAATGCTAGAGTGCTACATGAAAACTCAAGTGTGCAAGAGTATGTGAGAGAGAATAGAGAGAGAGAGCTCCAAGCTAAAACTGACAAAAAGCTATGAAATGATCCTCAAAAGCCTTTTTATCAATGAGGTCTCTAATTTCTTCAATTTTCCATTATTTTCCTTCAATATCCTCCTCACATGCAACTTGTGACCTTTCACCTTCCTTTTCTCCTAATTTCCTTTATTTTCATAAATAAAATGCCAATTAATGCCTCTTGCCTTTCCAAAGTCTTTGCCATTGCCTTTGCCAATTTTTTTTAACCATAATAAACCAAATGAACACCCACACTAGGATGTTTTTCCCAACATTCAGCTTGGAATATGTGTCCCATGACCATGGTCTTATTTTTTCCTTTATTAACTTTATCACATGGATTTTTGAGCAGGGCTGTTACAAAACCCTCCCCCTTGGGAGAACACCGTCCTCAGTGTTCAGTGACACCTACAACCAGCAAGACTGCTGAAAAACCAAAACATATTACTTATGGAGCTTTATAACTTAGATCATTGCAATATTTACAATGAACATCCTGTTGAAAAGCAAACTAACATGACAACATAACAATATGAATCTCATACCGCTTATTGAAGCTTTATAACACAACTCGTTGTAGTATTTACATACATATACATATGCATAAGTGTGACCAACCTCAACTTTAAAACATATACCAAAACTGCTTTGCCTCAACCGACAAACAAGGAAGTCTACATAGCCGACATTTGATCAACCATCTCCCATGTAGCTTCATTGGGTCCAAAGTGCTTCCATTGCACTTTAACCTGCTCGATTGCTCGATTCTAGAACATGAACATCTTTCTCTGCAAAATACGTTGAGGTTCTGGCTATAATTCTCCTTCTGGTTCCACCTACAATACAAACCAATCAATAACATAATCAACATCCTTTACATATCTTTTAAGCAATGAAACATGGAAAACATCATGGACTTTCACTGTCAGAGGCAGTACAAGTCGGTAGGCTACTGGTCTAATCCTCTCAAGGATCTCAAAAATCCCACAATACCGAGGTGCCAACTTGGCTCATAACCCAATCTTCAAGGAGCTCTTCTTGGGCTTGATACACAAGTACACTTCTACCCCAACCTGAAACTCCTTAATTTCCTTGTGCTGATTTGCATAAATTTTCTGCCTGTCCTATGTTGCCTGTAGATTCTTCTTGATAACCTACATTTCCTGTTCCATCTCTGCCAACATATCTGGTCCTATTAACAACCTGTTAAATGGATCACTCCAAGTGATTGGAGTATTACAACTCCGTCCATAGAGTGCCTCAAACGGACTCATCCTTGGCAACTCCTGATACCCATTGTTGTAAGCGTACTCAACCAGAGGTAGGTACTCTTCCCACATCCGCTGTTGATGCATCACATACGTTCTCAACATGTCCTCTAAAATCTGTTGACCCTCTCTGTTTGTCCATTTGTTTGTGGAAAATATGCTGTGTTGAAGGTCAACTCCGTATCCAAACCTGCAAATAACTCTATCCAGAACATAGAAGTGAACTTATCATCTTGATCTGACACAATCTTCTTCGGTACACCATGCAACCTCATGACATCTTTGATGAATACCTATGCCACATCACTAGCTGAATATGTAAGCTTTACCAGAATGAAACGTGCTACCTTTGTTAACTTGTCCACCACAACCATGATGGAATCATGCTGTCTAGATGTCCTCGGCAAACCTATAATGAAATCCATAGAAATGAACTCCCATTTCCACTATGGAATCATAATAGGTTGTAGTAATCCATTTGGATGCTTACATTCTACTTTTATGGTTTACCTATTGGCCATCCAAGCAATTGGCCACAAACTCTGCCACGTCTTTCCTCAGATTCGGCCCATAGTAGAACTTCTTCATTGCTGTCAATATTTTCTAATATCCTGGGTGACTTGAATATGGCTTAACATGAAATTCCCTCAAGATAAGCTTCTTGAGCTTATTGTCGTCCGACACATAGATCTTGTCCATAGATCTGATCAAACCATTTGTTGTGAGATGATATTCCACATCCTAATCACCTGTACCCTGCTGTAATTGTGCCTAATCTCCATGTACCTGTAACCTTCTTGTCCTGCCTGTAAAATCCGATCCTGTGAATTTGTCCCATAAGAACTTATAGCTACTTTTGTTGAAAAGTGTAACTAGGTCGGTCTTCATGTTGACTATGTAATTATGTAATGTAAAGAAGAATTCAAAAATAATAAAATGTAATTTTGTTTTACTTGCTTAATGGGTTTCATGAGCAAGATTCTATTATAGGTCTATAGACTTCTTCTTGATGTCTATTAGGATTTGTCTTCTGGATATAAATGTATTTAAGAGTCATGTTCATGAAGGGTCTAGTCAACAAATTTGCTCCTAGATCTTAGCAAAATACCGTGAAGAGATGACTCCTGAAAGATGCAAGAAGATACCCTTATAGATGTTGGATTAACTGTCCTTCATGTCGGCCTATAATCAACTATGAAGTCGACCCACTATCTTGCTGGCTGGTTGGCCTAAAGACAATTAGATTGTCTCTATAAATACCTTTTCTGCGGCCCATTCGAGGATAGGTTTTTTGATGATTTAAGAGACATTTTGCGGATTCTGAAAAGGAGATTCAGTGCGGACTTGTGACAAGGCTTCAGTGCAGACTTGAGACAGGAATTGCGGATTGGCTTGATCAAGTGCGGATGTTTGAAGGAACAAGAAATTCGGTGATCTCTGAACTAGAGTGTGGACTGTTCTATACGGATTAAAGAGGAACTTAAGTGCGAATTCCAGACTAGGAGCAGTGCAGATCTAAGGCAAGGTTAAGTTCGGATCTCAAGGGTGAGTCAGTGTAGAAAACAATGCAGATTTCAGGATTATTGTACAGGGTATCAAATTGCGGAATTGTCTAAGTTATCTCAGTTAGGGTGCGGATATATCACTCTTATACCACATATTGTTTTTGTAATACCATAACTGAGCAAAGGTCTTGGAATATAAAGTTAAGGGTAGTTGTATTGAAGGAATAATTTGCTGAAGTTGAGACAGTGATCTCAAGAAGAAAAAAAGCAGTCTTAAAAGTGGGAGAAAGTGAGGAAGGTAAATATGAGATTTATCTTCCGAACTACAAGTACATGCAAAGAGAAGATAATTATGTCCCTATATTTGATTGAGCAATAAAAGGTAAAACTTGGAGACCGAGTTCTCTAGTACCAGTGCAGATCAGCGTAGATTGGTGAAGAAGAGAAGAATCAAGTTTGTAGAAGCTGTGTCAATGTCTTGGAAGCATAACTAGGTCAAGGTTTTGAGTCTTGGTCATTGTACTTGTCATTCGAAGATTTATAAGAAGAATTCTTTTTGGGTTTTCCTCTCCAAGAGGGAGAGGTTTTGCCCTGGCTCTAGGACCCTAACTTTGTGTCTTGTGTATTTTGATAATTGACTTGATGAAAGACTAAATAATATAAAGAAGAGAAGACATAAGAATCTCAAGTAAGCTCACAAGTAATTATCAAGAAGAGAATTTGTATTAAACACTAGCCCTTCAAATTCTCAACATGGTATCAGAGCTAAGGTGCTAATCTCAAGGGCTGCTTGACAAAGGAGACACTCCATGAAGTGCAGATCAAAGTTTGGGTTGAAAAATCAAATCAGTTTGCAAAGGAAGACTCTCTAGCTACTTGAAGAAAGATCTCCTATCTCATTTAAAGGATTCAATCAAGAAAGTAATCTTTGCCATCAAAGATTCACATTCAAAACTTTGTTAGAAGAAGGACCTCAACTTCTAAAGATATCCTTCATCAAAGATTCAAGAACACCTACATTGAAGATTTCTATCTTAGAAGAAACTCTTGACTTCATCTTCAAACATCATCAAGGACGCTGCAAGCCACTCTATTCAAGTAAGTATCTATGACCTTACTTAAATTTGTCAAGATGACTTATTTTAAAGAAAGCAACAAGCTGGTTGGGTCATCAAACTCTAGCGCATGGAAGAAGAGAACAGATTTGAATCTAATTGAAGATGAAGTTATGGACTACATTAATGGATCGACAATTCAATCATCAAAAGAAGATGCTCCAGCTCATACCAAATACATGAAGGGAGAAATCCGAGCCGAGAGGATTCTCATAGAATCCATCAAGAACTCACTCATTCCCTATGTGTCAAAACTAAAGTCTGCTAAAGAAATATATGAGAAACTAGTGGAGCTATTCTCCTTGAGTACTGCAGGAGAAGCAATCTCTCTGAGACAAGAACTATATAAAATGAAATTGTCAAGGGAAGAAGGAATCACTCCACACTTTATGAGGATTTCTGAAATAAGAGATCAACTACAGGAACTGGGAGAAGTAATGTCTGAGACTGAGATGACTACAGTTGTGTTGAATGCTCTACTAGAGGAATGGGGGACTTCACTTCAAGTTTATACAGAAAGAAAGAAACCATTCCATTCCATGATTTATGGTCTCTATGTAAAATAGAGGAAACAAGACTAAAAGCCAAAGCTGATATAGGACCAAGTGAAGGGAATCAAGCCTTGCAGCCACATACAGGAAGAAAGGAAGATTCGGAAAATTTGGCCCTCAGAATAAAAGAAGAAACATGGACAACATACGATGCTTTGGATGTAATGAACTTGGGCATTACAAAAGAGATTGTCCTAAATATGACAAGGACAAGAGGAAAAACGAAGAAGCCCATATCTCAGATGTGAGGGAAGGACATGATACAAAGAAATCTAAGAAAGGAGAATCAAGGGATCTCTACTATGATTGAGATCATCTTCTCCTTTAAGTGATTTATGTTAGTTGTAAAATAGTATGATAGGAGGCAATGTATATTATAGCATCATGATAAAAAGCATGTTAGGAGCTCTTGGTGAATCAACTCTGGGAAAACCTCTCTGATAACATTGCTAATGGAAAGCAGTCATCAACATCAAGGGTCATCATGGAAACAAAATTTTGGGATGTGATGACATATTGATGAAGCAGGCCAAGGGAATGAAGCTCTTCATTCTAGAGAAATTGCTACAGGATGACTCAAGAGAACAAGGTATGAGGTATGTATATATTTATATGCTGACACTAGATGCTGTAAAGTCATGTCATAAGGTTGCAAGTAATAGGCTTCTATATTTAGAAGTATGATCTATGGAGAAGGATCTCTCGGTGCACTGTCAGATGAAATCAACATAATATGGCCTCATGAAATATGAGGTGGTTGTATATAAAAGAGAAACTGGAAAATTTGTAAGTTCCTGGGAATAGAGAATGTGTAGAAAGGAAGAGATCATGAAATGCAACCATGTCAAGAGGCAGTTATCATCCGGAAGCCAAGAAGATGTGACTAGGAGATGTCTTGGGAGGATATGTAGAATCTGACAGCAGTCTGGTAAAGACGAAGACCCTTGACAAAACATATCATTAGGAGATGTGTCAATATGAATAGAGGATGCCGATGCCTACAGGAAGATGTCATGGTGAAAGATCATCACTGAGGTAACTTTTGTTTTAAAAGGTTCATATGTATGTTTATCTGGATGAATTTTTGCAGGGCTGCGAATCATGAGAAAGGATGCATGATCCTTGGAGATGATTTGAAGGAAAGCAACATGGCATAACAGTGGACCAGATAAGAAAGACTGACGAATCACTTTTTGATAGTGGACATGACTTGTGACTGAAAGTGATGGATGATCTGTGCCCTATGAAGCCAAAAGTTGAAGATTCCTCAATATCGAAATCCATGTCATCAAGGGGAGGAATTCTTCATGAGTCGCTGGATTGCTGCTGCAGGACCCTGGTTAAGAGGGAGCCTAGTGGTAAGTTTCTTACTTGGAAGAAACTTGAAGTATGTCCTTTTTTTGCTGAGAGGGAGTGACATATGTGATTCTCTAATACATGTGTCATGCACTAGACCAGGACTAACAACTGTAAGTCTTAGTGAAGGCCATGTGGAGAGAATGGATAGACACAACATTCTGGTCTTCACCTGGAAGACAGAATGGAGGATTGGGTAATAATTTTACATTCGATTCTCTTTGGGAATGAGATAGGGCATTCAAGATAAGAGTAGTCGAGGACCGATATTCTTGAGGGCTGGTTACCCAAGAGAAGAATAGTCCAAGAAGGTCATACTTTGGGAACACTTGGGTGGAGTATGTATCTTGGAGAGACAATGAATATGGTGTCTATTAGTCATGTGTCTCGTCAAGATTGTAGCCCATTGTCTCGTTGAGAGATGGGGCTGTTAGTCAAGGCCTTGCACTACGACAATGCTGGTTGATATGATGCTATACAAATGCGATTACTAATCCGATTCTTCTTATGAGATTCTTCAGTTTTAAAGTGACCATGTACCTGTATGAATACCTCCCTAGTTAAGAGGGAGTGTTGAAAAGTGTAACTAGGTCAGTCTTCATGTTGACTATGTAATTATGTACTTATGTAAAGAAGAAGTAAAAAATAATAAAATGTATTTTTGTTTTACTTGCTTCATGGGTTTCATGAGCAAGATTTTATTATAGGTCTATAGACTTCTTCGTGATGTATATTAGTATGTCTTCTAGATATAAATGTATTTAAGAGTCATGTTCATGAAGGGTCTAGTCAACAAATATGCTCCAAGATCTTGGAAAAATACCGTGAAGAGATGACTCTCGAAAGATGCAAGAAGATACCCTTATAAAAGTTGAATTAACTGTCCTTCATGTCGACCTATAATCAACTATGAAGTCGGCCCACTATCTTGTTGGTTGGTAAGCCTAAAGACAATTAGACTCTCTATAAATACCTTTTCTGCGGCCCATTTGAGGACAGGTTTTTCGGTGATTTAAGAGACAGTTTGCGGATTTTGAAAAGGAGATTCAGTGCGGACTTGAGACAAGAATTTCGGATTGGGCTGATCAAGTGCGGATGTTTGAAGGAACAAAAAATTCGGTGATCTTTGAACTAGAGTGCGGACTGTTCTATGCAGATTAAAGAAGAACAAAAGTGCGGATTCCAGACTAGGAGCAGTGCAGATCTAAGGTAGGGTTAAGTTCGGATCTCAAGGGTGAATCAGTGCGGACTTCCCTGTGTATAAGGTGCAGATTTCAGGAGTATTGTACAGGGTATCAAATTGCGGATTTATCTTAGTTATCTCAGTTAGGGTGCGGATATATCACTGCTGTACCACATATTGTTTTTGTAATACCAGAACTGAGCAAAGGTCCTGGAATATAAAGTTAAGGGTAGTTTTATTGAAGGAATAACTTGCTGAAGTTGAGACAATGATCTCAAGAAGAAAAAAAGTAGTCTTAAAAGTGGGAGAAAGTGAGGAAGGTAAATATGAGATTTACCTTCCTAACTACAAGTACATGCAAAGAGAAGATAATTTTGTCCCTATATCTTATTGAGAAATAAAAGGTAAAACTTGGAGACCAAGTTCTCTATAGTACCAGTGCAGATCAACGTTGATTTGTGAAGAAGAGAAGAATCAAGTTTGAAGAAGCTGTGTTAAGGTCTTGGAAGCATAACTAGGTCAAGGGTCTAAGTCTTGGTCATGGTACTTGTCATTTGAAGATTTATAAGAAGAATTCTTTGCAGGTTTTCCTCTCCAAGAGGGAGAGGTTTTGCCCTGGCTCCAGGAGCCTAACTTTGTGTCTTGTGTATTTTGATAATTGACTTGATGAAAGACTAAATAATATAAAGAAGAGAAGACATAAGAATCTCAAGTAAGCTCACAAGTAATTATCAAGAAGAGAATTTGTATTAAACACCAACCCTCCAAATTCTCAACAACTTTGTGATTTGCCTGTATCCGTTTGCTAAGAGCATCTACAACCCTGTTCTCCCTTCCCTTAATGTCATAATCTCAAAGTTGAACTCACTGACCGTGACCAACCATCTAGCTTGCCTGACATTCAGATTCAGTTGATCAAATAAGTACCTCAATCCACTGCGATTGCTCATCAATACAAAGCTTCTGCCAAGAAGATAGTACCTCTACATCTTCAATGCATGAACAATCGCTGTCAACTCAAGATCATGTGTAACATAATTCTGCCCGTGCTCATTCAGTTTCCTTGATTCATAACACACTACTTGTCCCTCTTGCATAAGGACTCCACCAAGCCCTCTCTTGCAAGCATCTGTGTACACCACAAACTCTTTATTTGGTTGGTAATCTTAATAACTAGAGCATTTGTCAACAACTTCTTCAACTGCTCAAAACTTGCTGCACATTCCTTTGTCCATTCAAATTTCTTACCTTTCCTCTGCAATGATGTAATAGGATAGGCAATCCGCGAGAAGTTCCTGGTGAACCTCTTTTAGTAACCTGCCAATCCCATAAATGACCTTACCTCATTCATATTCCTAGGAGTTTCCCATTCCATAATAACTTTTATCTCTTCTGGGTCCACTGCTATGCCTTTCTTGGAGACAACATGCCTCAAGTAATGTACCTCTTTCTGAAAGAGACACATTTGGTAAGCTTGGCATACAACTGATGCTCTCTTAGCAATCTCAATATTGCTGTTCCCTTCAACTGATCAAATAAGTCATCAATCCTCGACAACAAATACCTGTTCTTGATGGTTACCTTGTTCAATTGCCTGTAATCAATGCATAGCTTGGGAGTACCATCTTTCTTCTTCACAAACAACACCGATGCGACCCACGACGACACACTTGGCTTAATGTATCCTTTGTCAAGCATTTCCTTCAACTGCAACTTCAACTCTACTAACTCTGGAGTGCTCATTCTGTAGGGTGCCTTCGATGTTGGTGCTGCCACTAGTACTAACTCAATAGAAAAATTCAGTTCTCTATGAGGCGACAACTCTGAAATCTCTGTGGAAAATACATCATGAAACTACTATAGAACCAGGTACCTATTCAATACCTTCGCATCCTCAACATCCTTACCTTTATCATTGGAGATATGCACTGCAAATAACACACACCCTTTTCTGCGACTGCGCTTTTCTTGCATAGTTGTAATCATTCTGACTGATGTTTCCTTCTTCTTGCCTTGTAAGATTCTTTGTTCCCGATTGCCATCCAGACACTCAATCAACTTATCATAACAATCCACCTTGGTCCTATGAAGATACAACTAGTCCATACCCAACAACATGTTGTATGATTCCAATGGAAGTACATTCAAATGTGCTTATGTAGGCATACCATTTAACTCAAATGCACAAGCTCTTACCCAATGATGAACTCTTTCCTTTGTATTTGTAACCAATTGCATTGACCAAGATTCTGCATGCACTTCTTTATTCAAACCACACTTATCTACCAAGTCTGAGTTAACATAACTATAATTAGATCCAGGGTCAATCAAAATAGAAACAATTTGATCACAAATTTTATCGTCCATCTCGATAATAGATGTCTGGTGATTCGCCTACTTGTTACCCAATGCTGCATAGATACTAGGAATGCCCAACATCCATAACAGTCTGCGCCTCCTGTGCACTGTAGATCTGAGGTCTACCACCCTGATACTGCGGACAATCTCTCTTGGGATGTTTCTTGCCACATATCCAACATTGCGATGGTCCCATACCATCACCTTTGTTTTGCTGCCCTCTAGGTTGTGACCCATGTCCTTGTCTAACTACGTTGAACTTCTTGTAAGGAACAACTTTCTCTTTCTCACCTGCATCCTGGGGCCTTGTTCTTTTCGGTTGTCGTTTACTTTTAGCTTTGTCTTTCCCTTTCCAACCTTGCTAAGATTTTGTCTTATGCTTTGATTGCTCATAATAGTGCTTCAACTTTTCAATGATTTATTCAAGTGGTCGATACTCATTTGATCTCTAAATGCTAATGGTAATCCACTGAAAAATATCTGAACTTTGGCTTTCTCATCCTTAAGATACGGTACATACCTTAATAACTCCAAGATCTTGGTTGTGTACTCTTCATCTGTTATCGATACAATCTTTAGCTCATAGAACTCCTTGGCCTTACTATCGTAGTACCTCTCTGACAAGTACTTCTTCTTGAAAAGTCTCTTGAATTCATGACAACTCAACTCTTCTGTCTTGATGTCTCTAAGCCACTTCACATCTTCCCACCAGATGTTCGCTTTCCCTTTGATGCTGAAGATAACTATTCTGGCCTTCATGTTCTCTGTGTAATCATGCAACTCAGAGAATTTCTTCATCCCAAGTAACCATTCCTCTGCATCTTCCAGTTTCTTCAAAACTCCATCAAATTTAGGTGGCTTGGCTTTCTTGAACTTATCTGGCAAATATCCCTTGTCACTCCTCCTATAAGGATAATAGCGATGATGATCATGATACATGTCAGAACCAAAACTAGAATAGTACCTATGTCCATTACCTCTCCTATCTGGTGTATCCTTGAGCCTGTCATCTCTGATTGTGTAATCTCTATCCGACTTGTGACCACCATTAGACCGACTGCCATATGCTCCATTAGTCCTGTCCTCCTGTGCATGATTGATTTTAAACGATCCTTGTCTTTGCAAATCTGACAGACTCTGAAGGATGATTGCATTAACATCTGCTTGTTTCTCTTGTGTCTGAATGATCTTGTCATTGTCTGCCTTGCAACTTCTTATTTAAGCCTTCAAACTTCTCAAAATGTCTGCTATATCAAGAGAGTAGCTATCACCATGCTGCTCATTGGATCCATAGGGAGAATCTTGTGAACTATAGTTTACTATCTTGCTAGTCATTTTGATCTTCTTCTTGCAAGTATACCATGTCAGCTAAACCAAAACATAAACATAACCAACATACCTCAGTATAGTTCAGGGGAGGATATCTCGTCTGCAAGATCAACTAGATTAGCACAATACATGTATAAACATTATCATAATCAATATATCAATATCATCTCAACCATTATCTAGTTACCATGCATGACAATACCAATTGCACACAATGAACTCATGCCCTACAATTATAGCCATGAGAATGCATGGATAGATCCACATAGACAACAAATGCATATTCAACTAATCAATGATCATGCATTCACGACAATACATCCCAACAACTACACCTTCAACTTTTGCACGACAACACAATTGTAACAGTGACTACAATCATGCACACATGACAAACACATAGACCACAAGTATAATGAACACATACGCAACCGACATGTATGCACGACAAACACATTTCGCCCATTCAGTCCAAGGGGTGAACAATGCTATGATACCACTCTGTAACACCCTCCTCCCACATTTACTCAAGCTAACCGGTCCATCGGGGTAAACATGTGACAAAGAGTTACTATGATATGATTCAACTTCCCAAGTACAACTAAGGAAGTGGAAGCGAAAAGACAAGACCAATCTAACCTTCCTTAGATGCTACAAGACCTTCAGGAGCCAATGAACCCTTCCAAGTGCTCAACCCTTGAGATAACTTGATGTTTTGCTGATCTAGTGCCCTAGTCGCACTGATGACAAGCTCTCCATGCGACTAAAACCCTTTAGTTGCATGCACAACAAGTCATCCATGTCACTGCAGCGTTTTTTAGGCAGTTTTGTGCAAGCGACCCTAGATCCGAGCCACAAGAGTGACTGAAACCCTTCAGTTGCATGCACAACAAGTCATCCATGTGACTGCAACCTTTTTTAGGCAGTTTTGTGCGAGCGACCCTAGATTTTGAGCCACTTTTTCATATCTAAGACTTAGGGCACTGCCCAGAACTTCATGAAACTTCCATAAATGATAAATAACATGATGACAAGGCCTCTAATGCAAAACTTGAACAAATACCTGACCTGACAAGGCCTAGCTATGACAGACATTCTGTCAAACACATCATGAACATGTAATCTACCACATATGAGCATAGGGACTTCATACTTATCTGAGATTTGTCAAGGAGGTCTGGCCCTCTCATAATACCTGGAATATCCTCTGTTAAATCATGCATTCATTGTTCATCCATTTACTAAACAAAACATAATGAGAGCTAAGTCACCTGATACGGGGCTTCAAGATTCGATGGATATGGGGATTCGAGAATCGGATTCGGGATATGGTGAGCCCCGAAACATGACACTTCTGAGATACAATATATATATATATATATATATATATATATATATATATATATATATATATTAAAAATTAGATATTTTACACAAATTCATACAAATTCCATTGGTCAAACATAGATTTAAGATCTTAGATACTCATACATGATACGAAATTTGATACATTTGATACTCAGAACAATTACATATATTGCATTTCCATGAACAATTTCCTCCTCCCTTTCCCTTTTTGCATGGCCTTGCCTCTCTTGTCACATATTTCCACAATGGGTATTTGGGGTCATGAGTTTGTTTTCCCTGCACATTTGAAGCTGCTGTTGCAGCCCCACTTCCAATAGATGGAATACTTGCAGACCCTGATGAAATGGGGATAGAAGGGGCATCTCCAATGGGGACATTCTTCCCCTTTCTTTGCCCCTGTCTCGCTGCCTTTGATTGAGCCATGATTGCTGTAAAAAATAAACAAAAATGACCAAATATATAAAACATATGCACAGGCAAACACTAACAACAAACTAAATGCAAAATATAGAGGGACAGTGCACTTACCAGATGCTCGAATCTCTTTGAAAAAACTCCCTTTCTCCTTGCTAACCCTTGCTCCTTGCTCACTTCACATACAAATATCAGTGAGAAACAATGAGAGAAATCAGACTTTTATAAGTCAAACTCGCACTTTTCGATCGCTCGAATTCGACTGTACAGGATTCGGCCGTATCTATACAGGGTATGGTTGGGATTCGACGTACCCTGTACGGATATGGTCGAATCTAGAGATTTGGGTACGAATCCCTTCGTATCGTATCGGATACGCCGGATTCGGGATTCTTGGCCCCCCACCAACGAATTCGATTTCATAGAATGAGAGCCATGACTAAGATCTATTATAAAACCATGCTTATAACCAACAAAATAACAATGATAGAACAACTATTAAGATCACATAAAAACAAACACATTTACACCTAATATACAAGAGGAAAGAACTTTTATTAACATATGCAAAATGTAACCAGGTCAAGGACTTCCACGTACCATCCGACCATAGAATGGACTGAACCAAATATTTCTTTCAGCCAATCACTCCTGTGTCATATTTCAAGCATGAGTGTGAGACTTACAACATAACCAATCAAGACTTCCTCAAGATTTACCTCCATCCCACCAAGGGATTCCTAGGCCCAAACAACATCATACAATACAGGCTTTACCACAATCCCACCATATACCAGTAAAGGGGTCACTAGGCCCTAAACAAGCATGGATTCCTCTGGATCTCTCCACCTAAACTGTGAAGAATTTGTCCATATCCACTCTATTGTCTTTACCATGTATCTCACCATAATCGGTCAAGGGATTCTTAGGCCCAACGAGAGCATTCATCTCTAGGATTTACCATGTATCCCGCCATTACTGGTCAGGGGATTCCTAGGCCCAACGAGGGTATTCACCTCTAGGCTTTACCGTGTATCCCGCCATTCACCGGTTGAGGATTCCTAGGCCCAACGAGGTGTTCACAACCAGGCATTATCTTGTATCATGCCATTATCGATCAAGGGATTCTTAGGCCTTGTGATTTTTCCTGAGACCACCCCACTCAGTTTCAATACTACCCAACAATCCAACTCAGCGAAATAAAAGAGAACCCTATCACACCATGGCTATCCGGAAATGGCAAGGCAAGATTGAAATCCACTGTTACACCTGACAAGACCCCTGCCAATGACAACAAGAAAACCAAATACACACATGCATGCCAAATCTAGCAAGGAAATCACACATGCAAATCGATACCTGCAAGTAATCCCGCTGTAGCCGCTTGATCCTGCTCTTCCTTGCTTGATCTTTGCTTCCATTTGCCTTCTTTGTCCTTCCTTTGCTTTCCTTGATCCAATGCTAGAGTGCTCCAAGAAAAGTCTAAGTGTGTAAGTGTATGTGAGAGAAAATAGAGAGAGAGAGCTCCAAGCTAAACTAGTAAAGGGGTCACTAGGCCCTAAACAAGCATGGATTCCTCAGGATCTCTCCACCTAAACTGTGAAGAATATGTCCATATCCACTCTATTGGCTTTACCATGTATCTCACCATAATCAGTCAAGGGATTCTTAGGCCCAACGAGAGCATTCATCTCTAGGATTTACCATGTATCCTGCCATTACTGGTCTGGGGTTTCCTAGGCCCAACGAGGGTATTCACCTCTAGGCTTTACCGTGTATCCCGCCATTCACCGGTTGAGGATTCCTAGGCCCAACGAGGTGTTCACAACTAGGCTCTATCGTGTATCCTGCCATTATCAATCAAGGGATTCCTAGGCCTTGTGATTTTTTCTGAGACCACCCCACTCAGTTTCGATACTACCCAACAATCTAGCTCAACCAAATAAAAGAGAACCCTATCACACCATGGCTATCCGGAAATGGCAAGGCAAGACTGAAATCCACTCTTACACCTGACAAGATCCCTACCAATGACAACAAGAAAACCAAATACACACATGCATGTACCATGCATGCCAAATCTAGCAAGGAAATTACACATGCAAATCGATACCTGCAAGTAATCCCGCCGTAGCCGCTTGATCCTGCTCTTCCTTGCTTGATTTTTGCTTCCATTTGCCTTCTTTGTTCTTCCTTTGCTTTCCTTGATCCAATGCTAGAGTGCTCCAAGAAAAGTCTAAGTGTGTAAGTGCATGTGAGAGAAAATAGAGAGAGAGAGCTCCAAGCTAAAACTGACAAAAAGCTATGCATTGATCGTCAAAAGCCTTTTTATCAATGAGGCATCTAATTTCTTCAAATTTTCATTATTTCCTTCAATTTCCTCCTCACATGCAACCTGTGACTTTTCACCTTCTTTTTATCCTAATTTTGAAATTTTCTTTATTTTCATAAATAAAATGCCAATTAATGCCTCTTGCCTTTCCAAAGTCTTTGCCATTTTCTTTTAATCATAATAAACCAAATGAACACACACACTAAGAGGTTTTTCCCAACATTCAGTTTGGAATGCATGTCCCATGACCATGGTCTTATTTTTTCTTTTATTAACTTTATTACATGGATTTTTGACCAGGGCTGCTACATTTTTTGTTCTGGAAAGTTTTAACCATATTGTCTTAGATTAATTTTATTGTATTAAATAGCTAGGGGCTTAGAGTCTAGTATGGGAATAGATGTTAAATTAATCAAGTTATACGTCAATTCTTTTAAATTTACAAAAAATACTAATGTAAATTCATTTTAAATCTAGGTCTATCAAGCACAGTTGGGGATTAAATGTAAGATGCCTCTCTAGGAATATCTCGAAAACCCCACTAAAATTTCCGAGTTTGCTAGAGATTTTCATTAAAGTGTTTTGTCAAACAAATTGTGTACATATGGTTGTAGGTGGTCCTTTTATAGTTTATTTTAATTAAAATAGACACAACATCAAAAGTACACAATGAAAATGCTTCAAATCAACAAGATATAATTTAGATTATGCTCAGAAACAATAAATACCCATATTAGATGATTACAACAGCCACATAGTCCTATCTCTCCACTGGAAAATAGCTCAGAAACATACCAGCAATGAGTGTTCTACGTTAGGAGTGATGACAGTAGAGATTCAGGCTTTAAATGTGATCTATACAGTTCAAGAAATACCTCCCCACACACATCAGCTAAGTCAGTGCAAAAATCAATGGAACTGAACCCATGAACAATGATTAACTCGACCCCTACCAAGAAGAGATTCAGTCCCCCATGCAGACTCGAAAATGTATCATAATATTAGTCAGTGCCTTCATAAATGGCAGCACTAAGCTCAGTCCTTAGAGCTGATAAATTCGGCTTCTAGAGAAGATGCCTACACAACTCCAAAAGGGTATAAACTCAGTCTTCCGACAACAAATGCAACTCTGGGATTTTCCAGAACTTGCCCACAATAAAGACACAGATTCGACCAACCATAATGAGATGAACTCAACGCTCCTTTGCAAGTTAAACTCGTCCTTTTGAACAGAACTCAGCCTCCCTTGGAATGATGGAACTCGACCCTCTCATTTGTGTTAGAACAACTTGTAAGAAAATTTATAGAATACCCAAAGTCATAATTTAAAATCAATTGATAATACCATTAAATTTTCTTCATTTTTGCATGTCTCTTCTTGAACAATGAAGCCCAATGACAAAATTTGAGTGATTTTGCTCCAATACTAGTTTTAGGGTGTACAGTTTCAACACCAAAACCAACAACCAAAATGAGGGTTTCCAAAACCCTAGTCTTTTTCTAAAGAGCTCTCCAAAATTCTATTTTTCAAGTGAGTGAATGCAAGAATTAGGAGAGACTCTTCGTTTTATATTTATAACTCACTTGACCTTTTGCCACATTTTTACCTTTTTATTTAATAGTCACTTTTGTGGGTTTTCTCGCTTTATAATTGAAAATGACTTTTCGTTAGCGTAGGAGTCATGTCCCATTTTTCCCCTTTTAACTTTTTATAAGATTTTCTGCTAGGCGAAATGTGTTTCCTTGATTAATTTTCCCATTATAGCCTACAGGAACTTAATTATGCTAGCGGAATCATCCCCTTATGTCCTCTGTTGGACATTGGATAAACCAGTTCTCCCTGTGTGTTTCGTGACATGTGCTTATTCGCCTCTCATGGATTCGTTGACTCTAGCGATACATCCGTTTACTAACACCTGCGGGTTTTGGTGTAACGGTAATCATGATTCCAACAAGTGATATCAGAGCCAAAGTTCTCAAGTTCGAATCGCACATGGTTCGCACTGGGGGAGATTGTTGGACATTGGATATACCAACGCCCCCCATGTGTTTCACAACATGTGCTTAACCGCCGCTTGTGGATCCCGTTAACTCTGGCGATGTGTCCGTCTACTACACTTGTGGGTTTTGGTGTTACGACAATCGTGATTCCAACATCTTCTAAGCCGATGGAAACATTACATTAAATCTCATAACTTATTTTATTTTTTATAGTTTAATATGGAAGAATTAATACATGACAATAAATTTAATAACCTTGAATCTATTAAAATGTAATTTTTTTAACCATTTAATATGGAAGAATTAAATGATTAAAAAATTTAGAAATTAATAGATTTGATCTTGAAAGTTTGACAGATGACGAGTTAAAATGGATTCAAAGTGATTACTAAGACTTGAAATTTTTATTAGGGAATGCAATGTTTTTTCTTTCTAAATGTTACCATGTTTTCTTGGCACTCTATTTTTTTTTCCATGTTTTCTTGGTACTTTCTTTTTAATTTCTTTCAGATTTGTAACCCAAGTTACATCCATTGATATCAAAACCAAAGAATCTTGTGATGAAGGACAACTTCAAGAAAAGTAGCATTTGTTAATTTCCGCTTATGTTCTATGCCATTTCAGATTAGGGCACAATACTGAAGAAGATAGAACATGCTAATAGATCGATAGAAGACAAGCCAAAACAGAGATAATAAATGGTGGCGTTACGGCGATCAGCAGGATGCTTCTACCAGCAAAGTCTCCAATAGGTCATTCAGCCAAGCGTGTCACACATAACCCAGAACAACCCAGACAAAGAACAGTCCATATATATCATAGCTCCAATGCTATCCAGAGAGAGAGAATTCCTCCACAACAATGTGTGTCAAATGAACTCTAAGTCTCTCCAATATATAGGAATCTTTGGGGGTGTGTGACACGTCCTTTAAGACATTTAAGTCTATATTTTATTCCAGGCCGACCTAGCACATAAGTGGAATAAATTCAAAGTATATGTTCTGCTCATCCGATCGAGATGATCTTTAGATCAATCTTACACCTCTTCGAAAGAGGAATCCAAAAAAATATTGTGATCGTCATCTGAGCAGGACAACCTGGAGTTTGGACCTAGTTGTCCAATTTTAACACTCCCTCTCAACTAGGGAGAACTCATTCCACAAGTGCAATCCAAACATCGTGCGTCATCCTGCCGTAACTTGCTTTGCTGGCCTCTTTATTTCAAAACAGAAGTGGGTCAGTCACAAAGACATCATACCCGGCTGACAGATTCAGCCCAGAGGTCCGAAACCTCTATAGGACTCACAAAGAGTCTCCAACCAACCCGAAGTTGGTTCATCTGACCCGAAGTCAACAGGAGGTCCGAAACCTCACTATAATTGATCCCAGATCAAGTGGTTGGACTGTGCCATCCTAGATAGAGAGTACGGAAATTTCTGATGCGTCCATTAGTCTTTGCTACTAGTCTCTAGCCTTTCCCATCTCATTGGCCAAATGAGAGGTACTTCCCATGAGCCTTGAACTCAATGGGTAGGATGCATACGGGGCATAGATAATGAGAGGTGAACCAACTCAATAATTACAACGGTGGGGTCCAAGCACACCAACAAGGTTCGGCAAGCCTAGCCTTGTGGTTGCTCATAGCTCCGGGAAGCTGTCCCCAAAGCCCCCCAGAGCTCCCAGAGCTCATCGTCCAACAGGACCCTCAGAAAAGGGTTGTTCCACGATACCAAGTCTCTCACGGAAGGTTAGGAACATGACCTTCCCCAGGGGCTTAGTGAGAATATCTGCGACCTGCTCATCAGTTCCTATGATCGAGCCTTACGACGCTTCGCTGTACCATATCCCGGATAAAGTGGTACCAGCCATCAACATGCTTGGATTGATCGTGGAACCCGGGATTCTATGACAAATGAATTCCCCTCTGGTTATCACAAAGGATAACGGTGGCATCTAGCACATGCTCGAACAACTCACTGAAGAGCTTTCGCAACCAAGTGACTTCACAACGGGTCATACATGCTGTAATGTATTCGACCTCAGCGGTGCTCAAGGCTACCGACTTTAGTTTCCTGCCCGAAGCAGATCTACATGTGAAGTAGCATCCAGATGTGCTCTTGTGATCCACCACACTGCCAGCCCAATCGGCATCAGTATATCCAAGGAGTGTCACGCTCCCGGCAGTGTATCTCAGCCCATGGTTTATCGTGCCCCGAGGATATCTCAGAAGATTCTTGGCACCAACCCAGTGAAAGTGATGAGGCTCAACCATCTGTTGACTCAAAGTGTTCACTGCAAAACATATATCTGGATGGGTGTTCACTAAGAACATCGAGGCCCCTACGAGTTGACGATACTCAGTAGGATTTGACAATACGGGCCCAGCAGCGCTGCCACTCAACTTCTTGAAGTTGAGTTCCATTGGTGTCGACATGAACTTGCAGTCCACCATACTAAATCTTTCCAGAAGCTTCACAATGTATTTTCCTTGAGAAAGGAAAATATTGCCAGGTCTCTATCAGACCTCCAGGCCTAGACATCAGTCCTAGGTCTTTCATCTCGAACTCAGCAGCTCCCTCCCTCTTGCACTGATGAATGAGAGGATCAGCACCTGTCAGGAAGAGGTCATCCACATACAACACCAGAATGAGAGGTTTTCTCTTGACAACCTTGAAGTAAAGGTTTGGATCAGCATTACTTCGAGTGAAGCCCAACTTCATCAAGTAGCTATCTATCCTCTCGTACCAATCTTTGGGTGCTTGCTTCAACCCATAGAGGGCTTTCTCCAACCTGCAGACATGGGTGTCCCGATCCTGGGCTTCCAACCCCAGAGGTTGCTCCACATATATCTCTTCCTTTATCGCACCATGCAAAAATGCGATCTTCACATCATCTGATGAAGACTCCATCCTGTAGCAGCAAGGGCTATAATAGATCGAATGGTGGTGTATCGGGCCACAGGTGCAAATATGTCATCATAATCTATGCCTTCCTTTTGAGAGAAGCCACGGACAACGAATCTTGCCTTGAACTTTTCAGCACTTCCATCAGATCCATGCTTGATCTTGTAGAGCCATTTCGAGGTGACAACTGCTTTGTCCTATGGTCTTGGAACCACATCCTAGGCATCATTCTTCATAATGGACTCATACTCTTCGTGCATAGCATCCTTCCAGACTTGATGCTTTACGGTTTCCTCAAAGGATCCAAGGTCAGATTGTACAATAGTACTCATGGCTGCTAGATACCCTGGTATTTATATGGCTTCTTGGTTTTCCTTCGGAATTTCCCCCTCTGAAGCCATATGACCCTGAGCCATGAGGATCTTCTTCGTTCAACAAAGGTATCCGCTCAGGACCATATACATATATATTCTCCCTCTTAATGCCAGCTTCTCTTTTGAGAGAAGACATTTATGTTAAATGAGGGCATCCCAGACACCAACTTGGAAAGGAGGACTTAATCTTCCACAGTCAAAGCCATCCAGCAGGCTTTACTGATCATGGTTCAAGATTCCAACGTGTCTGAATGCTGCCAAAACACATCTTAGTATTACGCTTCAGTGAGACTATTAATGTCTCATGCTGACTGCTACATAGGTGTCACTGTCCAACAGGGAGAATATATCAACACGGCTCAACTTGTTAGAAGTCCTGTTATTCTGAGGAGGTTTGTTGTAGCTTCCTCAACCAGCCCTCTTCACTGTGACCCACAAAACTAAGAATCCAACATGATTCCTTCTCTCATAATTCTGCACTTGAGAGCTTCATCTACTACATCTGATATCTCATCCAAGGCTGCTTCTTATTTACAGATCTGCCCAAGACTTTAGATCTCAGAAATTGGGATCAGACGTCTAGAACTCATATAATCCATATCTGAAACTAGAGTCTGACTTGGAGAATATGCTAACCACCTAGGGCCAACGTCCATTGGGCCATAACCTATATTTACACCACCCAGTACTTGACTGCCTTGCGTAATAGGATACGTGAGAACGCTGAATGTTTTCTCAAGTGTAGCAGGATCAAAACAGCATATCTGTGTAGCAAGGGCAATAGCTAGTGCACGAGAGCTGCATCCAACTGCATAAATAGCCGACTGGAACCCTAATTGGTGTACATAACTATGGCATCTTAATGAATAAAAATGAACAGCAGTAGAAACAATTTTTTTAATTTTTTTTTTTTTCTACTTGAGACAGTCCTCCAACACCTTCACCATTCACAATCCCAAATTCATATTCAGAATTTGCTTCATTGGCAATTGCATCTTTAACTATCAACAACAATGGCTTGTGAGCTTCAAATTGCCACGTGGATGCCTTTGAAGTAAATGGTGTTGGTTGTATTTGCATGAATGCCACTGCACTATCCCTCTTTGACACCAGCTCCTGTACATTGTTTGCATCCTCAATATCGAATATTTGAAAGCCGTTAACATAGCCAAGCAAGAGAACATGTTGAAAATTTCGTTCCCCAAGTTCTAACTCGTCAAATTCTACCCATAGGACCTGGTCTTTTTCCTCTGGTTTGGTTAGCAAAGATGTAACTGCCGCTCCAGCAGAATGCACAGTGGACTCTATGCTACCTAAATCCACTGATGATAAATAAGAAGAAACAAGACGAATTGACTTGGGGAAAATGTTGCTTCTGCTGGAACTCTGACGAGGCCGATAATTTCCATCGTGTTGTCATAAAATCAAGCATAGATCAGTTATCACCCGACCATCAATATCCTAGAACTATTGAATGCTTTCAAGTTGAAGCAAAAGGAGGCTTGGGCGGACAATGAAGTGCCTGGCCTCTTCCGGTTCTGCAAGCTCGACGTCGATTGTCTCGAGCCCAAAGACGGCGGCTCAACTGATTTATTTTGGATTGCTACGCAGGTCCACAGGCCCGACCCTTTGCCACCGCGATGTCATTTGATTTAGCCGCCTGCCTTTGAAACGACTTGATTCTCATTGTTTCCTGTCATAAAGTTACAGACTTGGCCACTCACAAAGACAGGGAGACAACATTTTATAAGCGGGCGGAATGATATCCCTTAATCCTTCCCCGAAATTAACCCACCTGTTACCTGTCGGTTGGGCACTCATAGCGCTCATAGCGTTAAAAAAAACTAACGCTTAGCAGAATGGAGCAGTCGTCGCGATGACACGAAGGGTCGCAGCATGGCTGGATCTCAGAAGGTGAGTGACAATTGAGATCGTGCACCTGTCCTCAATGGAGTAATGAGAACCCGATACTCGTTACCATGCCGCTAGGCTCTGCTTCCATGAATCCAAAATAAATTTGACGGCTTCTGAATCGGAAAACACCGAGATATGCAGTAAATTTAGCGATTCATAGGTTGCTATGGTCCTTCAAAGTTGCAATACAGATTTACATTAGCTAGATTAGACGTAGAATCCATGAGCCTGCAGAAATTTTAAACTCTACAGTTTCTAACCTACTGCAGAATCTTGTTCCGCAATTCGGCTTCATCATATTCAACTCGTAAGATGAGGATCCTCCCCGTCCGTGATGCGATGAGATGTTTTACCGTCTGTGGGATAATGTGCTTCCCCTAGTGTCGATGTGTATGAGGACGAGCGTGATATAATCTGAGGGTGGCTGTGCTATTATGACTGCGTAGGAGCAAGGAATTACGATATTATGTTGGACGTGCCATCTTCGATATGGAAGCCCGCAATGCGATACACGTAGGGTTCGATATCTACCAAACAATAGACGGAACTCTTAGAGGAAACAATTTAGCTAATTATTGGGTAGCTGTCGACCATTGTCCAGATGTTTTGAGAGGGATCATAAATGGACACTTTCATTTGACCGCTGATCAACACAACAGCTTCTCACGCAGATCAAGCAGCTTCCACGCAGACGCAGATCAGCTTTCACGCAGATCTTCCACGTGTTGTGGTGTTGAGACCATCCGCAGCTGCTTTGGTGGTGTTTACAGTCGAAGGCGGACACACGCATCATCAACCAAAAAAAAACAAGCTGTCCATTTGCTTCACAGAGGCCTTGCTATAGTGCTATGGCCTGCGGCCTAGCACACAACATCCTAGAGTCTTCAATCCCAATAGAGTTCGGCTTTTATGACAACACATAATAAACCCACGGAGCTCCTTCTTCTTGCCGTGGTAGTTGCATCTAGGGCACACAAATTTGGACATTGTCTTCCCCTTGCTCTGATACCATGTTAATTTCTGCAGATGTTCTATGCCATTTCAGATTAGGGCACAATACTGAAGAAGATAGAACATGCTAATAGATCGATAGAAGACAAGCCAAAACATAGATAATAAATGGTGGCGTTACGACGATCAGCAGGATGCTTCTACCAGCAAAGTCTTCAATAGGTCATTCAGCCAAGCGTGTCACACATAACCCAGAACAACCCAAACAAAGAACTGTCTATATATATCACAGCTCCAATGCTATCCAGAGAGAGAGAATTCCTCCACACCAAAATGTTTCAAATGAACTCTAAGTCTCTCCAATAAATAGGAATCTTTGGGGGTGTGTGACACGTCCTTTAAGACATTTAAGTCTATATTTTATTCTAGGCCGACCTAGCACATAAGTGGAATAAATTCAAAGTATATGTTCTGCTCATCCGATCGAGATGATCTTTAGATCAATCTTACACCTCTCCGAAAGAGGAATCCAATAAAAATATTGCGATCGTCATCTGAGTAGCACAACCGGAGTTTGGACCTAGTGTCCAATTTTAACCCAAGTTCCATCAATTGATATCCAAAACCAAAGAATCTTGTGATGAAGGACAACTTCAAGAAAAGTAGCATTGATGTGTAAAGTTGTCAAAATAAAGATAATGACAAATGGGTAACCCAAGTTACATCCATTGATATCAAAACCAAAAAATAAAGATTTGGAGTTTAGCAACCCAAGTTACATCCATTGATATCAAAACCAAAGAATCTTGTGATGAAGGACAACTTCAAGAAAAGTAGCATTGATGTGTAAAGTTGTCAAAATAAAGATAATGACAAGTGGGTGGGATGTTGTTCAATTCCTATTGACGATTGAAAGTTGTATAAGAGATGATGGAATTTGCATTGTGAGTGTCAAAAAGAAACTCTCGTAAAGAAGTTGTCAAGAGGAGAGATTCGTATACATCGATTGTTTTCGAGTTGGGAGGTGAATGTAAAAGAGAGTACGTGGAGATGAGACTGTTGATAACATTAGAAAGTAATTACAACAATATTTGAAATCATAGAAATGGTTGAAGACCACCATATCTACAGATGAAAACATTAGAGATGGTGAAGTATTGAGTTTGATGAAATTGTTGATAACTTAAAAAATCAATTACAATGATATTTGAAATCATAGAAATGTTTAAACAAAAAGTAATCACCATATATACACATGAAAACGCTATAAAGATGGTGAAGTATTTTGAGTTTGAGTAGATTGAAGAGTCTTCACATGTACAAAATTCGAAGGCCTTTCCTCACTATAATGGGACTACTTACAATAGGATACGCAACAAAAAGGAAAAAGCAAAACAAAAGTTGATAGGTAACCCAAAAAAGGAAAGAAGAAAATAAAAAATGAAGATTGGATGGTAGTGAAATTGAAAAATAAATGTTAATTTTGTTTTTTTTTCACAAATCTAAGACATTAAAGAATTTACAGTTTTTTTACTTTTTATCTAAGATACAAGTTGTCTATAAAATTTGGACAGAGTAAGGAAAGTCCCAAGTTGACTGCAATGTAAATGAAAGGACCGAAGTTTTCAGTTCGAAAAGAATTTTGCATGTCAATATTTAATTTGTATTAGAGGTGTAGCAATGAGCTTTATGCACTGGAGAAAAGGTTAACGAGAATGAAAAAACATTGAGGATGAAGAGGTCAGAGTGATGAAAGAGTACAACCAAGTGAAAAGAGGGATGTCAGAGGCCAATAGTAGCATCAGAAGAGGAAGTAACACTGATAAAGGAAGAAGAGGTAGGGGAATCAAATTCAGCAGTATGGAGCACATGAGCTTTGTGCACATGAATATTTAGAGAGTTGGAATAGTGAGAAGAGTCAAAATGTAAAAGCAAATATTGTTAATACAGTATTCAAAATGTGAAAGCACTTACTGTTGATGCAGTATAATCAAGTGATGATGGAAAACCGATCCAACTGCAGTGAGAAGTATGAGAGAGGTCATAAAATGCAATGGAAGTTGGAAAAATAGCTTGATAAAGAACTCAAGCAATGGAAAAGCGTCTTTCAGAATCAAATACGGAGTCCAAGTTTATTATAAATGGTCATAGTACATAGAACCTTGTTCAAAAATAAGTTATCAAGTGCACAACCCACTTGAATCCATATAAGGTATTGCGGTTGGAGAAAGGGCATAAAATCGTTGGTCTCAACAATGCATTGTTGATTTTTATATAGGGATTGCCAGGTTAACGTCCTCTGTGATGTTTTGCCTGTAGGCGCTTTCAGATCTGATTAGAGAAACTCTGACAATGTGATAGAAGTGTGGTTCATGATTGGCAAGACAACACTTATCTATTCAAGAAACAAAGGAGTTCAAACTTCATCCAGTGATGGAAGAGAACAAGAGAATAATCAAGTTGTGTCGATTTATGTAAATTGTGAAAAAAATTGATTAGTCCTGGAGGTTTAGAGTCTTGCTGTTTGTTTATGAAAAATAATAACAACAGAGTTGCAAATGACAAAGATGTGTTGAACATGGTATTGAAGAAAGATGAATGAATAGTGGTTGCTGCTTCTACAGGGAGACTTTGAAAAGGAAGAAGAGAAAGGGTAATAAGTGAGGGAAGAAGAGGGACTCTCTAAATGTAGGGGATTCATGTGCAACACGAAATATTGCAGAGAAAACGCAGTGAAGGGACAAAGAAATAGCGAAAGATGAAGGCATAATCCAAGCTCTAAGTTGCAAAGTTTTGGAGAAAAGAAAAGGGTTAATTCCACTGAATTTGGCTGAGGGTGAAAACTACAATTCAAGTTCTCCCCATGTTTCGGTGAACATTAATCTTTCTCCACCAAACGGGGCCGGGTTATATGACAGTGTATTTCATTTCCACAGTCACAAATGAGTGGTTTTTGAAGCTATGGGACCTCAAATTTGAGGTGATGATGATAAGGTCTCCCAAACTAGCCATCCAACTCCAGACATGTCATGATTTGCTGGAGGACAGATTCCATTGCATGTGACTGAGTTATACATTATTATAACTATTTTTATTAATAATATGATAATAAAATAATGATAATGAATGGAACCATGAGCCTGATTTGAGTGTCTTCTAGGAGCAATGTTCGGGGCATAGAATGCAACCTGACTCCCACCTGCCAGCCTGCCATGAAGAGATGGCAAGGTACCTAACTTATCAAACATGCCATCAAGATATGGCAGGGTACCTAATTCATCAATGGTACAGAGAAAAAAGGAAACAAAACAGAGTGTTACAGTGTGAGTTGCGTTGCCTATCAGGGAAAATGTTATTTCGGAGCCAAATAATACCGTATTTCACAGCAAAATAATAAATATTATACAAGCTAGGATATGTTCAGTTGAATTAAAAAAAAAATTAAATCCAACCATGCATATCCCAAACTTATACAATTTTTATTACACAACTTTTATTACTCTCCACTGAATTGTGAAATTAATATTGATTACCATGTCAAGAATGAAGGTTCAACGAGGAAAAAGAGGAAGGAGGGGTTGTGGAAGAGGATAAATGTAGCGAGAACGGGATAGATGGCCCTCGAAAATGTGGATGGTGTAAATGAAATAAAACCGCCATCCTGTGTTTTTCTTGGAAGTTGTAAGGGTAGTTCTGCCAGATGAGTTTTATTAATAAAGCCGGAAGATCAGTTACTCGGCTCACAGATTTCTTTTCAGAATGTGGCCGAGGATGTTTATTTGTTTTGCTTTCAACTTAAGGTGGCCGAAGTTGTTTGTTTGTTTTGATTTCATGAATGGTGCACTTTGATTTGTGGCATATAGGTTACATCACCATGTCAAGGGTTCTATTCTGTTAAAATTGGCAACTAAGGCCAAACTTCACTTTGGACAGCTCATATGATGGAGATGATATTTTTGTTGGATTCCTCTTTCCGAGAGGTGCAAGATTGATCTAAAGATCATCTTGTTTGGATGAGCAAGTTGGATTTTGAATTTATTCTCTCACATGTGCAAATTGTCAAGGTTGGCCATAAATGTAATGTGGGCTCATAAGCCCCAATAGATGTGCCTCCACCCCTCATTGATGGGATATAAATTAGAGAGACTCCCTCCTCATTTTGGACATCACTCATCTCATCATCTCTCTCTCTCTCTCTCTCTCTCATTGGTTCATACAAGCACTTGGAGCATCTCTCTCTACCTCGCATGTGTGAAAGGAGGACAGAATTGCATGGCAGATTTTTGGACAGTTTTAGGGCTCAAGTACAGAGCATTGACCAACATTGACTTTGGGTCAAACCTCCTCCAAAAACTGCGTTTTTCTAAGCAGAATTTCGATCTCTTTAAGCCGCATTCATTGGCATGGAAATCGAGAAATTATGGGCACTTTGACCTGCGTTGACCGCAAGGTTGACATTCAGTTGATCGAGTTTGATTGACTTTTTCGGATCTGTTTTGGGCCGACTTTGACTACTGCTAGAGGCTGCATTGACTAAGGGTGACCATGCTGTTTTGGTGAAGTCTTCTTGCTGGTTTGACCAGCGTTGGCTTTCTGGTTAGGGCATCATGTTGACTGCTGTTTGACTGAAGTTTTGGGTAAGTGAATTTTGTATATTGTACTCTCTCTTTGTTGAACTTTTGAAGAATAATAAGAAGATTTGATCAAAGGGTTTTCCCCACATTGGGGTTTTTCCTTGACATCCGCCAAATAGTGTTGTTTTGTCTTGGTTTGTCTTCTAGTTATTTGTTTATGTTCTATCAACATTTACTATCAATGTTAATGTGATTGTTAATTTGGAATTGAAACTGGGCTAATAAGAAAAGATTGAAGTAAATTGCTTTAAGCATAGAACATACCATTGTTATCTAAAATTAACATGGGAGCAAAGCTCATGTGAAGACAAAGCCCAAGCAAGAGTTAGAATAGCAATCACTGAAATCTATTGGACAAGGACAAGGGTTAATGGCTTCCTCATCATACTTCAAATCTGATGACAAGCTCAATGATAAGTATGATTATCATGCTTGGAAAATGTCCTTGGACTTGACTTTGGAGGAACAAGATGTTATGGACTATGTGCAGGGAAAAATTACCGAGCCTCCTTCAAATGCACCGGCTGCCACTAAGACCAAGTACAAGAAAGGGGAAAACAAAGCGAAGAAGATCATCAAGGACTCTATTCACAAGCCTTTGGTTTCTTATATCTCTGAGTTGGGCACATTTAAGGAGATGTATGACAAGTTGGTTGGTATGTTCAGGGCTAGCAACGCAAACCAAGTTCTCTTTTTGAAGAACAAGCTGTAGGACATCAAGATGGATAAGGGAGAATCCATCCTATCCTACTTTATGAGGATTATTGAAATAAAAAATGATCTCTTATTTATTGGAGAGGTCATAGCTGACCGAGAGCTCACTCTTATTGCTCTTGGAGGTCTTCCTCGGGCATGGTATGTATTCAATACCACTATTCTCAACAATAACATCATTCTTGATTTTGATGAATTGTTGACGAGATGCACTCAAAGGAGGCGAGGATGATGGAGAGATACAAGCCCTTAAGCAGAAATGAACCTACTGCTTTCTTCGCTCATGCAAAGAAGAAGAATAATGCCGGTTTAAGAAATCAAGGACAAGGAAGATCAGGATTCAAAGGAAGGAAGGGTAGATGTTACAATTGTAACAGGTTTGGCCACTAAAGGGACTCTCCCCGAGATGATGACAACAACAACAACAACAACAATTTCAAGGGAAATGGAAATCAAAGGAACAATAGGTTCCACAACAAAGGAAAGAGAAAGGCTCCTGCGACACAAAATGGAAATGGTCAACCTTTCAAGAAGTCAAGGAACTCCAGGTATGATGAATCTAATGTAGATAACAAGGAAAAATAATTTCTTCTTATATCTTCCTTCTCTGCTGCCTTTCCTCTCGACACCTTGGATAATTGGTTGATTGATAGTGGTGCCTCAAGGCACTTCACTGGGTACAAAGAAGCCCTCACATTTGATTGAAAGGGAAATAAATTTGGAAATTTTTCTTGGAGACAACGCCACCTATCCCGTCAAAGGGACAGGGACTATGACTCTTCATCTAAATCAAGGTCAAATCCTTCATTTATAAGATGTGTTGTATGTACTTGACTTGAACAAGAATTTAGTGTCTATTTCGACGATGGAAGATAAAGGATTCAAGGTGGCATTCGTTGATGGAAAGGTACGTTTTTGGAAGAGGAATTTCAAAGAAGCATTCACTCTTGGTTTCAGGGTTGATGCACTTTATTAGGTTGGAGGAAGTCTGTTGGGAGCCATGACATGTAACACAACTCTTCAATCTGAACTATGGCACTGAAAGTTTGCCCACCTTCATTACAAAGCTCTTCCCAAAGCAAGAAAGATGGTCACAGGTATGCCCGATTTCAAAGTTGATCATGAAGGTGTTTGTCAGGGTTGTGCCGAAGGGAAACATACAAGGGGACCATTCCCCTCAAGTGACAGCAAGACTACTGACATTCTTCAACCAGATTCATTCCAATTTATCTGGTATGTTGCCCGTAACATCCTTGGGAGGATACTTGTATTATGCTATTTTTGTTGATGACTTCTCTCGCAAAACTTGGATATACTCATTGAAGAAGAAGGATGAAGTGTTCAAGTGGTTCTGCTCTTTCAAAGCCTTTGTTGAAAATCAAACAGGGAAGAAGATCAAAATTTTGAGGATTGATAATGGAACCGAATATGAGTCAAATCAGTTCAATGACTATTTGTAGGGAAGCTGGCATTAAGATGGAGACCACTATTGCATATACTCTTGAACAAAATGGAGTTGCTGAAAGAAAGAATAGAACTATCATTGAAGCTACTTGTGCCATGTTTCATGACCAAGGCTTACCAAAGTTCCTATGGGGAGAAGCTGCCAACACTATCGTGTATGTTCAAAATAGATGCCCACATCAAGCTTTGGTCTCCAAAACTCCCGAAGAAATCTTCACTGGTAATAAACCTGATGTTTCTCATTTTAGAATTTTTGGAAGTCTCGTATATTTTCATGTGCCGAAAGAAAAGAGAAGCGAGTTGGATGCTTTTGGAAAGAAGGGAACATTTGTGGGCTACAATGAAATTTCAAAGGCATATAGAATCTATGTGCCTGGTCATAGGGAAGTGGAGATAGGTGATGATGTCACCTTCGATGAAGATGTTGCCCTTGGGAAGGTTAGAGATCTTCCTATCTCAAAGGAAGACAAAGATGAAGATGCAAGAAAGCAGGAAGAACCGAAGGATGAACAAATGCCTGATGTTGAAGATCCGATGGATCCTATTGATCCACCTCGTAGTGAACTCACTTCTTCTAAAAGAAGGCACTCATGGCTTAGAAACACTCTCGAAGACGGTAAGAGACATATTGCACCAAGGGGAACATTCCGTGAATGTAAGAAGTCGAACAGGTACCAATGGTACTTAGTAGCCATGAGCAGCATTGTCCAATCTGAGCCTGAAACGTTTGAAGAAGTCGTGAAGCACAAAGTTTGGAAGGATGCAATGAATGAAGAATATGAGTCGATCACGAAGAATGATGTCTGGGATCTGGTCCCTAGACCAAAGGACAAGTCCGTTGTCACCTCGAAATGGTTCTACAAAATTGAACATGGAGCTGATGGAAGTGTTGAAAAATTCAAGGCCAGATTTGTTGCTTGAGGCTTCTCACATAAGGAAGGTATAGACTATGATGGGATATTTGCACCTGTTGCCCGTTGCACCACCATTTGTTTGATTATTGCCCTTGCTGCCTCACAGGGATGTAGTCTACATCAGATGGATGTCAAGACTGCCTTCTTGCATGGTTCACTTAAGGAAGAGGTCTATGTGGAACAACCTTTGGGGTTCGAAGTCCGAGATCGGGACACACATGTATGCAGGTTGAAGAAAGCCCTCTATGAGTTGAAGCAAGCCCCCAGGGCTTGGTATGAGAGGATCGATAACTATCTGATGAAGTTGGGCTTTACTCGAAGTGAAGTTGATCCAAACCTTTACTTCAAGGTTGATAATGACAAGCCTCCCATTTTGGTACTCTATGTGGACGATTTCTTCCTGACAGGTGCAAACCCTCTCATTCATCAATGTAAGAGGGAGTTGGCTTCTGAATTCGAGATGAAGGACCTAGGGCTGATGCACTACTTCCTAGGCCTGGAGGTCTGACAAAAGCCAGGTGAGATTTTCCTCTCTCAAGGAAAATATATTGTGAAGCTACTGGAAAGATTTGGGATGGTGGACTGCAAGTCCGTGACTACTCCAATGGAACTCAACTTTAAGAAACTGTGGAAGTGTTGCTGGGCCCGATTTGGGAAATCCTACTGAGTATCGTCAACTCGTGGGGGCCCTGATGTTCTTAGTGAACTCTCGTTCGGACATAGGCTTTGCAATGAACACGTTGAGTCAATATATGGTCGAGCCTCATCACATACACCAGATTGCAACCATGGATTGAGATACACTGTTAGGAATGTGAGGCTCCATTGATACACTGATGCTGACTGGGATGGCAGTGTGGTGGATCGTAAGAGCACATCTGGATGTTGCTTCACTCTAGGTTCTGCTTCAATCGCTTGGATGAGCAGGAAGCATAAATCGGTTTCTTTGAGCATTGTCGAGGCCAAATACATTGCAGCAAGTATGGCTTGTTGTGATGCTGTTTGGTTGAGGAAGCTCTTCAGTTCGCTGTTTGGGCATGCGCTGGATTCCACCGTGATCCACTGTGACAATCAAAGTGGGATTCGATTTTCAGAGAATCTCGTGATCCACGACTGCTCCAAGCATATTGATATAATGTACCACTTTATCCGGGATATGGTACAACGAGGCGCCGTAAGGCTCCATCACATTGGGATTGATGTGAAGGTCTCAAACATTCTCACGAAGTCCTTGGGGAAGGTCAAATTCTTAACCTTTCGTGAGAAGCTTAGAATCGTGGATAGACCCTCTTATGAGGGTACCGCTTGAGTTGGACTTTGAGCTTTGGGAGCTTTGGGGGGCTTGGGGTAGCTTCTTGGAGCTATAAGCAACCTTTCCTTATTGGTGTGCTATTCCCCACCGTTATGATATTGCGTTGGTTCACCCTCTCTTGATCTATGCCCCACATACATCGTACCCATGTAGTCCGAGACTCATGGGAAGTACCTCTCATATGGCCAATGAGTTGGGAGATGAGGATAGAGACCATAGCACTACCAATGGACGCATCCTGTATTGCCGTACTCTCTATGCTAGAATGGGTTGAGGTTTTTACCTCTAAACTGACTTCAGGTAAGTGGAGAGTGGCAGTGACTCACTCTCGATCAAATCTTCTTCATTATTTCTTCATGGTTCAACAAAGCAGTGCAGAGCAGAGCACAGGAATGGCAGGATGACACATGATGATAGGATGGTACAAGATGATAGGATTGCGCAGGTTGACAGATGGATTGACCGGTGGAGTTCTTCCTAGTTGAGAGGGAGTGTTAAAATTGGAAACTAGGCCAAACTCCACTTTGGACAGCTTGTATGATGAAGATGATATTTTTGTTGGATTCTTCTTTCCGAGAGGTGCAAGATTGATCTAAAGATCATCTTATTTGGATGAGCAGAAGTTGGATTTTGAATTTATTCTCTCACGTGCAAATTGTCAAGGTCGGCCAGAAATGTAATGTAGGCACTCATAATCCCCAATAGATGCGTCTCCACACCTGATTGATGGATATAAATTAGAGACTCACTCCTCATTTTGGACATCACTCATCTTATCATCTCTCTCCCTCATTGGTTTGTACAA
Organism: Pinus albicaulis; assembly: GCA_034641835.2. NCBI lineage: Eukaryota > Viridiplantae > Streptophyta > Pinopsida > Pinales > Pinaceae > Pinus > Pinus albicaulis. Next base: position 401,760,300 of record CM076570.1, read on the forward strand.
GCACTTGGAGCATCTCTCTCTACCTCGCACATGTGAAAGGAGGACAAAATTGCAGGGCAGATTTTCCCACTGTTTTAGGGCTGAAGTACAAAGCATTGACCAGCGTTGACTTTGGGTCAATCCGCCTCCAAAAGCTGTGTTTTTCCAGGCAGAATTTTGATCTCTTTAGACCGCATTCATTGGCACGAAAATCGAGAAATTCTGGGCACTTTGACCAGTGTTGACCGCAGAACTTTGACTGCAGCGTTGACTTTCAGTTGACTGAGTTTGACTGACTTTTTTGGATCTGTTTTGGGCTGACTCAACTACTGCTGGAGACGACATTGACTAAGGTTGACTGAGCTGTTTTGGTGAAGTCTTCTTGCTGGTTTAACCAGCGTTGACTTTCTGGTTAGGGCATCCTGTTGACTGCTGTTTGACTGAAGTTTTGGGCAAGTGAATTTTGTATATTGTACTCTCTCTCTGTGCTGAACTTTTGAAGAATAATAAGAATATTTGATCAAAGGGTGTTCCCCACACTGGGGTTTTTCCCTGGCTTCCGCCAAATATTGTGTCCTCTTGTCTTGGCTTGTCTTCTGGTTATTTGTTTATGTTCTATCAACATTTACTATCAATGTTAATGTGATTGCTAATCTGGAATTGAAACTGGGCTAATAAGAAAAGATGGAAGTAAATTGCTCTAAGCATAGAACATACGATTGTTATCTAAAATTAACATATTCACTGCTCATGCAAAACAACGAATTACGCAGCCATTTCCTTCATAAAAATTGTTACTAGTGGAGGTTTCTATATCCAGCAAAATTTAACAATAATACCATGCTCATTGAGCGCCTATTTTCACATGAGTTTGGAAGATCCGCACCCACTTGCTATGAACTTTTTTGATCTACATGCCATTTAAATTGCATCCACGATCCATTTCTATGAATGTGATTACCCATCACAGAGAACATACTTTGCCTCAGATGAATCCATTGTTCTTCAGCAGCTCCCCTTTTTAAATAAAAAGTCGGGTCACTTTTACTTCCATTCACTTACCCCTAAAGGCAGTCAATGTCTCCGGTATAATACCACTGCTACCAAGGAGATCCTTAGAAAACATCGTCTGTAGCTTTGCCAGAATACAGAGCCATACACAAATCTCCAACTTTGCAATTTCTTTTAATGATGCCTTCTAAGATCAACTAGGCATACTATTTATCTATGGAGGGGTGATTTTGTAACCACCAAAATTTCAGCCGCATCACTGATTTTTGATCTGTTCATTGAAACCAAATTCCAAATACGCCTCTGATGTGATCAGGTAGCTTCAGTACTTGCAGTAACAAAATATGTTGGGAGTCCCATTTTCTGCTGCTGAGAAGCATCCTGTTCCTCTTCATCATCTTCTGCATTCCACATGAAATGGGCACATGATCCGAGAACATTGCTGCAAAATAGAGCCAATTAGTCAGATAAAATCAGCCTAAATTGTTTCATATGTTAAAATTTATAGATCTAGCACACTCCGGTAACCATTTTGTCAGGTAATAAAGAAAAATATTCTTATGTATACCCTTTCAGACATATATTAACTGTGTTGCCGCGAGGGATTTTTTTTTTTCTGCTCCAATGCCATTTTTGTGTACTTATCATTTTCTGTACTAGAATATAGTGAGGATTTTCTACTCTCTTTCGTTTGCATTATTTAGATGATATTATCTCTTCATTATTTTTGTAGTAGTTAAATTAACGGTTTGAATTTTTTTCCTCATTCATGTTCATGATTGGCAGATAATCCTAAACAAGGTTTTGATGCTTGGTACAAAATCTGAAACTGTCATTGGTAGACCGATAGTGCCTGATGCAGCTGTCCATGCACTGGTTGAAGAGCATGTAAGGATTAGAAATGATTGGTCAATGCTTTTAGTGCACATGTTCCAGTTAAAAGGAGATTTGTTTTGTGTTTTTCTCTTGGTCAATGCCTTCAATATGAATTTTCAAGTTCAAAGGTGATTTGATTGGTTATATTATTCAACATTTAAATTGGTTTCGTTGGATATGCTTTCAGCAATTAGGTGCTGAAACAATTATTTTTAAAAAGAAGCGCAGAAAGAATTATCGTCGGACTAACTACCATCGCCAGGTTTTTCATCAATTGAAAGAATTATTTTGCTATACACAATTCAAATGGTCTATGACTAGTTTCATGTGTTTTCAAGTTTTTACGACTATTACAGTGGAGGATCATAATAGAATCGTGGACATATTTAATTATCATTTTTAGACATTAATTTTTTTCATTTGAAAATTTAAGAGACAGAATTGCATATGGTGCAGGAGCTTACCAGATTAAAGATCATCGGTGTAGAAGGATTGAAGGAGCCTGTTGTAGCAAAAGCTGTCACTGCTTAGGTTTATTTCTAGCAGTGCGAATAGACGAGCATGTGCAGTTTGCAGTAATTTGTAGAAGTGAAATGCTTGGGCACATTCTCCAGAATCAAAATCGTAACCATTTCTTGTTATAGGGAAGCTTGAGTATTTGTTATATGTCAGTGCAGCTATACATCGCATCATTATTCAAATTTTGTGCAGTTTGCATCTATTTGTAGAAGTGAAATGCTTGGGCATATTATCCAGAATCAAAATCGTGACCATTTCTTATTATAGGGATGCTTGAGTATTTGTTGTATCTCAGTGCAGCCATACATCTTTTTTTTGGCAGTAGCATCATTATTCTAATTCAGTGATAGCTATTCTGGTCAGATTTTGTTTTTCTTTTTAGTAAAATTTGAAGCAGTCAAATGTGAAATCCTCACTGTTGCAGAATACTACTTTTTGAGTACACTTCCTGATAAAAACATGTGACATCTTCTATGTTAATTTGCTTGGAAGATGAAGAAGGGGTAGCTATTTCGTCATTTCAGCAAACATTTTTCCATGTACCCAGCAAAGGAAATAAAACACAAACAATGAATCTGTAGATGTTGAAGCAAAAACATAGTCATCTTTCTGAAGCCTTTATCTGAGCATCATATAGGTTTTCAAATGCAAGTAAGAGAATGGTGCATTGCATTGCACTTGATTCTGTCGAATCTGTTGAATTCATTTATGGGAATTTTCTGGATTGATTTTTGACCTTTGCGTTCTGTAGTATTTATTATACCATTATGAGGCATTTCAAGATTTCTTTATGACCTTTAGTCTCATATGATCTTTACGAGTTTTTGTAGAATTGACCAGGTTTGCTAATGTTTTTGAGGCTTGGGACCCCTTCTTTAACAATGGTGGAATTGATTGACCTTATCGATCATGTGGATTGGTCTATAGTTATTTCCTTTTTCCATCTATTTTGTTTTCAGCTTTAAATTCAAATTGGCAGCCTATTCCTTTGCTATAGAATGTGTTTCATCTTGGTTGAAGCCAAAAATTAGCCAAATTGATCGCTGAAGTAGACCGACACTTCACAAGAGAGATGATTTATGCTTTGGTCTGGTGTTATATGGCTTGATCATTTCAGTGAAACAAATGTCTGTTTCTAGCCAGTGATGTAAAACTGGGGGCACAAATTGCATAGATTATTTCAGTAAGTCTGAAAGCAAGACCCTACATTCGCATTTGTTGCTTCTAAAGTGAAAAAACATACCCATGTATGAACGAGGATCATGCTTGCATGATTTCCGAGTGTTGTTCTCAGATTGGTATGAGAATAAAGAAAACGTTGTAGTATTGTTAAACAAATCCGAGTACATTAAGTCGGTCGGAAAATCCCAAATACCTGACCAATGACTTTGGATTGTTGTTCGTTCTACCTTTTTAAGGTTTTGTGATGTTATAGGATTCTTGAATCTTATTGTTTAGGCCTCCCCCTATATTTAAGACCATCTTCTCCCTGTATTTTTAGTATCTTTGTAGTTGAAGTTCAATTTTAGTGCGAAGAGCAAGTTTATACTAATGGTTTATCAGCTTATACATTTCATTATTGATTTGATTGGAGGTACGGAGCCCAATACAAGATCTGCTTTACAATATGGCTATCTTTGGTTGAGATGTGACTAACAGGTATCAGATTTTTCATGGTCACTTGGACCAGCACTTGTTCTAGCCTATGTGTTGTGAACAACAGGTATATCTTTTCATTTTTATAGTCACTTTGGACTAGACTAGTCTCCGAGGAAAAGTGTTAGCATGAGAAGTGAGGCACGTTGGATTTTGAGAAGCCTTTTTATTCAATTTCACTCCACATCTTCTAAGTTGACAAGATCCCTTGCACTGCCTCCATGGGGTTTGGGGCATTGCAGTGTGTATCTCGTATTTTTGTAATATTTGAGATTCTCTTTTAATGCAATTTGAGAGGCATATTCTTTTATGACACTGCCTCCATGGGGTTTGGGGCATTGCAGTGTGTATCTCGTATTTTTGTAATATTTGAGATTCTCTTTTAATGCAATTTGAGAGGCATATTCTTTTATGACAGCAAAACTGGCCATTAGTCAAATTTTACTATATTGTTGGGTTGCATGACTTAATAAAACACAAACTCAGAATTTTACTTGCAATAAGAATTTATAAAAATATTTCCATTGCTATACTCAATATAGCATATATATTACAATATAATTCACATCGTTACTTAATACAGCCTTTAAATTATTTTATTTCATATATACAAAGTTTCATTACAGTTGGCAGTAAATTACTTTGATTCAGTGTTTAATAATCACAGTTTTAAATTATTTGTCAGAGCTAAGACCATGTCTGAGCCATTAATATAATTCCACTATGAGTCCGAAGCCTACTCAACATAACATATATATTGTAATATTATTATGCACATCATTACCTCATACATCCATCAAATTGTTTTATTTTATATATACATAATTTCATTATATTTAGGATTAATTTTGGAATCGGTGTTTAATGGATTGCATTCTAGTCAAATGAAATTGAGAATTTCTAATTTATTTTTAATAGCCAAGACCAAGTTTGAGCCATTAAAAAACGTGTCTCTATTTTTATTTTATTTGCGAATAGTAAGAATTGTTTTTTTGATGATAACCTTGTGTGCTTTGTTTTCTAAATATTTTTGCCACGTAAGAAAATGCTTTTTTTTGATGAAATTTTTTTTTAATTAATTAATTATTCTATTTTTCTTCAATATTTTTAAATGCCACTCGAAAAAATCATAATGCCACATAAGAAAATGCTTTTCTTGATGATGACTTTGTGTGTGTGTTTTTTTTAAATATTTTTAAATGCCACTTAAAAAAATCATAATTTTATTCAATCAGAAGTAAAAAAATCATAATTTTATTCAATCAGAAATAAATTCATATTCTTTACTTTAAAATCATAATTTTATTCAATTAAAAACAAATTCGTATTCTTTATTTTAATATCATAATTTTATTTAATTAGAAACAAATTCGTATTCTTTATATATCTTTTAACATATATTTCGTCTTTCAAAACTCCAATATCATATTTTACAATATGGTTTATACAGTCAAGTAGCGAAATCCTCAATTGCTTCTTTCCTTTTTTATTTTTATTACAATATGGTTTATACAGTCAAATAGCAAAATCCTCAATTGCTTCTTTCCTTTTTTATTTTTATCCTTCCCCCAAGGAATTCCATGATAACTACTAATAGAGCAGATCTATAAATTTTCATATAAAGACCACTAAGAATTTTCATATAAACCACTGCTCTTTCTTAGTGTAAGCACTATTTTTTATCACAAAAATTTATTTGATTTGTTTATTTGTCTTTTATTAGTTTTCGAAAAAAAGTCTAATTTTCTTTAATAAAAAACAAATTACATTCTTTATATGCTCTGTGATATGCCTTGTGCCCTTTATGAAGACCTCATTATAATAACTAGATTTTCGTTAATATGAATTGGCAAAATCTACAATCTTGGTTATTTTATTTTTTTACTTCCATGGAGTCACATAATGGCTTCTCATAAGTCAAATTTATGAATTTCTTAACGACGACTTATCAGTTATAGAAGTTTCACTCATGTGATCTCTTTATTATATTTATTGTATTTGCCTATAGTAAGAACTGTTTTTTAATGACAAAAGCTTGTTCGATTGTTTGCAATTTTTTTTTCCAACTAATTCCATGGAACAATACTAGTAATTTTATTTAATCAAAAGAAAATTTTTACTCCTTAATGTGTGTTGTAACATGCCTTGAATGTGGTTAACTACCATCAAGTAGCAATATCTTTAGCCCTATTGTTTTTCCTTTCTATTATGAACATCCATCCTTCTGCATGAAGGAATCCACTATAACCATTCCTAGGTCAAATTGTGACTTTTCAAATTTTTGGTGTTGCTCTTTATCAGACTTTGATTTTAGATTCATGTGATCTCTTTTCTCCCACATAATGGTCTTTTGCTCCTATCTCTTCAGAGGAAGGCTAATTTTTTTAGTAATTATTTTAATTTATTTATTTAAACCAAAACTAGTGCCATTATTAGTGTTACACAAAAAAATCTTATTAGTGCCATTATATGTACTTCAATAATTGATCTCCTAATCTTTTGCTTCTACATAATTGCCATCATTGCAAAGTGTATATAGGATAGAACATACTCAAAATTTAGTTTGCTTTAAAACACGAGCAAAAAATAAATCTTCTGCGATTTGTGCCTTTTGCTTGTTGCTTGGAACAATAGTCCATTGCTTGCTTTGAAGATGATCCTGAGTTTAAATAAGTTGTAGATGGTCCGAATGGGGCTAGACCATCCTCGTGCTCTAAACACATTAAACTTATATTGTTGAGGGGTCGGAAATATGAGGGAATGGTTGCTAGGATAAAATTCCGCTTTTTCTTTACAATTCCAAGAGGTAGCTTTTATTCTTCATTTGCGACGCCATTTGCTATTATATTATTTGTCCTTAATGTATGATGATAAGAGAATTTGTTTAGGTTTTCTGTGATCTTTGTGATGCAGGTGAATATTGAGGCAATCCTGCAGTCTTTCACTTGATAGTCTGATGCTAAGGCTTTGATGATGAAGCCTTGAATCTCTAAGCACCACCAATTCCTTGAAACCCAAACTTATAACAATGGAGAGTTCTTGTAATAGTGCAAAAGTCTTTGCTTGGTTGTTGGTGGTGACTCTAACGTCCCATGCATAAGTCACTTCTGTATTTTGCTCAAGGTCAAGGATGGCCTTGTTGAGTTTTATAGTCTTTTATATTGATAATTACTTCAAATGATTTAATTTTTTTTCACATTCTTATCCATTATTCTATCATTAATCAATTACACAGAAGACATCAACAACATAATATTTATGACAATAGGATCACGAATAGAGAGCCAAACAAAGAACACTAGGGTTTACCCTAGGAAAACCCACATGGGGGAAAAACCTAACAACCTTTTCCTTAGAGAAAAAACCAAGTTCAATAGAGATGCATTAGTCAAATACAAGGTCAAGTAGACCAACAATTTAGTTAGGCCAAACCTGGTCCAACTACATCCTAGTCAAGTCATTTGCCCACAAAAGTTGTGTTTGATTAGGTCTGGTTGGAATTCAGTCTCTAGCCTTGCATCGAACCAGTCCCTCCATAGAGATTAGGTCTTGTCACAAAGATTTCGTTCTAGCACAGAGAATTCTTCCAACATAGAGAGTTTGTCTAGCACAAAGAGTTCAACCAATACAGAGAGCTACCACAGTGGTTCGGTTCTGCACTAGAGATAGAGAAATTCATCCTTCACCGACCCTTGATTTTTACTATCCTCTCTTTTCTCCTTCGCATGGCTCAACAAAAGATATTATATCTTGATGATCAAATCTGAATTGGTGGTTGAGAAGAGGTCAAATGCCTCATATATATAGAGATCCAATAGGCCGAATAGTTGCCTTTCTTGACAAAGCCAACTTGAACACTTAAAGGGGCTGACTTGGCCTCTTTTGGAGCCAAAAATTCTATTTTTAAAAATTCAAATTTTCTTCTTTTGGAAAGAGCATGAAGAGCATGCTTTACAATATTTTTCTTTTGATCCAATCATGAACATGCTTTACAATATTTTTCTTTTGATCTCAGCATGAAGAACATGCTTTACAATATTTTTCTTTTGATCTCAAAATGAAGAACATGCTTCTCAAATTTATTACAACTACATTAGGAGTACAAATATTAATTATGAAGACTGACCATAACTACAAAATTCAACACTTCCTCTTAGCTAGTGAGGTATTCGTAATGACTATCCAGATGTTCAAATACCATAATATGTTCAATAATTGTGACACTGTAAAATAAGTTAACATAATCGAGTCAACAATTGTGACACATGGTAATTTGATAACATCAACCATTTACCATAATTCAGGTCAACACTTCAGACCTATGGTATATCCTCACCACAATTCAGGTCAGTGCTTCAGACACATGGTAAATCAACTGCATCAAGTAATCACCAACCTTCAAGTTAGTACTTTAGACCTATGGTGTGTGCTCACGATAATTCGGGTGAGTACTTTAGATACATGGGATATCATTTAACACCAACTAATCACCATAATTTGGGTTGGTACTTGACACATGGCATCTCAAATAGTCTTGGTTCACCATCATTCGGGTCTGCAACACATGGTGAATCACCAAAGGGAAAACTCTAACTGTGCAATCCAAGGCTCAATTCTAAATGAACCTGATGCTCCAAGACCACTCTTCCTCATTTTGGTCAACATATTAAACACAAGAAGAATAATTGTCCTCTGCTGGATCATTCTCTTTAATTCGAGTCAGCATACTTGATATGGAGAGAATGCTAGTCCTTTACTGGACCATTCTCCGTAATTAAGGTCAATATACTTGACAATGCGATAACGTTAGTCCATGATGCTATCTCATCAACACTCCCTCTCAATGAGAGAGGCATTCTCAACAAGTCTAATCTTGTCCTTGAAGTATATATATAGACTTCACTTAGGGACAAAGGCTTTGCCAACAAACTACTATACTGTAGAATAATGTTGAAACCATTTTGCTTCCTTCTGTACCATATATTGTTATTGGATCTCACAACGTTTTGACCTGTCATTATGGTCGTCAATTGCACTTGATCAAGATAATTCTGGAAGTAGCCTCTGAAGCCATATTGCTTCTCAACTCGCCATTCTCGCTGCAATATGCTCGACCTTTGCAAAATTGAGTGCGATAGATATTTGCTTCATGCTTATCCAAGAAATGATAATAGGGCCCAAATTGAAGCAATATCTTGATGAACTCTTTCTGTCTTCATCACTTTGCCTAATATATAGTCGTACTTCACTTTTTGAGACAAATCTCAAAATATCACTAATTTTTCCATGACCAACTGTACCATGCTGGTACACCAACCCTTTTACTAGGTCTATCACCACAATTACTTCCCTGTCACCTTGACTCGGTGCTCCCTCTCACGTTGAGACATATCCTGCCGTGGTCATTATGTCTGCTCCCTCTGCCACTGTTGTCTTTCAACTATCTAGCTTGAGAATGTCAATGCATAATCTCAAACAAAGAGGTCTACTCTTGAAGCTAAAGCAAAGATTTATGACTTCTCCCTCTATCACATCATTCCTACTGCTTTCGTCATATATGTTCAATCTTGATTCATTAATCCAAGTCCAAGCTCAACATGTCTGCTTGTGATTGTATAAAACCTTCTTCAATCATGAGACTTCTTCTCATGTGGCTTTATGTGTACTTCTTCTTCCTCAATTACTTCATTAAGAGAAACTATCTCTACATCCACTTGGTGTAATTTATAAAGCAATATTTTGAGCAAACTTCTTGTCATGATCCTCTCCCTCTTTTTGGGAGAACCTTATATTCTCAATTTTCGCTTTGCACTTGTCTATGTTTCCATTCATTTCATACTGACTTATTTTTGGGATAGATCAAGACATACTTCAATCTTGTTGACTTGATTTCTCCCTCTTGAGTCCTCTTGTCACAAATTTTCTTTGTTCTTCTATATGTTGCCAAATTCTAGGAATCCTTTAATATGTATTTTCAATCCTCACTAAGAGGCCATGGAAGAACACTTATAACCAATCAAAGGATATAAAGACAAGAGACTAACTATTAGTAAAAACAACAACAATAGTAATAATCAAAGAAGAGATATAAAACATGTATATGTTGAGAAGAATGTGAGCTCCCTCTTGATATTTAGTCTTCTCGCATCCATCTTGAACATTTATCAACCTCATTTACATCATCATCATCATGATGTCATTCCTTGCAAGAGTTGGGATTCTTATTTAAGCGGAAACATCCAATCCTAGGGTTTTATTCATAAACCTTGGGGATTTCTTATCCCAACATTATTGCTTGCTAGGGTTTACAAACCCTAGATATTCAATCGTTCAAAAACCCTAGTTTCGATATGTTATTCTTTTCATTGATCAACGAATGATCATCCTAAGCCAAACATTGTAATAACAACGATTGTGCAACCAATAAAATTCATCATTCAGGGTTGAACATTATCTTTAGTACCCAAATAATTATAGCAATAGATGCAATAATTTTCATGGTATCTATAATTTCTTTGCAACAAAGGATTCAATCAAAACTTCAATGTCTTCAGAAATTTATGTCCTTGGTTTGCCATAGTAGTAGGTCTACTAGTGACTTTATCAGGAGAGCCCTCTAATTTCTGATTTTGAAGAGGGATTCAACCTCTTTTTCACTGTAAGCGAACTTCCTTTATTACAGTGTGTTGTCTTCAAAGGCATGCTAATGAAAGTGATATTTTTTCATATTTCAAGACTAAGCATCATAGATATCGTCCTTTAAAATGCCATAGAGACACATATTTCATATAATGCAACATCCGAGCAAAGGTCACATATTCCTCTTATGTGTTTATGTCTTGCTTTGAGCCACAACTCAAATCGTAGTGTTGCCATTTCTTCTTGTCATATCAAGATAATATCATTTCCTTGGACAAGATCAAAGAATTTTCATTAATAATTGAGTAGTGTGAAGGGAATTCATCATACATATCTTTTAAAGGTTTCTTAATGTCTAATTCACATTGATATAACATTAATACTGATAAATATTTCAATATTCAGGGAATAGAGATCCAACCCTCCATTATAACTTTGATGCAAGTATTGCTACATACTAGACCTATACTTGGTCTTTACTAACAAAGCTCCTATTGAGTTCTAAGAACAAAATTATTATGATAATACATACTTCACATTTCAAGGGTCAACCTTTAGAATTATACCTTTTATACATTGTCTGACTTCCCATACCTCATATTCATCTTTGATCATCACTATAAAATGCTTTTATGGGAAACGAAGTCATTTGGGTTAGACAATATATATGCATTGTATCTAGACACAAATATTCAAGGAGAATTATTAGCTCAATCCCATAATTCTTCTTCTAATAATGACACCAACTTAGCTCCTTAAGTGACTCGACATCTTTTTAATTTAGTAGGAATAATTCTTCCTTGGAGATTTCAAAGTGGAATGCTTAAAGAACTTTGAAACAAAGCCACAACTATGTCAGTCACTGAGGTTAGATTGATAAATTTAGGACTCCTGAGGTCATGACAGAGGCTTCTCCACCTTCGAACTATTATGTCAATACAAAACCATCACAGGTTTAGAGTTCAAACACATCAAAACTAAAGTGTAGTCTTGGCCTTTCAATTTATCGTGTTATTTCGACCTTCTATTATTAGTCGTGAAGCCTTTGCCCTTCCTGAGATTTATCCTGAAGATTTTTAGCATGTGAGATAAGGAATTTCATACTTTTTGCAACATGTCTTTTCATCTTCCAATATAAGGTTATTCGAGATAGATTCCAAAGTCTTCTCTACCCTCTATCTCAAGCTTTAAGGCTTGAAAAACTAGGCACTCCATTCTTGGTCCATCGAACAAATAAATACATGGTTTTATGTTCCCTTTTCATTAGGGCACAAATTATACAGTGGCATAAATTTGCTTGAACAAAGATATTATTTTAATGTTAACTCAACTTCATTTGAAGTGTGTTTCTTGAACTAGGGCTTCTAGGGCAAGCCCTAGAAAATGGCTTGAAACAAAAAATGACTCCAAGTTTGCTCTTTCATCATAGCTCTGATATCATGTTGATTTTTATAGTCTTCTATACTAATAATTACTTCAAATGTTTTAAATATTTTTTCACCTTCTTATCCATTATTTCATCATTCAACAATTACATATAAGACATCAACAACATAATATTTACGACAATAGGATCATGAAGAGACATCCAAACGAAGAACTCAAGAGTTTACCTTGGGAAAACCCACATGGGGAAAAACCTAACAACATTTACTTTAGATAAATCATCAAGTTCAACAGAGACACATCGACAAAATACAAGGTCAAGTAATCCAACAATTTAGCTAGGTCAAACTTGGTCCAATTCCATCCTAGTCAAGTCAACTGCCCACAAAATTTGTGTATGATTAGGTCTGCTTGGAATTTTGTCTCCCGCCTTCCATTGAACTTGCCCCCCCCCACATAGATTAGGTCTTGTCACAGGGATTTATTTCTAGCACAAATAATTGATCCAACAGAAAGGATTTTTCCAACACAAAGAATTCGTCCAACACAGAGAATTCATCTAGCACAGAGAATTCGTCTAGGACAGAGAATTTGTCCAACACATAGAATTCATATAGCACAGAGAATTCATCCAACACGAATAGCTACCACAAAGACTCAGTCCTGCACTACCAATAGATAAATTCATCCTTCACCAAGCCTTGGTTTTTGTCCTCTTTTCTTGTCTCCTTTGTATGGTTCAACAAAAGATATTATATCTTGATGATTAGATCTGAATTGGTGGTTGAGAATAGATCAAATGCATCATATATATAGAGATCCAATACGCCGAATGGGTGCCTTTCTTGACAGAGCCAAATTGAACACTTGAAGGGGTCTACTTGACTAGGAGGCCGACTTGACTTCTTTTGGAGCCATAAATTCTATTTTTTAAAATTTAAATTTTCTTCTTTTGCAAAGATTAGACTAAAGATATTAATTACGAAGACCGACCATAGCTACCTTTCCATGCTTCATGTTCTCCTCCACCAAGCTTGATTTTCTAGTAAAGGTAGGTTGGTATTTTCTTAGATTTTGTTACCATTGCCATCACCTTGAATTGATTTTCCCATTCATTTTCTACATTGTCCAAAGGTTGTTTGTTTTTCATATTTAGAGTACATCACTTCCATTAATAGGCTTCTAAATTTCTTAACAATTGTCGCAGGTGTTTCTTTGACTTGATCGAAAACCAACCTCTACCTATCTAATTATATTTAACAATGTAAACTTTGAAACAAGAACTGATACGAGTAAACGCTTTTTTGAGGTAGCAAAAAATCATCCGATTTTGAAAAGTGTTGATTTAGAATACACCTTTTTTGTATGTAGCAAAAAATTGTCTGATTTTGAATAGTGTTGATTCAGAATACACTTTTTCTTTGAGGTAGCAAAAAATCATCTCATTTTGAAAAGCGTTGATTCAGAATACATTTTATTTATTTATTTATTTTTATTTTTATTATTAGCATATTTTTGACAATTTAAATTTTATAATCCATGAAGTGTAGATTTTTTTTTTTAGATGTTCAAGATTTTCATGCGGATTTTGAAAACCATCAACATTTTTTTTCAAGACATATTTTTGACATTTTAAATTTTCTTATGTCCTAAGTATACATAATTTTTTTGTTAAATGTTGATTATTTAACCATTTTTCAAGTGGTCTTATTCCTATTCATGTTTTTCATCCTAAGATATTTGGTTTTTAAAGGTTTCCAAACTTTGTTTTTTTGTTTTTGTTTTTCATTTGCAAAATATATATATATATATATATATTTTCCAAAATTTAAAAAAATTAAAAAAATATATTTTGAGGTTAGGATTTCTTTTATATTTATATATCGCTAATTAATATTTAAATACACATAAAATGATTATCACAAAAAAATAATAATTTTAAAAACTCGATAAAAAAAATACATTTTGCATATAGATATAATTTAAAAAGTATGCATTTTAAGACATTTTCGCTAAAAAAGACACGTTAAATAAATAAAAATGATGGAAATTTTAAATAATTTTTTTTGGAAAAATAACAAATTTTATAAATTTTATATAAAAAAAGACGACATTTCAAAATAAAAATTCCAGAAAAATGACTTATATAACATTTTAAGTATTAATAAATATTAAAATTAAAATAAAACATACAATTTATAAAAATAATAAAAAACATAAACATAAAAAAGACAATTAAGTTATAAAAAAATAAATCATTAAAGATAAAAAATAATAAAAAAATTAAAAATAAAAATACATTGAAAAAAATAAATAAAAAAACAATAAAAAATATATATTAAAAAAATTAAATAAAACAATTTAAAAACATAAACAAAACATATATAATTAAAAAAATAAAACACATATATATAACCTATATAATTAAAAAAAATAAAACATATATAATTAAAAAATACAAAATTTAAAAATAAAAATTATAATAAATAAAAACGAATTATTGCATCCTTTGAGCCATTGGTGGCCTGAGGGGCCGCCTACAGTGGGTGGGCAGAGCTGCAGCAGCTCTGCCCACCCACTACAGACGACCCCTCCGGCCACTAGTGGACTCAAAGCCAATTATAAGAATTGGCTTGGAGTCGTCTGTTGTAGGCAGGAATAGCCATTGCAGCTCCACCCGCCCACGGCAGGAGGCTCTTCGGGCCACCAATGGCTCAAATTCAATTATGAGAATCGGATCCGATTCTCAGAATTAGATTTTAGCAATTGGAGGCCACCTGCCATGGGCGGGCAGAGCTGCAGCAACTCCGCATGCCCACGGCAGGTGGCCCATCGGGCCACCAACAACTCAAATCCAATTCTGAGAATCGGATTTGATTTTGAGAATCGGATCTGATTCTCAAAATCGGTTTTGAGCCATTGGTGGCCACCTGTTGTGGGCTTGCAGAGCGGTAGCGATGGGTGGAGCTGCTGTAGCTCCACTCGCCCATGACAGGCGGAGCTACTGCAACTCCACCCGCCCATGGCAGGTGGCCACCAACGACTCAAATCCGATTCTGAGAATCCCATTTGAGCCGTTGGTGGTTCGAGGGGCCGCTTGCCCTGGGCGGGCAAAGTTGTTGCAGCTCCGCCCGCCCACGACAGGTGTCCTCTCGGGCCACCAATGGCTCAAATCTGATTCTGAAAATTAGATCTAATTCTCAGAATCAGATTTAAGCTGTTGGTGGCTGCCTGTCGTGGGTGGGCGGAGCTGCAGTAGCTCTGACCGCCTACGGTAGGAAGCCCCTCGGGCTACCAACAACTCAAATCGTATTATGAGAATCTGATCTGATTCTCAGAATCAGTTTTGAGTCATTGGTGGTTGCCTGTCGTGGGCGGATGGAGTTGCAGTGGTGGGCAGAGTTGCTGTAGCTCCGCCCGTCCATGGGAGGCGACCACCAACGACTCAAATCCGATTCTCTGAATCCAATTTGAGACCTCGGGCCACCTATTGTGGGAGGACAGAGTTGCTGCAACTACGCCCGCGCATGGTAGGTGGCCCCTCAGGGGACCAACGGGCTCAGTCGATTCTGAGAATCGACTTGAGCTCGCCGGTGGCCCAAGGAACCGAATTTGTATATTTGTATATTTTTATTTATTTTTAAATATAATTATTAATTTTTTTAATCAATTTTAATTAGTTTTAATTATTATTTTTTAATAGGTTTTTGTTTTTTATTTTAGATTTTTTTTTTTAATCTTATTATTATATTTTTTTATCTTATTTATTTAATTATTTTTTTAAAAATATTTATTATTATTATTATTATTATTTAATGGTTTTTTGTTTTGTTTTTTTTTTTTAAATTTTAAGTTTTTAATTTTTTTAGATTTTAGATTTTATTAATTTTTTATTTTTTTAAATGTGTTTTTTTTCTTAATGTATAGTTTATTGATTTATTTAAAATTTTTTTTTTAATTATTCAAACAAGTATTATTATTATTATTATTTTTTCCCTGATTATATATATATATATATAATTTTTTGTGTTTTTATCTTTTATAGGTTAATTTTGTTTGTTTGTTTTTTTTTTTACATTTTTATGTTTGAATTTTTTGTTTTGGCTTTTTATATATCTTTATATATTTGATTTTTTTTTTTTTTTTTTTGGGTCATTTTTTCTATTTTATATTTTGTTTCTAATATATACTTTTATTTATTTTTTATTGTTATTTTAAACTTTTGTTTTGCTTTTTGTTTGTTTTCATTGTTTTAAATTTTTGTTTTTTAATTATTATTTTTGTTTTCATTTTTCTTTTGAAATTTTAAGGTTTTTTGGAGTCATGATATTTAATCTTTTATGTTATTATTTCAAAATATTGAAAATCTATCCAAAAGAAAAAAGTTGTATTCCAGTATCAACATTTTTTTGTTTTCGGGATGTTTTTTGCACCAAAAAAATTGTTTTCACTGCCATGTTTAAATCATGTTGAAAATTTACCCTCGAAAAAAATTGGTATTCTAGCATCAACATTTTTCGTTTTCGAGCTGTTTTTCTATATTTTTGGGGCTTTTTTGCTGGAGTTCTCGTTTTCAGTTTATAGTTCCCGTTTCATAGTTTACATTATTATTTTCATATTATGAATTTTGGTAAAGTTGTGCACATCCACCTACACGTGTTTTTTCCATTTAAGAGAACCCGTGTATAATCTAGTCCAACATGTGAATAACTCATTCCAAAATTAATTCCATCTTGTAGGGAAATAAAGTTTGTGTCAAACTAACAAAAGGAATATTTCATACCTTCCTAGCAAATGAGCATTATAGAAAAAAATGTTTACCTGTTTAAATTGCTGATTTTTATATTGCACACCAATTTTGGTTGTGAACCCCTTCTTTGATGAGGTTTCTGTATGCTAATTTTTTTCCATGCACTACCAACTAGCAAAAAATGTTGATTTTTTCAAATCCATTTGGAAACCACACTTTTCTCCAAAATGTTATTCTTTGTGGCAAGGGTAAATAGAATAGTTGGTGAAAATAGAATTCCTTGAGTGAATAATAGAGTATCCCCAACCTCATCAATCCAAATTCCTTAAGTTTAGGGTTTCACATCTTCATATGAACAGTGAGTGAATGGAGCATAGGGAAAAAAAACAGAGGGATGACATTGAAATTCCACCCAAGCTAGTCACCTGAGGTCTCATTCCAAAAATAGAAGTCAAATATTGTATGCCTCTATCTTCCATCCATATGTTGAGAGGGAGAAGGTTTGAAAAACCCTCCAATGTTAGTAGTCCCATTATACTGTCTTTCCATAATCTTATTTCTTTGTCATTGCTCGATATCCAGGTTAAATTAGTGTATCAAGGGATTGAAACCTTTAGTAACCTCCAAATGGTTGGTCCTCATTGGATATCGATTTACTCTTCAACACTCTCTTTTTACCCTCGACTATTTTTTTCTAGAGTGCTAATTGTTGATTTTGTAGCATCGGGAGGTATTTCTACATGCCAAAGTTAGTTTTGTAGAAAATAAAAATATATTTATTTTTGGACATCAAGTCGGCACAACCACATGAAAGAGTGTGTCCCTTGGGCTAATTCACCACCATTTGACTAGTATATATACATGATGTGACACTTCAATTTGATTATAATAAATCAACATTAGGCGAATTTTGAGGTCTAAAATGGGCCTCCTAAGAAAAATGTACAACAAAAATAAACTTTATAAGAACCAATAGGATTCAAGATGATGATGTCAACCATGGGGGATCATTCACCATTTTTGGAGTTAAAAAAAGTAAAAATATTAGAAAATAATAAAATAATAAAACTACTCTTTCAACTCGTATTTTAAACTTATCTCTCTAATTTGTTACTCAAATTCCGAGTAGGATTACTCGTTGGGTGCACAATTTAATTCTTCATCCAAGGAGTACCCACGTTGCATACTTTCGACAGACCTTGCTACACGAAAATGAGAAATACATGAAAAAACGTGTTTACAATCACGTTTTTCATGTATTTCACATTTTTCATGTGGCATTGGCCATCGAAAGTATGCAACATGGGTACTCCTTGGATGAGAAATCAAATTCTGCATCCAACGAGTGTTTTCGCTTGAAATTTGAGTAAACCCATAGGGAGATAGGTTGAAAATACGAGTTGAAAAAATAGTTTTTCCTTTTTTCCCTCTAAAATTTGATGATGTAATCAAATCTTAATTTATTATTTCCACTATTATTTTGTAATTTCCTTAAGAGGCCCATAATCATATAGGAAAATAAGGTCGAGGAAGGATAAGTATGTTGGAGCAAGGGTCAAAGTGTTTGTGAGAAGCCACAACAATAGCTAGTGAAGGCCACATGGAAGAAAAATTAATTGTTTGACTAATGTTGATTTGCTGAAGTGTGACCAGGTTTGAATGGTATTTTTGACTTGAATTTTGGCATAGATTTCTAGACATTGGATTTGTAAACCTCACTAAAGAATAATTTCTCCTAAAGAAAAATTGTTGGGTTTTCTCCCAAGTTTGGGTTTCCCAGGGTAAAAATATTGTATCTATTGTGCATGGTTGTCTTTCTATGATCTTAACTATTTTTGCTGCATTTACTGTTACTATTTTCTATGTATAATTTCTCAATGATATCTGTGGCATGAGATAAATTGATTGAAGGTCATTATGCAGTAAATCATTATAGGATCAATTTTTATTTTTTTATTTTATTTTATTTTTTTTCTATTGTGTACCTTGTAAAAATTCAATACCAATTTCTACCATTATGCTTTCTTAGTAATTAGGCACCGAGCTAGTTCCACCTCCTCAAAAGCTAGATTAGATAGTGCTAGATCTTTGACACCTACTCCACCTCTATATTTTGGTGCCCCGATCATATTCAAACTAACCACATGATATTTTTTAGTTTCCAAATTCCCTCCCTGACATAATAATTTTTTGAAATCCTAACTGATACAGTACACAACTCCCATTTGAGCAAGCAATGTAGAGCACGGGTAGGCCAAAGATGATTGATTTTATGAGGACAATTTTATTAGCAAGGTTTAGCCACTATGCACCCTCGTGGAACCTCAATAATGAAGTTTTCCTTTAATTTTTTCAATGATGCTTCAACATTATTGAGTTGAAGAATTTATTAATGGCATGCCTAGATATTTGAAATAATTTCATTTCTCCTATAAGGAGAAAGGAATTATGCAAGAAATTCATTGGAGAAATGGTAGGCTTACATTCCACCCTAGAATTTGACTCTTGTGATTATTTACCATGCCCCCAAAAGCACAAACGAAGGCAAGAAAAACCAATTTGAACATATTTGCAATAATGATGGAGGCTCCCTTGATGAGAATTGCATCATCAACGAACTAGGCATGGTTGATACTCTTGATATCCTTAAAATTTTTGATACGATGCATGTTTCCAAGTGATCTTTCATTTTCTAATTTTATACTTATAATTTCAGCCATGAGGATGTAAATGGGAAAGGTGACAACCTAGCCTTATCCCTCTACTAATATGAGAGGAGATTGGTCTAAAGTGGTGAAATTCAAGGAGTACAAGCACAAGCTTCCACCCATCTTATGAATGAAGAGATAGATCCAAACTCATGCATAATGCTGAGTAAGAAATAGTGTCTCACTCTATCAAAGGCATTTTCCATATCAACTTTGATAACCATTCTTTTCTCCTTATTCACTTTATTGGTGTGAATTTCCAATTGGACTAAAATGATATCATTAGTGAAGGATGTAGAATAACCTACTTCTAGTTTGTCTAATGGGTTGTGCGCCTTTAGTATTCAATCTAAGCCATAAGGTCCCATGTAATTAATTTTTAAACTTCCCATGACACATTTTTTAATATTGGTTGGGTTCAAATTTCTTTTAATATCAAACAAGATTGATAACCTTTCTCTTGTCTGAGAATCAAGCAAGTCCTTGTAAAAAAATGCATTTACTAAATAGTTTTAGAGGTAGAAACTATATATTTTTTAGCTTCCTTCATCGTGATAGAGTGGACCACCACAAATAATGTTCATTGAAAGACATAATAATTTTAAGGGAGATGTCCCGTCAAGGTAAGAATGACTTAATGGTATCATAATCCTTCTTGATACTATACAAAAAAAAAATGCAAACCTTAACATTAATAGGGGTTAACATTAAAGTTTGAAAAGAGATACCTTGTCAAGCTTCCTTATTACCATGTGGGATGCCTTGATAAGTTCCATGATTGAGAAGCACTTTCAAAGTCTTGCTCCTATTGATGATCCTCAGAACCCATTTTGTAGACGAAGCCTTGGCCTTAATCCTTATTTTGGTTATACGCAAGACGCACAACTCCTATGTAGTGCAAGATAGGTTCCAATTAATTTTGTAGAATCCTTTATCATTTTAATTATTGACACAATTTAAGTTTAGGAACCTTCTCCAAGCACTAGTATACCATCTTGAAAGGAACCCAACATGATGAATAATATACATCAATTGTTACCAAGATCTAAGTGTAGATATACAAATTGATTCCAATGGCTATGGGACTTGTTCTCCACTTGTCAATATTATTCCCCATCCTTTGTACTAACACCTCCCATAATTCTCTAGCTAGAAAAATATGCAAATGGGATGCCCAAGAATTTAAACATTGTCATTGTTGAATGTAGGATTAGTTATATGAGACTAGCTAGTATGAGATTGAACATTGACTTTACTTATAATTCCATTCAATGTTGGATCTAGAGGCAAGGTAGAAGGTATCAAGACACTCCATCATGTTGTCCTAGAAGGGTTGATATTCTAGAATGGTTAAAAAGGAATCATCAACAAAGTGTTCATTCACCATAAAGCAATATCAAGCTTAGTTAAAGGATTTCCCTTAATCAAACCCAGATCCATTTTATGGAACAAAATATAGTCTAACACTAGTCTCAAGAAGGTGCAAGGAGCAGCAAGGAGATCCAGATCACAACTAAGGAGGTTTTGATCAGTTGGATCAGATTTAGTTGCTGTATATATAATTCCTTAGTTGGGCCATTATCCCTGGTACAGGAGCCCAAATTCTCAATAGAACAAGTTTTCTGGTTTGTGGGTTTTCCAGGGTAAAGCTTGTGCCCAATGTGTGATGATTTCAGTGTGTTACCACTTTGCAATTTTAGTTAAAAACTTAGCTGTGCTTAAATCAATAAATATTTTAAGAGATTTTTTGAGATTATTGCGAGGTGCTAGGTTCGTGGAAATTTAACAATGGGTGTAAATGTGCTCCTTTTCCCTTCGGTGATTTTGTTTTCAAACTTGATTCTCAATTTATTGAACTGCTTATGCCTATTTATATAGAGAATGTATGGTTCTTATTGTTTGCTTCTTCAAGTCAAATGTAAAAAAGAGATTTCTTTGATATCAAATTGGTATGCTTGATATTCAGTTCATACATTTGTATTGGTTTGAATACAGTTTGATGAGAATGCTTGCAATCAAGACTAGGATAAATTCATTAAATAAAGCAAGATGTCGTGCCCTTGAGTTTGATATTTATGTTACATTCAACTTGCATGAAAAATATATTGGATTATCCTTCTGAAATGCATAAGTGAAACACTTTGAAAGTCTTGTAAAATTCTTCAGCAAGTAATGTTGCAACATAGTAGAATGCAAATATGATGGTGAAACATAAGTGATTGGAGCATTTGCAGTTGTTTAATTGTCGAGGATTATTCAACTATACTCTCAATCTCGTCAATGCATTCTTCTACTTCTTGCCTTCTAAATTTAACAATGAATACACTCTTTAATGTTTTGGGATCCAAGAATTTGATTAAGAGTCTGAATAAGTGACTATATTTGTGCACTAAACCTAATGGACACTGGTAACTCATGAAAAAATACTAATGCAATTAAAATGAAAATACAAATAACTAGCTTTGTGTACTGAGTTTCATGGGCCCCGATAACTCTTGAAAATTCAATCATGCAACTGAAAGAAAAAAAATGAGTGACTAGATTTGTGCACTAAACCTAATGTAAAATGTATATATCCCCAAATATATGGTGCTATTGATACAATGTTGTTGACTCATGAATGTGTTGTTCTTTCTAATATGCATATATTTTACTAGGTGGTAACTAAAGTTGCAGGGAAAATTCAAACAAGTTTTAAGCAAGATTTCTTTCATTAACAACAGATGAGCATGCCAATTATCAAGTCCTAATCATGTCTTGTAGAATTAGGCTGCAATGACGTCACATTTACCCATTATTATCTCTTGCAAAGAGTGAAATACTTTTCGAGGAGTAATGTGTAAGAGGATGATACCTCTCTAATTGTATACATTGTCATCCATGTAGTTAGGGTAGGTTAGAACTTTGGTGTCTTCCCATGGATGAGTTCAAGTGTTGTTATGTTACAAAATGTTTATCCAAATGAGAAAAAACAACACTTTCCCGGAGTCGGAGATACACTTTCCTAGAATCATTGAAGTTCAGGTCTCATAAAGAATGAGAGGCTTAATGAGTATGTTTCGAAGGAATTTTTGTTACTTGACCTTTGGGAAAATGGGAAGTGTTTTATATAACAGGTAACAAATAAAAAATATTCTTATGTATACCCTTTCAGACAGTTATTAACTGTGTTGCCGCGAGGGATTCTTTTTTGCTGTTCCAATGCCGTTTTTGTGTACTTATCATTTTATGTACTAGAATATAGTGAGGATTTTCTACTCTGCTTCGTTAGCATTATTTAGATGATATTATCTCTTCATTATTTTTGTAGTAGTTAAATTAGATGTTTGAATTTTTTGCCCCATTTATGTTGTTGATTGGAAGATAATCCTAAACAAAGTTTTGATGCTTGTCACAAAATATGAAACTGTCATTGGTAGACCGATAGTGCCTGATGGAGCTGCCCATGCAGTGGTTGAAGAGCAAGGATTGGAAATGATTGTTTAATTCTTTTAGTGCGTATGTTCAAGTTAAAAGGAGATTTGTTTTGTGTTTTTCTCTTGGATATGATTTCAGGAATTAGGTGTTGAAACGATTATTTTTAAAAAGAAGCGCAAAAAGAATAATAGCCGGACTGACTACCATCACCAGGTTTTACATCAATTGAAAGAATTATTTTGCTACGCACAATTCAAATGGTTTATGACTAGTTTCACACGTTTTCAAGTTTTTACGACTATTACAGTGGAGGAACATAATAGAGTCGTTGACAAATTTGATTATCAACATATACCAAGATCTATGACCTTTCCCAGATAAACAAATATTATTAATTTCTTAATTCCTTATACGACATGTAAGGGAGATTCACGATTCCTTGGTTTGATACTTTTCCTTAGCTTAGTTCCCCTCCCTCCTACAGTCTCATTTATCACTTGGTCAATCTCAATGATCTCACTAAATATAGGATAGATCTAATCTAATGCGTGATACCCTCGATATGTAACCATGCAAAGACAAAAATATAATAAATATAATATAATAAGTACATCAATAATAAAATTTACAAGAGTGACTCTAGTTACAACTTTAACATGAATCATGGCAATAAATAACCTATTAGATAAATATTACCTTTCATGTATTACAATATCATTGATTCTCTCTACATAAACACTTTTTGTGGCATTTTTTATGAATATGTAGAAAAATGTTTATTCAAGGTCCAAATTTATTGTCACAACGGATAATATGTGAGTCATTATTCTATTTAGACAAATTTGAATAGAAAAATATATTACGATTTCTTGAAAATATAATTTCAATTATTGAACTAAATGGTGTCTCAAATTGACATAAAAACTCAAGCATGAAACAATTTAATGAGTGACCCCATACTCTCAATAGTCACCTGACGATTCCGAACATGTTTTTTAACGACGAGGTACTTTATGTCAATATGTTTATTTGATTTACTACTATTATTATTATTGTTAGAGAAGTGAACTGCAGTGGAACTATCATAGTAAATCATTAATGGCCTAGAGATGGAGTCTACAACTCTAAGCCCTATGATGAAACTATATAACCATAAAACCTATGAACTAACCTCATAACTTGTTGTATACTTTTCCTCCATAGTAAAAGAAGCAATCAATTTATGTTTCTCGCTTCCACATGATATGGCCCCTCTGCAAGTAGGAAGACATATTTCGATGTAGACTTCTAGAGTTGAGACATCTTCCATATTCTAGGTCTAAATACTCGATCACTTCCAAATGGTTTGATTGCCTTCATGTGATCATGTAGTCATTTGTACTTTGTATATACTCCATAAATTTATTTTTATCTCTCTTATGATCGATGCCTTGATACTTTGATATCTACCTAACATTCTAGTTAAAAACCAACTACCACAACACAATCAAGAACTCCAAAATTCCCAAACAACATGAGCTTTAAAGTTACCAATGTCCATCTTAAACCCTCAATGGTAATGGTTTAGATAAAGCATCGACATATCAACTCTCATTATTAACATCAACCCCCTTTGGTTATTACAACATTGTTACTTAAGTACAATAATTGATATGGTGATGTTTGATCCAAATATATATATATATATATATATATATATATATATATATATATATATATATATATATATATATATATATATATATATATATATATATGCATATTTTAGAATAATGTGGAAATAAGGAAAAAATGAGTAAATTTAAATACAAATTAAACACGTTTGAGCAAACCAAACAATTTGAGATTGATTTGATATTTGCATCTCAAGAGATTTGATCTTTCTAGGTGCTCGGTAGATCCAAAGATAAGATGGATCTAGGTTGATTATAATTAATTTAATTATTAATTGGTAATGAAGATAATTATTATTATTTGATATCTATGAATTATTTTATTTTATTTTTTATTTTTTATTGAGCTTATTTTGGGTGATAAGAGGAATGATTATTATTTTTTATATTCAGGTCTAATTCCTATAAATAACATGTTGAGTTTATATTGAGTATATTGTTGTAATGGCTCGAGTCATGTAGTTAAAAGACGTTGAGTTTTAAGGAACAAGTTATAGAATGAGATTCTTGGTTACATGGAAAACAAATTTCTAATTTGTTATTATTAATTAAAAAATGCCATTTGTAATGATTTAATTATGACCCATAAGGAGAAAGGCCTTCTCTCTCTTTGGATCTTAGATCATTAGTTTTTTTCATAAAATTTAAAGGCAACAAATTTATATCAATCATAAATGGTTTTAAATATTATCCTAAAACTACATAGCAGTGACAACATGAGTCATACATGTAAAAAAGCCATTGTCATGTATTTCCATCCTCAAAATTAAAACAATAAAATCATATATTTTTAAGACTCCTCAGGTCTTTAGCACGTTTGCAATTTCAAGCTCTGCGTTTTCACGTTAAGTTTTCCCCCTCATGGCTAATCCCTATGGTTTCAGTCATTATCACTTAGTGTTTTTGGGGCCCTTCCCCATCATGGTTGATCCCTGTAGTTTATATTAGCACTACTTAGGGTTTCCGGAGCCCTTATTTAATTGTATTACACACTATTCAGATCATTAACACCCACTTTTTCTCCTCATTCCCTAGTTTTCTATCACATCGCGTCTCGTATTGGATGTACATTGCAGTGGGGGGAGGTTTAGTGGATTTTGTGGACAACCTCCATTTCTCCCACATTTGAAGGAGGTTCCATGTTCAATCTCTCTAGACTTTGTCGGATTGATGGCCAAAATCCCCTCAAGTATTTCCATTTCAACCTGGGGTCTTTTTGGATCATAATCCTATGTCTGATGTGATGTATTTTGCATTTTTTTTCTTCCTCTTTTGTTCTTATACAAGCTCCAAACAATGTTGTTTCTACATAATCCTATAGTTCCCTTTCACCACCACATCCTAGCTTTGTTTTTGATTCAAATGAGGCCACTTAATTGATCAATTTTCATCCTACAGGAAAAAAATTAATTCTATCTCAGAGATCAAGAGGTTGGAAGGGGCGACAACTCACTCTTTTCATGGTAAGGCTAATTTTTCATTAGTTATGTTAGCCTCTTTATCATATACAAAAAGTACCTTCTACTACAATGCATAAATCAAATAGCTCACTTAGTTTTGGATGCAAATGAAGATCATGCTCAAAGTTCCAAGGAGGGGAGGATATGCAAGGGCCATAAAGATTCAAGTGACGAGTGTTTTTATTGATGTTAAATATTATAAGTTATACATTATCTTTTAATTGTCATCTAGGTTAGTAGACTTATGAGGCGTTTGGTGTAGTATGCACACATGACAAGACCTTTTGCTTATTAAATGATGTATACTAAATTCATGATGGTTGGTTGTTGCATTCAA
Organism: Pinus albicaulis; assembly: GCA_034641835.2. Taxonomy (NCBI): domain Eukaryota; kingdom Viridiplantae; phylum Streptophyta; class Pinopsida; order Pinales; family Pinaceae; genus Pinus; species Pinus albicaulis. The sequence continues at coordinate 401,786,711 of CM076570.1, forward strand.
AGGATCCTACAATTTAACTTCAAGCTTAGTGGCTCCTCAATTTCCCAATAACATTTAAAGGGTAAGCTCAATGTAGTCCCAATGTTATAAAAGTAGTATGCATTATTACCAATTCTGTAGCAATTGGTATTTTATAATTCCTTAAAATGAAACTATCAACAATCCTTTTTAAATCGAAAGGGAAACTTATTTACAACACTTTAAACTAGATAACACATAAAAAAAAATTCATAAATCAAAACAAAACAAAAACACGTTGTCGAATTTCATGCAACCATACATATATATATATCGAGAAATGAAACACTACACGACTATATTCATAAGAATAATAGAAAAAAAAGGGTATCAATTCTTGTTTAAGCTATTGAAGTGATCACCATTTAATCAAAACAACTACACAAATATGACAAACCAACTAAGAAAAAAAACAAGGGATATGACACGTGACCGTGCCTTGAGCGAGACTAACTCAAGGCATGGTGAGTGCCCTAACTCTTTCAAATACTCAATAAAAAACAATGGAAACAAAAAATTATTAAAACATACCCGAGCAAGACACAAAAACCAGAGTATACCTCTGCCAATCACCCAAAACACAAAAAAATTAATATTAAGTCTTAGAGATCAAACGATAACAATAACAGTTATACCTACGCTCTCAATTCTCTTCTCCTTATATGAAGTTTACAAAAGTCTAAAATAAACGCATCAAGTGTTCGACCTTATCTTAGCTAATTGAATGAAGAAAAATATAGTAAATAGTTACAACCACGTGTTGGATTTACTCGTGGCCGAACTGGACCATACTATTTTTATTCTTAAGAATTATGAATTGTAGAAAGTTCGTCCAACTTTTAGATCCTATACTAAACACTTCTGGAACGCTTGATGTCTATGGCTTATGAATGATAAAGAAAAAGTATCTTGAATGTAACCATAATTACTCATAGTTGTAACAGTCTAAGATAGTTTCTCATTATTGGGATCTACAGATTCTCTATCTATCGCCATATTAACTGCTTCCTAAGAAATGTTGGGACTCGTGCAAGCTCAACCATAGAATTTTCACATGAAATCCTTGTGGATCCATCAATAGATTTTCCTTTATTTGTAACTGTTTTCGAGTCTTCAACTTGTGCACATAACTAGAGTTGTAAGTTCATCCTTTGTCATGTGATGTGTTCATAAATATGTCCATTTGGAAGCCGATTGTAACCAATGCACACGGTCTTTGTCAAAATATTTTTCAAATAGGATTCTACCAATATGCCATCAAGAAATTAACTGTAGCCAAATCTACTGGTCTTTAGTAAAAAAGGATCTTGTTGGTATGCCTTTGGGAAGTTGATGGAAATCCATAAGAAACTCAGAAGTGGCATTCTGTAATACACAACTGAGGCATATAAAACCATATATAGTCTTGTAGTCAAAACACTTCAATTCTGAATTAGTAGCCTAATCCACACACACACACACACAATTCAATCCACTCACATCAATATGCTTCATTCAGTCAATCTTTGTAGTTATTTAATTCTCAAACATAAAAGTCTATGTGTACAAACAAACATATTAAGCATACATATAGTAAAATATAGGGTTTGGAGAAGTAAAGAGTATAAATGATAGAGTTTTATAGGAAAAATTGGGTATTTCATGAACAAAAATATTGTCATAGGAGGAACCCAATATATCCCCCTAGCCTGTCCAATTGCATGTCCCCATACAACCTCATTTTGATTCAGGGATGCCGACATGAAGGTCACCCCAGTTGTAAGTTGGGTGATTGAATTCCCCTATATTCTAATATCTTAAGGTCTTTTCCATGGTCATCCAATTTGATCACTATTCCTCCTTGTCTCAATGAGTGGGAGACATGCAAAACCTTGTGGGCGATAAAGTAGGGGGAAGTGAAACCGAAGTCCCACCCACCTACTTCCATGTTTTATAACCGAGTATGTATAGAAGGATATACGATTCAATTCCATGTATAAATAGGGATAACCCATTGGGTGCTTTTTTTTGAATAACTATAGGTAAACATTCCCAAAAATATTACGCTACCATGAGTACCTCCATTGAATAGGTTCAGGCCATTTCATGGTATTCTATAACCGTGTATCTCTAATTAGTTCTGATGGTAGCATAGTCTCCAACGTCTTCTCTAAGTCTGGCCAAATCAATGATTACCAACTGAGGTAGGGGATACTCTTCCCTCACCATCAGTTGGGCCTCTATCTTCGTATTACTATAAAGTTTTGAAGCCTTCTTCCATTTGATGAGGTTGACGATGTAGGAAATAAATGTATGAAGTTGAACATCCCCAATGAAAGGGTTAAGGTTTGACCTATAATTATCTGGAAAAATAAAATAAAATAAGTAGAGTTCACATAACAAGTTTTGATCTAAAGCTTCCGAATTGAGATACACCTCTTTAAAGTTCTTTGGTCGGGTTATAACATAATGTTGACCATCTTGTATCTACCTCAACTGAAAAGAAGACCAAATATCATGTAAGAAAATGGGATAAACCCTAGAGGGAACACGATAGTTATAAATATTTGCCCCAATTTCGCATGCAACTTCCTTCAAATTTTGCTCTTCATGATAAATATTTTTTCATTTATTTATTTGATTTTTCCACTTCTCCTCCTGACTAAGATAAATGGAGAACCAAATTTTCTTCATTTTCTCAATTACTTGGTGATGACCCTCTTTATTAATGATTCCTAAATCAAAAAATAATCCATGGACTACCATTGCGACATGTCTAGTTTTAATTGAAGAAACACATATAGTATTTTTCAATATATTATCTAGAATGGTGTTGATGGCTTGTTGTGCTTCTTTAGTGCACCCTTATGCTATGGTTTCAACTCAGTTTTCAAACTTCTCTTCTTGTTCTATGGCCCTTAGTAAAGCCCCTAGATTACTTAACTTAGGCCCTCACTTTCTTAGTTTCGACCACAACCTTTCATTTTCTACTACCAATTTCTTATTTTATTTAAGCAATTATTGGTAACTTGGACTACAAAACCAAAAAGACTTAGGGTCAACGACCTTACCTCTCTTCTTCTTAGATTTCTCATATTTATCACTGCTTGCTCCTACTTCGAAATTTGATGGTGCCTCTTCCATGACATTTCCCATGCATTGTTTTCTTCTGCAATGGTCTCTTCCATGACAATATCATCCATGAAATTTTCATCCACAACATTTTCCTCCATATTTTCTTCTAAACCGATTACTTCAACACTTTCACTTTTATTACCTTTTTGTTCCTTAACAACTGCTTTTGATCGTACCCTTAATGATGCTATGGTTTCATCATCTGACCTTGAGTCCTCGATCCCCGAAATTGGATCTTTCCCCTTCTACATTCGTTATGAAAGTCGAGTAGAATATCATTGTTCAATAGCCATTGGAACTGTTGAATTCAATGACCCCTTCTTAACTGAGACCCTAGCCCGAGGTTTCCATTTGAAACTTTGAACTAAAACTGTCCATAGAATTTCCAAGTGATTGAGTTTTGGAACTATAAGCATCTTGATCAAACCCATATATTAATATTAATATTAATATCATGAACTATAAGTAAAAAATAAGTAGTATAACTTTTGACATTATCACCAATCAAATTTAACCTAATATTAATAAACAACCATAAATAAAGTTATACTACTTATTTTAAATCTATCCCTAATCAAAATTAACCTAACTGTTTATTCTCTCCCCCTAATAAGCCCTCTTTGCATACCTCTGCTTCCCTTCCAGATCTAGTTGCCTGGGTTTGCTCTTGCTGCCACTGTACTCTGAGAGTTGTTATGAGTGAATCCTCGATAGATCAACTTGTTGGATTAATGATGATAATAGCTATCCTGTAAATAAAATATGATATAAGTATAGTAAGTAACACGACATGCACTCTGATTATAAACCCTCCTTTATATCCTCTTGCCTTACCTTTTGGTTTAGACAACCTTACCCAAAGAGTTAACTATACTTATTAAGCACTTAAAAAGATACCTCATATGGCTATAAAAACTAAACAACAAAATTAATAGCATAAAACAACCATAGATAAAATTATACTAAATATATATTAGATTCTACTAAATCCTACTTGAAATCTAAATTTAAATTTAATAATATTACTTATATTGATATAAAAACACACCAATTAGAGAGGATAAGGACAACATTAGAATCCAATCACGATAGCCCAATTTCAAAATACATATTTCATTGTTAATCTCAAGTCTTTCTTTCATAATCACCCCCACTGTTGAATATAAAAGTTGTCTCCTGACGTGGAAGATAGTTTTCAAATTCCAAACCCAACCCTCTTCACCTATGATAATTAATAACGACATGAACTTTTGTCAAAAGAAATGACGTGACCTTTGTCTAAAGAAATGACTTTGAATGTGCTTCGGTTAAGCACTCGTTTTTTCATTCAAATAAGTTTAACTTTAAACTTCATTTATTATTTAAAATTGAAAAGAATTGACTTTATTTCACGACAGGCCTTTCGCCTGCGGGTTTTTAATCTTATTCCTATGGGCTTTAACACAATCATTATGCTATCTGTTCATACAAGTTGTTTCATTACTCTTATTTAATGAAAACCATTGCTTATAATTATTCATTTTTAGCCATTAGTTTAAAAAAAATAAGTTTCCTTATATTTTACTTAATTTTTTTAACCTCTAATTTTAGAGCATACACTAATCTCATTACATATAATATACTTAATAGTAAAACAAAATATTTAATAATTTTAGTAATTATTTTTTTAATTTTATTAATTTTTTGGAATATTTTTTTTCTTTGTGTGAATCCGTTGTTAAACTCTGAAATATTACAAAATATTTAAAGTGAAGATTTTGAATCCTATATAAATTAATAAATAATTATTTATTTAGTTATTTGTGACAACTATATTTACTATTAATTAGTTGTTAACTAGTTAAATGACTTTTATTATTGTTTAAGAAAAAACACTGAGACAATTAATATTTTGCTAAAAAAATTATTTTTCCTTTTTCCTTTTTTTATTCATTTTTAGCCATTAGTTTTTAAAAAGATAAATTTTCTTATATCTTACTAATTTTTTTTTAACCCAACAATAATTTTAGAGCATACACCAATCTCATTACATATAATATACTTAATAGTAAAACAAAGTATTTAATAATTTTAGTAATTTTTTTTTAAAATTTTTTGGAATACTTTTTTTCTTTGTGTAAATCTGTTGTTGAACCCTGAAATATTACAAAAAATTTAAAGTGAAGATTTTGAATCCTATGTAAATTAATAAATACTTATTTATTTAGTTATCTGTGACAACTACATCTACTATTAATTAGTTGCTAACTAGTTATATGACTTTTATTATTGTTATAGGAAAAAGACCAAGACAATTAATATTTTGCTAGAAAAGTTATTTTTCCTTTTTTTTTTTTAAATTGTGAATAATAAAATTAGTTATGGAAAGTAAAAGTAAAAAGGCTGATGGTAAATGTTTTCCAAGAACTGAAAGGTGGTTGGACAGTTTGAACAGTTACCTGCTCTTCTGGAGATAAGAGACTCATCCCAGTGAGGAATAGGGGTTCTATTCATGGGCCAAGGAGGGAGTGAAAATTTTCCTGAGCTGGTAGAGACCAGTGGAAATCACTCAAAGATTACTGAAGTTTTCTGGGACTGACTGGACTTGCAGTCTTGAGGTCACATCAGAAAATACTGTCAACCTGTACCTTTCAGTGGAAGCATGGGGGAAGAGTAGGACGTCATTGCCTCTCTTGAAGGTTGGGTGGACACCAGCAACCAAATATATTTTCAGATAATTTCTGTCTAATTTAATATTAAATAGACAGAAGGATTGTTTCAAGATTATTATTCATAGACATTTGGTATTTGTTTTCAGAAGAAATGTTAATATTAATCCTTGAAAAAATTTCTTATGTTGGAGAAAGAAGAACTAGAATAAATGAGTAACTCGCCAAATAATTAATGGGTTTTGCGTATTACTTCTGTACGAGTTATAGATTAAACCTGTGAATATATGTGTAGATATATTAGCTGTAGGACAGATAGAAATATAACCAATGTCTGCTAGGAGCAACCCAGTTAACTTTATGATAGTTAATCGTATACAATAAAGTAACACAGGACTTCTTTAAAATTGTTAGGAGGTATTTTTAAAAATGAACTGTGACAGAAATAGTTTTAAAAAGAAAATAAGTGAACACTAGCTACAAGGGTTACTCTCTATTTAAGCTATTGCAGGGAGAGTTGTTGGTACAAGGAACGAGGGTGAAACCTCAACCCGATACACATCGCCTCCCTAAATTCTTACTATACATGGACAAGTTATACAGTGGTCCGGTCACCGAGAAAAAAACTTAATGTAAAAGAAATAGAAAGAGATATAGGTAATTTACGCACAGAAGCTAAAGATTGGAGAACAAAAATACTTTAAAGACAGTGAGAAATTATTTACAAGAAAAATTGAGTTACGTCTTGTCTGTCAAACATACCTACATATTAACCATTTGAATGAAGCAAGATATGAAAACACACAGAAAGATAAGAAATATAACAAGTTTCGAACTGTTGTAAAGACATAATAGGATTGTCATTTCATTAAAAAGAAATTGTGAGTCACTGTTTTTAAAAATAATACATGCAGTCCGAATGACGAGTAAAACTGTTTCAATAGTATCTACTCAACAGAGGCCATTTCCAAAATTGCAACTGTGTAAGGGTCAAACTCTAATAATTAACCCGCAGTAGACCTTTCATATTAAATACAAGATTAATTTTTACAAAATAACAATGCTAGAGAGACTATCCGTGGCCTCAAGAAATTTTGGCCAAAACATTGTCTTTATCTTTACATTATACATATAGAAAGAAAAACAAGACCTAAACCAGGCCGACAGACAAAGCTGAGTTTTGGGTTCATTTACCCATGAAGACCCGAATTCCACCTGATACAGTTAGGACCTCAATATCTGAGTGCAAGCATTAGAAGTACCTATAAGAAGTACTAGGCATATTAGCCGTGTCAGATACTAATTCAAATAACAAAATTCTATGCAGAAGGACCTACTAATCGGAGAAATGCCGACCTGCAACAATAGCCATGGAGGGAAAACCTGTAAGGGAATTTATCCGTTACAAAACATTTCCCTACTTAAAATGAAGAACCATGTTTAAGCAAATCAGGAACTGTTAAGGAGATTACCTGAGAAGCAGAATTCGTCTCAACATTCTGAGCAACGCACCAGTAGCCTTTAGAGAAAACATCGACAAAACAAAAGAGAAATTAAACACGGAATTTCGGAGATAACCTCTAAAAAATTCGGAAATGTATTGAGAATATTTATGCAAATGTGAAGGGAGGAATTTACATGAATGATAAATAAGTGGAACCAGTACCGAAGAAGTTGCTTTGAAGATGGAGGACGATTCTATCCAAGAACTCATCGCTGATGATAATGGTACCTCTTCTCCACTAAGTGATGCAAAAAACCCGAGGGCTGCACCCTTGTTAACCTCACGAGCCTGGTGAAATCTCAGTGGTGGTGGAGCCATAGTTCGAGGATGCCGTGTAACAAAACCCTCAGATGGTGTAAACCCTCAGAGCTAAAGGAACTCCTCGACCCAGAATAAATAACAAAGAAGGTGCCATCTAGGGTTGGCGATAATAACTATGATATTTTCACGCCGGAAGCATTCACCGTCGATCTCCATAGATCCAACGGTGAATATTTATAGTAAGGACCATAAAAACTCGCAACGAATCCTAGTAGATCACACACCTATCAACAAAATTAAATTTTGGGTACTCACCGCATTGAATATCCAGAATCATGTCAACTATACCCTTGGGAGAACCAAGTCACCGTTTAAACAATTTATGTGGTGTGGTAAACGTTAACAGTAGTATAACACTAAAGTAGCACCGGTGGTAAATGTATATTAAATATGTTAACATTAAAGTTTGATGCCGATGGAAATAGACATTAGATCTTACGATGTGACAAGAAATCCTCTGGTGGACGGTAAGTTGTAATTTATATGTTGATTAAGTTTAGAACCTTAATGAAAAGTGTTGTGGGTTGGTAAGGTAGAATTGTGTAAGAGAATCTAGTAATGTATAGTAAGTTAAACCTTGGATTATGGGTTCAACTTTAGAGTAGGAAATAATTTTTTATTTTTTATTTTTTATTTTTTTGTGTATGTGTGTTACATTATCGTTTTATATACAAACTTTCACAATTTTTCATGCATTTCTAAGGAACAAATGTCAAGCAACCACATGTAAATTAATAAGTACTTATTTATTTAGTTAGTGTTTTATATAAAAACTTTCACAATTTTTCATGCATTTTTATAGTCCAGTATGATGGCTATGCATTCCTGTTAAAAAATAAAAAATAAAAAATAACAATGAAGATATATATTTGGTTGGTTTAATTATGTCATTGTGCTAGTAGCTTACTATAATAAAAAATAATAATGAATATTTGGTTAGTTTTAATTAGATCTTCTATTTGTTTAGTTAATTGATATTACAATCCAATATAAGAGAGATAGAAATTATTCACTCTAATTCTTAACCATAAAAAAATATTTAGATAGCCATATGAATTAATATAACTTTATAACACCCCGAATGCGGGTGACAATAGGAGTACGAATGACAATCGCCTCTCCCACGCCCATGAGTACGAAGATCTATAGCGCAGGTCCTCACTCGATGTGGATCCTCAAGCCAGTAATCATCCGCGCGAGATGAACGAGGTAAGGTATGATGAAGACACGCTTGGACAATGTCACCCCGTCCAAGGTACCTCTGTAGCAATCGTTCTAAATGATTACCTGGATTGACACACCGATCGGCCATAACTCTCCACTGGAGCTCACTCATGAAAACGGTTATGGCACACAACTGCGTGCGAGGCACAATCATGTTCTACCCCTTCGCATGTGTCACATGCCTTTTAAAAGGAAGGCCCCTCAGCACAAAGAGACACACAGTCAACTCCTTCAGTCTTATTTTTTGTTACTGTTCTTGCCCTCCTACGCACCCTTTCCGCTGCACAACCCTCCTCCTAGAGCTGCGCTGCACAGAAATCCCTGGGCTGCGATTCATCCAGCCTGTGCGTATCACCCCAGCTCCATCTGTCCTGCCAGTATGATAAGTTTGTGTGCACCCATTACCCCACACCCCTTGATGCACTTTCCCCCTCATCGTTCCTCCCTACCCTCTTGCGCTTCTCCCCTACTTCGCACCTCCCCCCCTGCTGAGATTTCTCATAACTCCGTCACACCTCAGATTCAACTGACCATGGCACCTAGGCTGCGCCAAAGAACCATTCATGGAGGTCAGAGAGGGGTGCTCCCCAGTCATTACCACCATGGGATGGATAATTTCCTTGAGTCTATTGAAGGCTCCTCCTAAGGAAGTTATGCTAGACAGAGCCTCGAACCTGATCAGGAGGAGGAGGCCCCTGTGCAGGCTTCATAGAGAGGTAGAAGTGGACCATGGAATTCCACCATTGTGCACCAGGCGCACCTCCCACCTCGCAGGACCGAGCCTCTTCCAACTCTGGAAGATGAGGGTGATGATACAAATGTTTGGATTATGGATTCTGAAGGTACTTGGACGCGCATCCCTGACGCAAAATACCTGGTGGCTCCCATCCTTTGCACACCGGTCCCCAAGCCTTCGCGTCCACTCACTGATATAGAGGAAGCGGTTGCGCAGACGTACGTCTGCCCCATAGTGGAGGAAGAGCCAGACAACGATGATGAAGCCGAAGACTAAGGACTACGAAGCTGCTCAGTTCTTTCTTGTTTTTTTTCATGCTTGCTATCACCATAGAATTTCCAGTCATACTTATACTTCTGTATATTTTTTAATTTCAAGCTACACCAACACTTCTGTGCATTTTTTACTTTTCTGTTTCAAGTATTTTCTGGGTTGGTTCCCTCCATGGAAGCAACCCCTTATTCGCACAACAAAGGCTGGGATTGGTTAAGCGCAACTTACCAATCCAACCTATAGCATATGTACTGTTTCTATTTTCAAATTAATATAGATTAGCCTCACTTACCAAAAAATAAAAATTAAAAAAATTATAATGAATTTAGAAAGAAAAAAAGTAATATATATATATATATATATATATATATATATATATATATATATATATATTTTAATATAAATAAACGAAATCTTGTTCGAAAATATATATATATATATATATTTTCGGGGCGGGGTCGGTTATTATTATATTTTCTAAAGTATATATATATATATATATATATATATATATATATATATATATATATATATATATATATATATATATATATATATTCGAACAAGATCAGTTGTATTATATTTCTAAAAAGAAGGTGAGGAGAAGTGTTCTCCATTACAAAATTTCCCAAGTCTGATGTAGAAGGAGGTATGCTTGGGGGCTATTTCATGAAATATGCTGTTTGATTTCTGTTTTTCTGTCCTTCTTTTAGAGCTGGAGACAGTTACATTGGAACTATACTGTTTGAAAAAGTGAAGTAATAACATAATACACTTGACTTTCATAATAAACTATATTTACTACTAGAATTAAAAGTCAGATCCATGGGTGTCCAGAGATTTGATGAGATATTTGTTGACAATATTCTCACTTCCACGATATCTGCTTCCCCGATCCATTGATGTAGAGCCTTGCTCTGACTTTTTTCTCATTGCTTCTTTGATGAAGTTCAATGATTCCTGCATATGGCTGCAACTGTTCCTTAATGTTCTTATTTCTTCGTTGCATGTCTTCCAATGTGATCTCATATGGGCCATCTCTGCTTTGGATTTTTTTTAATCTTGTTGGATCTAATTCTTGAGATTTTCTATCGCTATTCGGTGAGATTTGCAAAATGCACAAGGGTGCGATCTATCCTCCAGAGGATCCATATGTGTCTTTTTGCTGTTGGTGCTACAGTTTGTATTTTCCCCTTCTTCCATTGGTGATGCTCTCTTATGCGCTGCTGCTTTGCTACCTACAATTATTTTTAAAGTAAACATTGCTACCAACGAAGAATTTTGATAAGGCTGACTGAAGGTTGCTGCCAATGGTGGAGGGAGAGTCTAGCTCACGTAGGAGCAAAGCAAGGAGGCCTGGAGGCGCGTTGACAAAAAAATGAGGTTAGAAACTAGGAGTAAAGCAGGGTTGAGGTGGCCTGGAGAGATAAGGAGGATGCTGTGCGTGTGCGTGGGCTAGCAGAGGCTCAGAAAAGGCCACAGAGGAATCAGGCAAAATGCAGCAAATAAGATAAGGCACTCATGCAAAAGCATAATCGTGAGGGATAGATGAAACACTGGTTGGGTAATTCGGGTTTTATTATTGCACAGAAGGGAGGAGGGAGGCTGATAGTTCATGTGAAGGCAAGATTCCATGTGATTTTGGAGTACTGTTTGCAGATATTTTGAGAATATTGTTGAGATTGGGAATTATTTCAAGATTGACAGATTGCTTGGTTGTTGTTTCAAGAGGGATTTTGGTGTTATCATTAGATTTCTGTAAAGAGATGATTTGACTATTTTCCATCATGGGTGAGTGAGGGTAAATCAAGGGATAGAAATTTGTGCTGTGATTTCACCAATTTGTGCTTGTCCATCATTTTGTTGAACTCCTTTATTTGCTTGCTCATCTGCCAGTTTATTGTTTTTCCTCAAAATGTGAAAATACTCTGTGTTGCCAATATCACTTGATATTTTTTGTGCTCTGCTCAAAATTTGATTTAAACTTGCATTTTTTGGGAGAGAATTATTTACCATTTCCTTGATGATGATAGTCAAATCCCCAAAGACGATAGCTTCTTTGATTTTTTTTTCCTTGAGAATTTTGAGTCCTAGCAAGAGCCCATAGGCATATGCTTTATTGTTTGTCATCTGGCCTAGCCCCCAATTGTAAGGTAGATGCGTTGATTGTTGTTGTAGAGTTATTATTCCGCCAGTACCTGCTTTTCCTGGGTTCTTTTTTGATGCTGCATCAAAAAATAGACATGCTTTATTTAGAGTCTTCACCCAGGTTTGAAATTCTTCTTCAGTTTTCCTTATTTTCCAATTCTGATGCCTCTTTGTATTCCCCATTTGAGGGGCCTGTTTGATCTTGCTTGTTGCAAAGATGATCTAGCTTCTTTCTTCTTCTTGGAGTTGGCTTAGATTGATTCCCTTAATCCCTTTTGCTGTGAGGAATTCCACCATTAGTCCCCAAGCTTTTGTAGTAATTGTGCTTACTATAGGTATTTTGTCTTTGAAAATTACTCCATTTCTTGCTAGCCATAGTTGCCAGCAAAGGAATGAGAGAACACTGTTCCATAGTCTTTGCACTATTTGTTTGTTTTTAAGCGAGTGTGGGTAGCTACTCTTCCATCTAATAATACAATGATTTATAGGAAGGTTATAGTTTATATTTGCTACTATGGGTATCACCATTGCCTCCCAACATTTTCTTGAGAAGGAGCATTCCAGAAGTAAATGTTGGATTGTTTCCTCCTCCTTCCTGCAGAATGGACATTGAGACGGGCCATTTATTCCTCTTTTCTTTAGATTCTCTGCAGTTAGAGATTTGTTGTGAATTAAAGTCCAAAGGAAGATTTTTATTTTGGGTAGGGATTCAATCTTCCATGCTGATCTCCAGTATTTCCATTCTTTTTGATTTTGATTCTAATGAAGTTTTTGGTACCCTGTTTTGACAGTATAATCTCCTCCTGTTGGTTCCCATATATAGATATCCTTCTTATTTTTGTCTATCGGGGCTGCTCCTGCCAGTAGCTTTGTCAATTAGTTCCATTGGCCTATCAGATCACATGGAAGATTGGGTTTGGCCCATTTCTTCCAACCTCCATCTGTCTCCCAGCTGGAAATGTCATTCAACTTGTGAAGTAATTCCCTTATCATCCATTCTTTTAATTCTTTTATGCCTGGATTGTTCCCCAGAGGTGGGTGTCCCATTATGCTGTCTTTCCAGATGTTTGTCTACTCCCCTTCCCAACCTCTTAGTGATGTAGTCTTTGATAAGCTGAGTTTCATTAGTGATTTCTTTCCATATTTGGGTGCATGGCCTTATTGGAGGGGTCTTATCCAGAATCGAGGTTCTGGGTCCATTGAGATATTTAGCTTCAAGGGAAACTTTCCACCATGAATTTCCTCGTGTTATGAAGCTCCAAGTTATTTTACTCCCAAGTGCTGTGTTCATTAGTCCTGGGAGTTTTATGGAAAGGCCCCCATTTTTATATGAGGCTGTTACTTGTTTCCAATTAATCAGACTAAATTTTTTCTTTTCTCTTTTCCCTCTCTGCTAGAGAAAGTTTCTGAGTATTAATTCTATTTGTTTATGGATGCTTGTAGGGGCCGTAATAAGAGAAAATTGGTATAAAGGCAAAGCTGCCAGTATGGATTTTATGAGCATGATTCTGCCAGCTTGGTTCAACCAAAGCATTCCCCAATCCTGGATCTTCACTTTCATTTTTCTGCAAATTTACTCCATATTTCATTCTTCATGTTTTTCTTACTAATTGGTAGCCCCAGGTACTAAAAATGGTCCCAACTATTTTGGAAAGGAATATTCAAAATTTGTGACAGTTTCTGCAGGGTTCTTACAGGAGTATTCCAGCTGTATAAACAACTTTTTCCATTATTGAACATGCCTCTGGAGACCTCCATGAAATTGTCTAAGATAGCTTTGAATCTTCTTGCCACTATGCAAGAGGCTCCACCCAGGAGAAGAGTGTCATCAACAAACATGGAATGATTTATTCTTTTGGTTCCTCTGCTTATAGAGAGACCTGTCAGAGTGAAGTTTCTTCTGTAGTGTTCCAAGTTTATACTGAGAGATTCTGCCATAATGACATAGAGGAAAGGAGACTGGGGATATCCTTGTCTTAATCCTCTTGAACTTTGGAATAAATTGCAAGGCCTCCCATTTATAAGAGGGGCTATCCAAGGGCCCAATGTACAGGCTTGTATTAATTCCACAAATTCATCAGAAAATCCAAAGGTTTTTAGCACATCTGTAAGAAAGGAAAGGTTAACTCTATCAAAGGCGTTTGCCATATCCATTTTTAGGATGAAGCCTTTTTCATTGTTAGAGAGGCTGGTATGAATGGCTTCTTGTACGAAGATGATGTTGTCCACAATCTGCCTATTGGGGAAAAATCCCCCTTGGTTTTCTGTGATGAGGGAAGGGAGAAGGGGTTTCAACCTGCCTGTTATTATTTTGGTGATAATCTTGTATGAATTATTGCATAGAGATATGGGCCTGAAACAGTTGAGAGTAGTTGGCAGGGGATCTTTGGGTATTAAGGCCAGAAAGGTTGAGTTGGTGTACCCTCCTATCTTCCTTTTTCTCATTACATATCTTATCAATTTTAGTAGATCCTTTTCGATAAAATTCCAAAATGTTCTGTAGAAAGCTATGGGAAAACCATCCGATCCCGGAGCCTTGTCCGGTTGCAATTCCCATATCGCTGCTTTTGCTTCTTCTTCCGTTACTTCCTTAGTAAGAGAGATATTGCTGTTGTTGTTAATAATTCTTGGGATGTGTCTTAGAAACTCTTTAGGATTTTCCTGGGTATCTGGAGTTGTGAGGAGTTTTTTGAAGTGGTTGAAGGCTTCATTTTTTATTTCTTCTTGTCCTTTTAGCTCTTGTCCCTCCCCTCCTGTGATTTTTTCAATTTTTTTTTGATCATTCTTGTTTTTACTGAATTGTGGAAGAAGGAGGTGTTCTTGTCTCCAGCTTGCATCCAAGTTTCTTCTTCTTGTCTGTTGTTTCTATAGATTTTCCATTGCACTTCTTTTTCTTTTGCTTGCTTCTCTATGGTATTGTTACTGCTCTCCAATTCTTCTTGTATTTGTTTTAGCTCATTTTTTAGATCTTCTTTCTCTATGTGGTTCTTTATATCTGTTTTTTTCCCAATCCTTTAGGCTTACTTTTGTTGCTTTTATTTTTGTTTCCCATATGTAAGTGGGTGAGCAACTAATGTTTCTTTTCGATACATTTTACACTTCTTTTCGTGCTTCTTCATTGCTGCCCCATAGCTGATTATATCTAAAAGGCAGCGGTCCATAATTTTCAGTCATGCCCAACTCCAATAGTACTAGTTTATGATCAGATGCTGTTGATGGAATAATTCTGAAGGTTGCTCTGCTATAGTTGACTATCATCTTATCCCGGATGAGGATATGATCTAACCTTTCCTTGATGTTTTCCTTGCATATTCTTCTATTGTCCCAGGTACATTTCCCATTTTTTGGTGGGATGTTAATAAGGTTTCTTTGATCCATTATTTCTTCTAGAGTTTCTCTGCTTGGATCCGACAAGAAGTTCCCTCCTCTTTTTTCTTCAGCTTTAAGTATTAGATTTAGATATCCCCCAACTATGAGGCTATCTTCAATATCCTCCCCAATGGTTTCTTTTAAAGTTTTCCAACAGTTTTCCTTGTCCTTGTAGTGGTTGGGGGAGTATATGTTGTAGATGCTGGCTTTCCCACCTATTTCAACATTCTCCAGCTTAGTGTTTATCCAATGTTCTTTTTTTATGTGTTGTTGTAGTTTCCATTTCCCTTTTTTCCAGATGGTGCTTATCCCTCCTGAAGCTCCATTAGCCGATATTGTTTGTCCTTCATAAATCCTAGATGTTTCTATAATCGTATCCATTTCTTGACTGCTGAGCTTTGTCTCTTGAATTAAGAGGATGTCAGGTTTTTCACTTTTGATCAGGTCTTTTAAAAGTTTGATTTTGGAGGGGTGACCCAACCCTCTACAATTCCAAGAGACAACTATCATTATTTACTATTATGGGCGGCTGCAGGACCCTTCCCTTTGTGTGCTTGCTGTACTTTTTCTTTTTTTTTGTTCCTTTTTTCTAGAAAATTCTCCAGTCCCTGTTGTGTTCCCAGAGAGATGTCTTTAGCTGCTTCTTCATCACTGATTTATTTGTTTGTTCTCCTTCCAACTTTCTTTGTGTTCTCAGTGTTTTGAGGGGTTTCTTTGGTTTGTTTTCTTGTTAAGATTCGATCTAGGTTTTGAGGTAGGGTTTTGTCTGCCTGGTGAGGGGAACTAGGGCATAAGGATAGGGGATGTAGGGAGAGAGGGTTTATGAGATGAGGTGGAAATAAAATATGAAGGGATAAGGGCATATGAGAGGATGTCAAAAGGGTTTGTCCCCAAAAGGGAGGTTGTTTGAGAGGGGGGAGGAGATCCTGGTGGTGGAGGGGGGTGGGGTCCTGTAATGGGTTTTGAGGCTGTCTTCTTCTTTTTTACTTGTTCCCATTTTGGATCTGATTTTTCTTCTGTATTTTTTTTCTTCAGGTTCCTCTCTTTTCCTACATCTATTGGCGAAATGACATACCTTGCACTTGAAGGGGATTTTATCATAGTCCAGCTGCTGAATGTGGATCCAGTTGTCCACCTTGATCTTGACAGCTTCCGGGAGGCCCTTTCCTAGATCCACCTCTACACAGATTCTTGCGCATGCCTGCATGTTGTCATTTGGTTCACTTCTGTCAATGTGTTTTCCCACTTCGTTTACTATTGCACGAATCGAATCATCGCTCCAACAATGAAGAGGGAGATGCGGCAATCTGACCCATACTTGTACAACATTGGGGACATCTAGTTCTGGATCAAAGTCCGGAGTCCATCGGTTAAGGTACAAGCCTCTTGTATCCATGAAGTAAGGCCCGCTTCGGAATATGAGATCTCGATCACTTTTGGTCTCGAAATGAAATGTGTAATACCCTTTGCCATAGAATCTTATGGCGATTTTTCCTTGTGTAAACTAGATCCAGTTCCTCTCCACCCATTTCTGCATTGTTTTGGGTGAGGGCCACAATCCTGTGAATTGACCCATGAGTCCTTTTTCCGCAAGAGATATCGTGGCTTTTCTTGGCACAGATGGTGGCAGAGATATTTCTGGTATGGATTCCAGTTTTTTGACAAATTTTGTGGTTTCTAGTCTAGTTCGTTGAGGTCCCAAGGATATGATTAGAGAGGCAAAGGCTGCTGATTCCTCATCTGGATGCTGGTTGTTCGAGTTTGCGGCATTTGCAGAAGGAGAAGGCGACCTCAGATCTGGCTCTGGGGTAGCCATGAGAGCAACGCGTGACTTGCTGTGTGTTTGGCTCAGCAACGGCAGCTAGGGCACTACCCAGAGCAGCGTGTTGCAATTTTCTTATTTTTTTTTTATCATTTTACTGATTAAAAGAATTCAAGTTTTATTATAATAGAATTGATATATATATATATACTTCAAAAAATATTTTATTACAAAAATAAATAATATAATAATAATAATAATGATGATGTAATTTACAAATAGAAAAAGTAAAGTAAAAAATAATAAAAAAGAGATGTGTAGTTCATTCAAATTTTTAATATGCAAAATATTAACATGTATTTAAAAACATATTAATAATAGAAAAATATTTAAATTGTGTAAAACTTATTTTATAAATAAAATATGATCATGGTAATATGTAATTATATGATAGAAAAACATTTTTAATAAAATTAAAAATTAGAATATTTTTATAAATAGAGATGCAAAATTTATATATAATATAAATGATATTATTAAGAACTAGCCAATTCATGTTATTTTTGGATTAACCAAGCATTTAGAGTAATCAAAATCTCTTGAATTGCAAACTTTTCTTCAAGTTTTGAAGTCAAAAAGATATTTGCATCTTGAGAGATTTGATCCCTCTAGCACTTCCTAAATGTTAAGATGGATATATACTCATTAATAATTATTTTTGAAATCTTATTAATCGCATATATTAATCTTAACTCTAGATTTATTGAAAGTGTTTAAGTGTAAAAAATAGAAAATATTTACACCTCAAAAGATTTATAATATATACTTAGTTGACATTGAAATATTTTATTTATGACTAGTTAAAATGTTGTAAAGTCTCTTTCGGTAGTGTGATTATTACCGAAAAAGATTTTACAATTTTATATGGATCACAGAAGCATAGATTCTAAAAATAATTAAAATGTTATATATATATATATATATATATATATATATATATATATATATTTGATTTAAAATGCAAATATTAATGGTATAATAAGCCTCTCAAAGTCCTTCACTATATATTTGATGTTCAAATATTTTACTAATATTAAAAAATATTTGATTTATAAGTTGTATTAAACTTTTATTTGTTATTAATATTTTTAAATGTATATCCAATCTATATTAAAGAAAATATATTAGAAAATACATCACTTTATTTTTGTTTATATAAAATTGATTTAAAATTATATTATTTAATATAAATATTGAAATATTTTATTATAGTTAACATTCAAATATATTTTAGTTATTAATATATTATTATTTTACATGTGAATTGAACATAAAATTAATCATGTAATATTAATAAAAAATACATCTCCATACATATATATATATATTATAAACTTTCAATTACTTTATCTTTTTATAGAAAAACTTAAGATATAAATTAAAGTATTTTATTAATTCTTCACATTAATATTATGTTTTATTTGTTAATATAAATAACATATCTTTACTCAACTATAAAACACCTCTCAATACACTAATTCATAAACATAAATAAATATTTATTATATTTTATAATAAAAAAAAAATAATAATAATAATTTTTTTTTAATTTTTTAATTTTTTATTTATAATAAAAATTTATTGTTGTTAATATAATAATATAAAATTTCTTTTATCTCTAATTTTTATTGTATTTATTTGTTATTATTTTTTAATTGTTAAATATTTATATATTTTTTATTTATTTTATTAATCCCAATTTATTATTTATCCAGTAAATTTACACACTCCAGTCCTTGTACACCTAGGGTTGAAATAAATAAAGACGGCGACACAACTCAATTGACACTGCCAAAATTCCCAAACAGCATGAGCTTTAAAGTTTATCAATGTCCACCTCAAACTCTCAATGGCAGTTTAGTAGCAGTTGTTTAGAAGAGGCATCACCATATCAATTCGTTTATCAATGTCCACCTCAAACTCTCAATGGCAGTTTAGTAGCAGTTGTTTAGAAGAGGCATCACCATATCAATTCTCGTTATTAAGTAACACCATTCTCCGTCTCCTTTGTCGGGAAAAAATAGTAAATTTAAACCGAGATTGAGCCAATCAAACAGTGTGAGATTGATTTTTGGATATATTATGGAATCTACTGTTGACATACGTAATAAATTAAAATTAAACGGAAGTCAATAATTTACCACCTAGCTATTTTGAAGCCAGAAAAAGTAATAGGTTCCTTAGAGTGCGAGATACCTGCTTCAGTTATATGGAATTGAAAGCTTAGATCCTATAGTACTAAGTTTCTTATGACCTATCAGATTGTTAAGTGCTGTTGAGTTGTCCTAAATGCGTCTCTCCTGCTTTAACTTATTGTTTCCAGGGATGGTGGAATTTGAATTTATAATGTCTAGGCTTCCAATTAGCAAAAGTTGCTTGAAAATTTAACAAATTGATAGTTTGGGTCAAAAAAATTTGGAGTTTCCTGTTAAGAAGTGAATAGAAATTCAACCTATAGTTGTTGGCAACAGTTTTGGTTTATTGAAATTGTTAAGCAATAACTGTTTAGGGAGTTAAATGGGTTAGGGTTTTAGGGGGTTAAATGGGTTAGGGATTGGGAATTAGGGTTTAAGGAATTAGGGGTTAAGGGTTTAGGGGTTTAGAGGTTTAGGGGGTGGGAATTTACTAGTTAAAGATTTTAGGGGTTAGGGGTTAAGGGTTAAGGGGTTAGAGGGGTTAGAGGTATAGGGGGTTAAATGGGTTAGGGGTTTAGAGGTTTAGGGGGTTAGGGTATTTAGCAGTTAAGGATTTTAGTGATTTGGGGTTAGGGGTTAATGTGGTTAGGGTTTAGGGTTTAGGGGGTTAAATGGGTTAAGGGTTAAGGGTTAAGGGTCTAGGGGTTAAGGGTTACTGGTTAAGGGTTTAGAGGTTTAGGGTTTAGGGGTTAAATGGATTAGGGGTTTAGAGGTTTAGGGTTTAGGGGGTTAAATGGGTTAGGAGTTTAGGGGGTTAAATGGGTTAGAGGTTGGGAATTAGGGTTTAAGGGGTTAGGGGTTAAGGGGTTAGAGGTTTAGGGGTTTAAATTGGTTGGGGATTTAGACGTTTAGGGGGTTAGGGGATTTAACAGTTAAGGATTTTAGGGGTTAGGGTTTAGGGGGTTAACTGGGTTAGGGTTTTAGGGGGTTAAATGGGTTAGGGTTTTAGGGGTTTAGGGGTTAAGGGTTTAGGGGGTTAAATGGGTTAGGGGTTTAGGGGTTAAATGGATTAGGAGTTAAGGGTTTAGGAGTTAGGGTTAAGGGTTTAGAGGTTTAGGCTTTAGGGTTTTAGGGGTATAGTGGGTTAAATGGGTTAGGGGTTTAGGGGTATAGGAGGTTAAATGGGTTAGGGGTTGGGAATTAGGGGATTAAGGACTATAGGGAGCTAGTCCTTAGTTGTGAAATTAAAATTTTAGCTTTTCCTTTGGTTGAGGAACTCAAATAATCTTTGTCATTATGTTTCAGCATTGGGTTAAATTCTTTGACATAATATGTTTTTTTTTCCTACCCGCTTTGTCCACATGGCAGTCCTAATTTTTTCTAACACCCACTTTTTTATCTCCTACTTAGCATGAGGAAAATCATGCAAATTTATCTCCCATTTTCCCAACCACTTTCTATTTTGCTTCATCCATGTCTTTTTTCTGGTGATTTAAATCTTCTTCAACAACAGATTTGGGCCACCAATGTTTATCTATATTTTCAACCTTCTTTGGGTAACTTAGCAAATTAATGATCATTGAAGCCTCAATTGGAAACATACCAGCCTCGGCTAAGAGGATGTCATATGGGTCCATTTATTTGACTTTAAGGATACTTGTGATTAGGTGCTTTTGCATTCTTTCTATTTGTTTCCATTTGTGGCTTGACATGTTGCTCCTCCATATTTCGCTACCATAGAGGATAATTGGTACCACTAATAAAATGAAAGAGGGTTTTCTTAGTCTTCCAATCCCATAGTTCTGCTTGTTTGCACTTGTTCTGAAGAAGGTACAAAGATTTCTACCCTCCTTGGGGTTCTCTTTGATTTACATGTCTCCCAACTAAGCCTATAGTGGAAATCAATTCCTAGATAGTTGTACTCATCTACAACCTTAAAGGGGTTGTCCTCAAAGAGAAAAGCAACATGTTGTTTCTTTATTTAAAAAAAAATCACGAGTTTAGTTTTGGTGGAATTTACTTGCATTCCCACATCTTGACAAAAGAGTTCCAAATCTTTGAAGTGTTTTGTCAAACCTATTGTATATTTAGCAATAAGAATAAGGTCATCTACATATAAAAGTAGATTCATTGCATATCTTTCCAACTAGATCTACTTGGCAATCTCAAAAATATCAACAAATTTACCATCACATATATTGGTCAGAAGAGGTCATCATCAAAGTGAATCAAATACCAAGAATGATCTATGTTTACTAAAACCTATAATAGCATTGTTTCCTTAGTAGCTATTAAAATTTTTTATACCTAGACGTTGAGCTTTTGCAACCAATTATCCATCTTAAACAACAAGTTATTTTCTGATAAGGGAGTGTCATGCAAACACAAGGGATAACTACTTCAAAATGCATGGAAATGAATGAATAAGAGTGTGTGATAGGGAGTGTCAGTGAGTTTTAAGTGTGCTAAGGATGCAACGACAAGGTTATATGTTAGGCAGTGCAAAGGCATGATATAGTTCCATGACATGTCAGGGAGTGGTAGGGTGTGGGAGGGAGTGCCAAAGCATGCCAAGGAATGCAGGGGGTGATAACACATGCCACATAGTGCCAAGGGATTGTTAGATGTGTCAGGTGCTATGGCATGTCAATATGTAAGCTATGTTGCTTAGTTGTTTTATGGCCACAGTTGGACGTGAGCCTTGACTTGGTAACTTGTAACTTGTTAAGTGGGATAAGTTGAAATTGGAAATGAGTAGCCTAAGATGAGTTATAGTCATTTCTTAGGTGAACAAGGCACAATATCGTTGTAGTAATTGTAACTTGGTCAAGTTTTTATAGTCAAGGCAAGACTTGGTTGGGTTCCCAAGTCCCAAAAAAAAGTACGGGTAATTGTGAGGGCGTGATAGCTAAGGAGTTTCGGTGCATGCCAAGGAATGAAAAGGCATGCTATCACATTCTAGAAAGTGTCAATGCATGTTGAGGATTGTTAGGGAGTTTGAGGACATCACAAGGGAGAAATAGGTCAAAATGCGTGGAAATGAACGAATAAGAGTGTGTGCCAAGGAGTGTCAACAAATTCCAAGTGTCTCAAGGATAAAGTGTGTTAGGATAAGGCTAGAATAAGACTTGTAGAAGGTATGCCTATGGTTACAATAAAGGGTTGGACAAAGTAGACTCATAAAAATGGAAAATTTGGGTTGGGCACAACATTGATTTTCCAATGACTTGGTTGGGTTCCCAAGTCGCAAAAAAGTAAGGTTATCTATGACGACATGAAAGCTAAGGAATACCAAGGTGTGGCAGGGAATGCTTAGAAGTACTAACACATGCTAGTAGTTCCAAGACATGATAGGCATGCCAAGATGTGCTAGGTGCCAGGGTGTGGCATGAACACATGTTAGGGAGTCTGAAGGCCAAGTGTCAGGGAAACACAAGGGAGAACTAGTTTCAAATGCATGGAAATGAAGTATCAACGAGTTCCAGGTGTGCTAAGAAGGGAGTGACAAGGTATTATAGGAAGTTCCAAGGAATGATAGAGTGCTAGGGAAGCATACCAAGATGTTCCAAGTGCCAAGGTGTGCTAATGCATGCTAAGGAGTGTTAGGGAGTGCCATGAAAACATAATAGAGCACTAGGTCAAAATGCATAAATGAATGAATGAGAGTGTGTGACAGAGAGTGTTAGTGAGTTCCAGGTGTGTCGAGGAGGGAGTGTCATGGTTTCTAGGCAGTGCTAAGTCATGCTATAGTGTCAGGGAAACCTGCGTCCAAGATGTGCCAGGTGCCAGGGTGTGCCAACATGTGCTAGGAAGTGTTATGGACTAGCAAGGAAACACAAGGGAGAATTTACGTTGTAGACATTGGATAAGTATTTACGTTGTAGCCATTGCAGGACCCCGAGAATTTTTGTCCATGGAGAAGTATTTATGTTGTAGCCATTGCATTAAAGCAAGAGGCCAGTCAATGCTTTTTTGTGTGTTTATAAATTGGAAGAGAGAAATCAGAAACAAGAAGGGCCTGAAAGAACTGAACAAAGATATGGAGGTCACTGGGATAAAGCTGATGGCATTGGAGTTGATAGTTTCAGACTGTCACAAGGGCATCCAAGACAACCATGACTTGATTGAAGAAGTGGAAAACAAGTTGGCAGTCCACATTGAGGAAGATATCAATCCGTTTTCGACTAAACTAGATATATAACCGTGAAAGTTCAAATTGTTTGCAAAAAAGTGAACTTCAATGCATATCAAGCTCTTGTAGACCACCTAGCTTCTCTGTGTGTGAGTAGTTTTGTTTTATTACCTGGAAGCACATCACAATTAATCTCACTAGGTTAAATTGCTTCTTCTCTAACTTCTTAAAGGCTATCTTATTGAACTTGTATCAAATAGGTTATGATTTTGTCACTACATAGCATAACAAAAAAATCAGCCAAATTTAATCATAAAATTTCCCTCTTGAGCTAAAAATATTAAACAAAATCATTCCTCATAGTATTGCAACCTAGCCAATTAATTTCTAGAGGAAGTGTTTCTAAAATATAAATTACACTAAAATTTCCCTAAAAACTACTTACTTCATAGACAATAGAAGACAAAACTATACACTTAAACAATTACATTGTTACCTTGCATTTGGAGATCCACAAATATATATATATATCTATAATTTAATTTACATTCATAAATTAAGCCCATATTCTTTCAAAGCCAGAGACAAGAATTAGGACAACAATTTCAAAGTAAAAAGTAATTAGTGTATTGCTAGTGTAGCTGTGTAAGACTATATATATCCAAGTGAATTGTTCACATGCATGTGTATCCAAAGTTAGTTATTATATAAGTATTATAGGATTCTGTCTTTCATAATTTGAACTTGTTCTAATATATGAAAGGGTTAGTTTACAATATTTACATTCCCATGACTAATATATCAATGTTATGCTAGTTTTAACACCACATGCATATCATACATGTAATATAATGTGGGATATTATACTCAAACTTTATTGTAGGAAAGACACAAGAAACATTGAATTGAAGAATGCAATACAACAATGCTTACTTGAATTCCAAATTCAAAGGTGTCTAATTGTGTTACAATCATCCTATCTTGACAAATTGATCCAACGTCTGACAAAGGAAGCTTTGAAAGCTCATGGAACCTCAATATGTTTTCGAAGGCACTGGGTAAGATATTATTGTAACCAACATGCTCTAAGATGTGTTCTTCCAAATTAACATCTGATGTTTGAAGGGCATAAAATATGATGGTCAACAAAGCAAAATGATTCTCTATCTTAATTCCACCAATCGTGGAGCAAAAAATATAATTCCAAAATGGTTTATAAGGGCTTAGTTTCATGAGAGCCATTACAAAAACTATGAAGGGGTTGTTGGGACTCATGTTGACTGCACTGTTGTAATTCACTATGGAAAAACAATGCTAGATGGCAGTATCGACAAACTCAGTAATGCCATATATGTTTAGAGAGAGGGCTTCTTTCGTTGTTGTGTCAGTGGAATCCGTGAAATACCTTCCACTCTCCATGGATTTTCAATAGGGAAACAATGTCTTTAAGTGCTTACACACAGATACAGAAGGGGCCAATAAGATTCAAGAGAAGACATCACATCCTAAAACAACATGGAAAAACTACTCTTCCCACCTCCTACAATGAACTCGCTGTGCTAGAATTCTGTCACCAATGAAAGTGAAGCCAACTGTGATGCATACACTATATTTTGGCTTTCTTGGATGCACATGTTTATACAACATGCATAACATGGATAAATAAGCAATACCCCCTCAAATGGAATGACCCATAAACACCACAATTTTCCTTCTTTCATATTCTAGGCGGGCCTACGATAATAATGAAACTATGAAATGAGGAGTATGATAGCTCTTGAGGAGTGATCTATGTGTGTTTTTGTGTAACGAGGTTTATGTGTGCAACTACACAATGTACACTAATTACATGGTGTAGTGAGTGCATATACAATTAGCACAACTTAATGAAAATAATGATTTGATATGCACCTATAAGTACGAAGCCCAAACATACTCTCAACTTCAAACTTCACACACTTCATAAAATCGGCAAGCTAGAAATGCAACCTTGCATATCAAATTGAAGAAATTATATGAAATAAGCATGCATATGTCCAAGATCCACCTGATCTCACACTATTTAACTTTATGCAAGATACTGAATCTATTCCACTTGTTAATCTTTTGCAGAAAAATTAATTGCACACACATGTGAAGCATAAACAAAAATATTCAATCGCACATAACACAGTTTTTAACCGGGAAAGCCTGAAGCTGAAAACCGTAACTATATATTATGTAACATGGAGATCATATGAAAATCTCATACAAACATAAAAAGCTTATCACAAGCCCTCAATACAGTACAATTGTCATACACTAATCAGGCCTAATCTTGCAAATCCATGCACCGATCTTTGCCACCTGCTAGCCTGCATCCACTGTGCAATCTCCGCTGAAGAATAGCTCTGAATTAATTCGAATTAATCCATCCTTGACTGCGCAATACTCATTGGCATCTCCACTGAGTGTGTGATGAAATCAATGCATCACTATAGTCACAACAGATAGTCTATCTTGCCCTTTCACCTATCTCTCCACTGGTCTCCACTGAAATTGCCATGCACTGTAGTTAACTGATGTATTCTTCAGTTGATTAATGAGTTATTATTTATGAATTAATTAACTAATTAATTCATTCCACTCTCACTAGTGTATCAATCAGTTAGACTAGATACAACTAGCTCAACTGAGTCTAACTGAGTTAAACTGAATACAACTCCATAACTACTTCTTCCAACTGTGTCATAACTCTGCCACTTGAGTTCTAACTGAGTCCTCCATGCAATAGCTCCAGTAAACCCTCGGGAATAGCGTAATTCCTTACGTAATTTCTTGTGCCGCATGCGTACCTTTGAAATAAAGTGCTCCAAGAGAATAAGTTCTTTGTTTAGAGTACGATTATTATTAAGAGCTAATAATAATTGACATGCATCTATTTTTAGATTGACGATCTATAAATAGACTTCGCCCAATATTCTAAAAATAGAATTTCATCTATTTTTCCAACTTGACCAACCATCCACAAATAGCATCCTGCAACTTCTGAAATATGATCATCATATCTAAAAATAGACTTGCGCCAAAAATAGCCTACGGGCCCACTTAGTGAAGGCGACTCTTTTCACTAAGTTCACCATCTTGTTGAATCTCAACACAAATCATTGTAAGGGTTTTGAAAAATACTAAAGTTTGTCTTTGTATTTTGAACTTCATTGTATATTTTGGAATATTTTAGAAAGTTGATTGATAGATCCTATCCATCAGACTTCCTAAATATGCAATCTAGTTTAGCTCATGTTGTATGGAAAGGTTTGCATATCAAAAATTTGCAAAGGTTTTTAGAAAAAATAAAATATTTGTTTGTGTGTAGGGGAATGGTTTTATGGAAAACTAAAACCAAAGTTTGTGTGTCACTTCTTATAGTGTTTGTGTGCATTTCTTATTGGTATTTACAAGGTTGAGCTCATTATATATTTTCACAAGACTACTCTGGTACAAGGACACATTGTCTAGCCTTTGCACTTTTGTTATTTAGTATCCACTTGTTGGTACCACAAAGTATGGTTTACCTCTATGGCTTAAAGCATTCACAAATCCATGACACAAAATCCATTCAACATCACATTGGCATCATCACTAGTCGACTCCTTCTCTTGGAAGGCATAAAGTATTCCATCAATGAGAAACTCCTCTAAATGCACATCATTAATATTTGAATATTACAGGTTGAAAATTTCCATTTCAATTGTTCACTTCCATCTTTTAGATCTTCGACGATTCTTCCCACAATATCAACAACTCCCACTTTGTTAGCTAGAGACTCAAACTAACCTTAAAAGAAGAAATGCTACACAACCTGAACCTAAAAAGTAGATAGGAGTTTGACTCACTTAGTGTTCAAGTCCCAGACAAGGAACACACCACTTGTGCTAATGCTCTCAATAAATGAAATTCAGGACTAGCGTAAATATCAATTCAGTCAAGAGAAATAAAATCTTACAAGGGAGAAAATCAAATTTCCATAACTTGTTAATTTAGTATTACTACTAATAAGAGATAAAAGGTAGCATTATTTTCTCATACTTGAATCCTACCATCTACGGAGACCAAGGAATATTAGGATATCACCCCATGTCCATGTCCACTAACATTTATGGAAAAACTAGAATGATTGAGGATCCCCTATTCATGGAGACCCAAAATGTGACATATCCCTCTATGACTAACTATTAAATTTCATATCTGTGTTTCCAAATTTAACCAGTGTAAAGACAACCTAATTATTTTTGAACGTGTGAAGACCAACCTGCCAATGATTCGCTGCTGAGGGAGAAACTATTTTCAATTAAGTGTCTGAAAAATTTTCTTAGTTAGAGGCTATATCCAAAACTTCAACAAGGGAACACAATGCACATCGATAAGAGTGAAAACTAGTTTTTATAATTTAAGAAACATAACTTTAAAGTTGGAGCTTAGCTACGAATTTTGTAGACTAACCAAACTTGTATCAAATTCCTTATCTCCTATTTAGAGGAAGCACATATTATGTAGCTTTTGTACATGATGATATAATACAAAATTCAGAGTGTGACAGGTGTTGGGGCAAATGAATCTCTTGAAAAAACCTATAGGCATATTTTGTTTGTGACAACAAATAAGATGTTGAGATAGACTTAGCTTAGCTTCAAATTTTGCAAAATAAACAAACTCGTACCAAATTCCAAATTTCCTATAAGAGGAAGCAGATATAATATAGATTTTGTATATGATGATATCATACAATGTGTAGAGTCACAACTGTTGGGGAAAATGAATGTCTTGAACAATCCCATAGACATATTTTGTCACAACAAATAATATGCTTAGATAGACTTAAAAAAATAAGGTTATGATATTTTTAGCTAGCACTCAGTTGTCCAGAGGAGCTGGATATGGATCAACAACATACGAGTTGTGTCTAATCGTATTAAAAGAGATTGAAGGGACAAAATAGGAATTGATGTCCGAGAAATCTTGCCAGGAAAAGTTGTTAGGTCCTTCAGAGTCGGCTACCCCACCAAAATGAAGAGCCCAAAAAATCGTTGTCTTTATATATGATAACGTGAATGGTAAGTGAAATAACAACCTTGGTATATGCGCGAGACAATAGTAACCTGCAAGTTGGCAGACTTAGGGCACACAATCAAAGTCAATTTTGCATGTGTTAGATAATATTGTCTTAAATTGATATGATTTTGTCTTAATTTTTAATTGTCTTAAATGATTTTTGTCTTAATTGTCATTGTCTTAAGTTGCCATTATCTTAAATATAAAGTTTTGTCTTAAAATATTTTTGTCTCTAACCGTTTTTGTCTTAAAATATTTTTGACTCAAACTGCTTTTGTCTTAAATATAAAGTTCCGTCTTAAATTATTTTTTTCTTAAATATAAAGATTTTTCTTAAAATATTTTTGTCTCAAACTGTTTTTGTCTTAAATATAACGTTTTGTCTTAAAATATTTTTTTGTCTCAAACTGTTTTTGTCTTAAATTTTATATTTAAGACAATTCAATTGATATTAAATTTTAATGTAAAATAACTAAGATAAAAAGTAACTTTTTAAGAAAAAATATTTCTTTTGTCTTAAAAGTACCCTTAGTGTAGTAGTGTTGCTAGAGATATGTATGATGTGAGATAAATGCCCTGCTTGGAGATTATTGACAAGGTACCTGCCACAAATGCAACCCAATGGAAAGGCCATGAATTCTCATTCTAGTCCATCTGCAGAAAACTGGTCAACTAACATACATGGATCTTAGTATCAACTTGTGGAGTTAGTGCCATGCTTAAGCTCATATTAAAAAATTCACAACTGCGACTTATTTTTGCTTAGACAAACCAGTGGATAAAAACATGCTTTAGTTAGATGGATTCCATATGTTTTTGCTTGTGCTATTGTTGTTCAACTTGTTGAAACAAACCAATGGAGAAATATTTTTAGGGTAGGAACGTGGTCTACATGCAAGTTTGGCATGCCTACCCAACAAAAAAATTGGTCAAATTGTATTTTTCCATCTCCATTTTTTGTTGACGAAGCCTGGGCCTTAATCCTTATTTTGATTATACACAATACACACAACTCCTATGTAGTGCAAGACAGGTTCCAATTAATTTTGTAGAATCCTTTATCATTTTAATTATTGACACAGATAAAGTTTAGGAACTCTCTGCAAGCACTAGTATACCATCTTGAAAGGAACCCAACATGATGAATAATAGACATCAATTGTTACCAAGATCTAAGTGTAGATCTACCACTTTTGTCTACTATTCTTATGAATATTAATAGACATCAATTGTTACCAAGATCTAAGTGTAGATCTACCCTTTTGTCTACTATTGTTATGAATATAGTCGTGTAGTGTTTCATTTCTCAAATTATATATATATATATATATATGTATGGTTGCATGAAATTCGACAACACATTTTTGTTATGTTTTGTTAAGTTTTGATTTATGAAATTTGTTTTATGTGTTAGCTAGTTTAAAGTGCTGTGAATAATTTTCCCTTTCGGTTTAAAAATAATAAGCGATAGTTACATTTTAAGGAATTATAAAATACCAAGTGCTACAGAGTTAGTAATAATTCATACTACTTTTATAACTTTGGGACTACATTGAGCTTACCCTTTAAATATTATCAAGAAATTGAGGAGCCACTAAGATTGAAGTTAAATTGTAGGATCCTTTGAATGAAACAACCAACCATCATGCATTTCCTATCCATCATTTAATAAGAAAAAAGTCTTGTCATGTGTGCATACTACACCAAACACCTCATACGTCTACTAACCTGGATGAAAATTAAAATATAATAATAATATTTAAACATCAATAAAAACACTTGTCTCTTGGATTTATATCACCCTTGCATATCCTCCCCTCCTTGGAATTTTGAGCATGATCTTCAGTTGCATCCAAACCTGAGTGAGCTAGTTGATTTATGCATTGCAGCAAAAGGTAAATCTATATTTTTTGTATATGAGAAAAAGGCTAACATAACTAATGAAAAATTAGCCTTATCATGAAAAGAGAGAGCTATCACCCCTTCCAACCTCTTGATCTATGAGATAGAATTAAAGTTTTCCCTATAGGATGAAAATTTATCAATTAAGTGGCCTTCTTTGAATCGACAACAAAGCTAGGATGTGGTGGTGAAAAGGAACTAGAGGATTATGCAGAAACAAAATTGTTTGGAGCTTGTGTAAGAATGATTGGGGAAGCAAAAAAAAATGCAGAATACATCACATCAGACATAGGATTGTGATCGAAAAATACTTGAGGCGATTTTGGCCATCAATCCAAAAAAGAATCTGGAGAGATTAAACATGGAACCTCCTTCAAAGGTGGGAGAAATGGAGGTTTTCTAGAGTATCCACTAAACCTCCCCCCATTGCAATGTGCGTCCAATACGGGACACGATGTGATGGAAAACGAGGGAATGGGGAGAAAAAGAGGGTGTTAATGATTTGAATAATGTGTAATACAATTGAAGAAGGGCCCAAAAACTCTAATTGGTGCTAATTGAAACTACAGGGATCAAACAAGATGGCGAAGAGCTCTAAAAACACCAGTGATAATGACAGAAACCATTGGGATTAGCCATGAGGGGGAAAACATAACGTGAAAATGCAAACGTGCTGAAGACCTAAGGAGTCTTAAAAATATATGATTTTATTGTTTTAATTTTAAGAAAAACACAAATATCAGAGTAAACCTTAGTCGATCACCCAAAAAAAAACAAATTAATATTAAGTCTTAAAGATCAAACAATATCAATAAAATTCGTGCCTACGCTCTGGGTGCTCTTCTCCTTATATGAAGTTTACAAAAGTCTAAAATAAACGCATCAAGTGTTCGACCTTATCTTATATAATTGATTGAGGACAAATATAGTAAATAGTTACAACCACGTGTTGGATTTATTCGTGGCCCAACTCGACCATAATATTTTCATTCTTAATAATTACAAACTATAGAAAGTTCATCCAACTTCTAGATCCTAGAATTAACACTTTTGGAATACTTGATGCCTATGAACTATGAATGATAAAGAAAAAGTATCTTGAATGTAACCATATTTACTTGTAGTTGTAACAGTCTGAGATAGTTTCTCACTATTGGGATCTCGAGATGCTCTATCTACCGCTAAATTAACTGCTTCCTAAGAATACGATGGGACTTTATCAAGCTCAACCAAAAAAATGCCGCTTGAAATCCTTGTGGATTCGTCAATAGATTTGCATTTGTTTATAATTGTTTCCTCTGCAACTTGTGTGCATAACTAGAGTTGTAAGCTTATCCTTTGTCATGCGATGTGTTCATAAATATGTATAGTTGGAAGCTGACTGTAACCAATTCCCACGGTCTTTGTCAACATATTTTGAAAATATGATTCTACCAATATGCCATCAAGAAATTAACTGTAGCGAAACCTACAATATTTATTCAAAATGGATCTTGTTGGTATGCCATTGGGAAGTTGATGGAAATCCATAAGAAACTCACAAGTGGCATCATGCAACTCACTTCTCATCTTGAAGATGGATCCACGTGCAGATTCGAAACGTCAATAACTGTTTTATAGTACTATGGATGATCCGGTTTCTGAAAATAACAACAACCACAGGAGTTTAAGAACCATTGGCATTATGTAATACACAACTGAGGAGTATAAAACCATACAATCTTGTAGTCAAAACACATCAATTTTGATTTAGTAGCCTAATTCAAGCCACCCTTATCCATATGCTTCATTTAGTCAATCTTTGTATTATATATATATAATTCAAGCCACTCACATCCATATGCTTTATTTAGTCAATATTTGTAGTTATTTAATTCTCAAATAGAAAAGTCTACGTGTAAAAACAAACATAAGCATGCCTATAGTAAAATATAGGGTTTGGAGAAGTAAAAAGTGTAATTTATAGGGTTTTTGGGAAAAATTGCATAATTCATGAACAAAAATATTGTCATAGGAGGAACCCAATATATCCCCCCAACTTGTCTGATTGCATGTCCCCATTCAACCTCATTTTGATTTAGGGATGCCGACATGAAGGTCACCCTAGTTGTAAGTTAGGTGACTGGATTCCCCTATATTATAATATCTTAAGGTCTTGTCCATGGTCTTCCAATTTGATTGCTATTCCTACTCATATCAATAAGTGGGAGACATGCAAAACCTTGTTGGGCACCTAAGTAGGGGGAAGTGAAACCGAAGTCCCACTTGCCTACTTCCAAGTTTTAGAACCGAGTATGTATAGAAGGAGACATGATTCAATGCCATGCAAAAACAGGGATAACCCATTGGGTACTTTTAAAAAAATTACTATATGTAAACCTTCCTAAAAATATTATGCTACCTTGAGTGCCTCCATTGAATAGGTTCAGGCCATTTTGTGGCATTCGATAACTGTGTATCTCTGATTTGTTATGATGGTAGCATAGTATCCAAAGTCTTCTCTAAGTCTGACCAAATCATTGACTACCAGCCCAAATAGGGGATACTCTTCCCTCACAATCAGTTGAGCCTCTATCTCTGTCTTATTATAAAATTTTGAAGCCCTCTTCCATTTGATGAGGTTGGCGATGTATGAAATAAATGTGTGAATTTGAACATCCCCAAAAAAACGGTTAGGGTTTGACCTGTAATTATTTGGTAGAATACAATTAAACAAGTAGAGTTCACATAACAAATTTTGACTCGAAGCTTCTAAAGTGTGATACACCTCTATAAAGTTCTTTGGTCGAGTTATATCACAGGATTTACCATCTTGTAACTCCCTCAGTAGAAAATAAGACTAGATATCATGTAATAAAACAGGATAAACCTTAGAGGGAACACGATAGTCATAAATCTCTGCCCCAATTTCACATGCAACTTCCTTCAACTTTTGTTCTTCATGATAAAGATTTTTCCATTTATTTATTTAATTTTTCTACTTCTCCTCCTGGCTAAGATAAAGGGAGAACTGATTTTGATTCATTTTCTCAATTACTTCGTGATGACTCTCTTTGTTAATGATTCCTGAATCAAACAAAACAAATCATCCTTGGACTACCATTGCGACATGTCTAGTTTTAATTGAAGAAATACATATAATATTTGTCAATATATTATCTAGAATGGTGTTGATGGCTTATTGTGCTTCTTCAGTGCACCCTTCTGCTATGTTTTCAACTCCGTTTTCAAACTTCTCTTCTTTTTCTATGGCCCTTAGTAAAGCCCCTAGATTACTTAACTTAAGCCCTCACTTTTTCAGTTTGGACCTTAGTCTTTCATTTTCTACTATCAATTTATTATTTTTTAAAGCAACTATTGGTAACTTGGAGTACAAAACCAAAAATATTTAGGATCAACGACCTTAGCTCTATTCTTCTTGGATTTATTATATTTATCACAACTTGTTCCTACTTCGAAAATTAATGGTGCCTCTTCCATGAAATTTCCCATGCGATGTTTTCTTCTGCAATGGTCTCTTCCATGAAAATATCATCCATGAAATTTTCATCCACAACATTTTCCTCCATATTTCCTTCTAAATCAATCACTTCAACACTTTCACTTTTATTACCTTTTTTGTTCCTTAACAACTGCTTTTTATCATTCCCTTAAGGATGCTAGGTTTTCATCATCCGACCTGAGTCCTCGGTCTCTGAAATTGGATCTTTCCTCTTCTGTGTTCGTGATGAAAGTTGAGTAAAATATCACTGTTTAGTAGCCATTTGAACCATTGAATTCAATGGCCCCTTCTTAACGGAGACCCTAGCCCGAGGTTTCCATTTGAAACCTTGAAGAAAAACTGTCCATAGAATGTCCAACTGATTGAGTTTTGGAATTTTAAGCATCTTATTGATGTTAACATTAATATTAATATCATGAACTATAAACCAAAATATTGTCCATAGAATGTTCAATTGATAAGCATCTTGATCAAACCTAGATATTGATATTAATATTAATATTAATATCATGAACTATAAGTCAAAATATTTTCCAAACCCAGATATTGATGTTAATATTAATATTAATATCATGAACTATAAGTCAAAATATTGTTCGTAGAATGTTCAATTGTTCAATTGATAAGCATCTTGATCAAACCCAAATATTAATATTAATATTAATATCAATATCATGAACTATAAGTCAAAATAAGTAGTATGAATTTTGACATTATCACCAATCAAATTTAACCTAATATTAATAAACAACCATAAATAAAATTATAATATATTTTAACTCTATCTCTTAATCGAAATTAACCTAATTTAATAAACAACCATATTTTAACCTAATATTAATAAACAACCATAAATAAAATTATACTATATATTTTAACTCTATTCCCTAATCAAAATTAACTTAATTTAATAAAAAATCATAAATAAAATTATACCAAGTATATATTAAATATCTAAATTTATATTTACCAATATTACTTACTCGTATTGCTAAGAAGAAATGACAACAAAAAAAACCAATTACGAGATGGTAAGCACGACATTACAATCCAATCACAATAGCGCAATTTAAAGATACATATTCGATTAGTTTGGGTCAAGCTGTCGGGGCTCCCAATTGAATTTTGGACGCTCAAGGCTCTTACTACCATTGGATACTCCATAGGGCATACTAAGCATGTCGACCTGAAAATTTTGGGCACATGCGATAAATGCATTTCCTGGTTGCTGGTGGAGGTTAACTTCGCGGGTGGTTTACCGAGCGATGTGGATTTAATATGGGGGCAGATAAGACATAGAAAACTGGTGAAATTTTGGGGCGTCCCATTTCAGTGTCTGATATTTCAACAGACGGGTCATCTTATGGGCTAGTGTCAATCTCGGCATAGGCAGATGGGGCGTTTCAGAAATTCTTGGCGGGGTTCAATCAAAGGAATGCCATCCCTATGTTCCCGTGACTATTGTCACTCGGGTAAGTCATAAATCCCTTCTTCTGATGGTGATTTAAAAGGTAAAGATGCTTCTGTCCATGATAGGACCTCACTGCCTTCATATGAGTTGGACCAACAAGGGGAGCCCAATCATACAACTTACCGTGTCACTCATGTCTCCAATCCCCATCTTCCACCATATTTTTCGACCATTATGCCCCCTGATAAGAATGCTGGTAATTTCCCATCAGATAATTCTAAGAACCCTCCTTCGGACCCGAGCTAAGTTGGCATGCTTACTGTATCTCCATCTATGCCGCCTTTGGAATGGGCCTCTCCCCCGCTCTCACATGACCCGGAGATAGGTGTTCCATCTGATTCACTGCGGAATACGGTGGGGAGTGACATAGAGTCTCTAATGGGGAACCCGAACTTGGATTTAGCTGCTCGGACTGTTTTTGACAAAAATCCTATTGACCCTCCCATTTCTATCTCTCCGGTCTCTTCCTCTAATATCACTATTCGGAAAAAATCAAAGTCTGGGTAGTGTCATTTTCGTGGGAGGCTAACGACCAAGTCTTTATTCCAAAATTATTTATATGACTTTCATGACGTTCTTATTTCTACTGTTGATGACCTGCGGGCACTTAGAACAAGCGACCCTGACCATGGTTTCAAATGAACTCCATCATATCACTTAATGTTAGGGGGATCGATGACCCTGCAAAACACCACCATCTTAGGGATATGTTCAATGAGATTCAACCATTTATGGCTCTATTTCAAGAGACCTTGTGTTCTCGGACGAAGGCTATCGACATTATTCTCAATATTCGGGTGGGATGGCATGTTGTTGGTAGGGCTGGGGGTATGCTAGCAATGTGTGATTCAAATCTAGCAAATTTCCGGGCTTATCATTTTTTCTGGGGGTATTATTATATCTGGTTTTATTAGAGGTTTCTCGAAGAAAGTACATGTCTTTAGCCTATATGCATCTTGTGTTGGGGCCTTTTTTTTGGACAAGACAGTTTTGGAGTTGCAGAGAGCTGGAAGATAGGTGGCAGAGCGCACTCAAGGTAGGCAAGGAGCTGTCACAGTTGCAGAAAACCTGGAGGCAGGTGTCAGGGCATATACAAATAACAACACAAATGGCAGAGATGGAAGACAAGGAGAAAATAGTAGAACTCCCAGTGATGAAGAAGAAACATAAGGTAGTAGAGCGCAAGGGAACATATGAGTGCAAAATGGGCAAAGAATGATAGTGTCAGTCAGCAGGAACAAATAGGCAGGAAAGAAGGGACTGCGATATAGTTAGTCAGTCAGAGAGAAACACTGATATGAGGGTAGAGCCCAAGGAGAGTTCTGTGGTTCCTTTTGTATTAAACTGAACTGTAATAGACTTTGCGGAGTATGTTTATGTTGTTTGAGCCAATTTTAATGGAATCAGACTGTTTTTGTGTTGTATATTATGAATTGGTTGATGCTTGATTGATTATGGTGAATGTATGCCTATTTTAAATTTTTAATTCGGTACTCTGAACATGTAGTGATGAATGATAGATTACTTCTTAGAGTTGAGATACATATATGTCTTTTTAATGCTCATAAATATGATCTTTGTTAGTAATATTTCCTCGACGATAATGATCTAGCCTCTAATATTATTAAGGTTGTGGCACACCTCGGGTGAGACTCCCTACTCCCTCGAGCAGGGTGAAAATTTCGACGTTGTCCTAGACTACAGCAAAAACCTTGTTGGCCTCAAGCCTGAATTTTGGTCTTGCCCAAAGACCTCCTTTTTCGCCAACAAATGGTTCCGTTGCTGGGACCTGAAAATTTATTTAGAGGATAGATCATGGTATCGAGGATCTATGAGGAGGAACTATGTAGCTGGTGGTACAAGCATGTAGATTAGTTCATATCACAACAAGCGGAGCTTCAACAACAGAGGAAAAATATTGTCAAGGATCGAGTCCTGTTTTCTGACTCTACAAGTGACTTGTATGAAATTTTTTGGAGAAATTTTTTCGAAGAGCTTTACAATTGGTTGCGAAAACTCTAGATCAATTCATTCCCTGAAGGATTGGGTAGAGTCTTTCGCAGTTGGACGCACACAGATCTAGCAACGCTACATCGGCTAGATACCGATCTAACCCGAGTAGTGGATTTTTGGGTACAAACTACCTTGGAGGGGTACATTGTAGAATTTGCAACCGAGTGCTACCAATATTTTACAAAAGAAGAAGACATATTTAGATCTGGGTTGCAGGGAGAATTGTTGAAAGAAATCCCGTTGTGGATTAAAGCTCTGATGGTGGACGAGGGCCTGATGTCATTCCAAAATCCTAAGATGGAGACCTAAACCTCCAGTACTGGGGGAAGGGGTTGAGGGAAAGATGCTAGGATTAAGGAAAAAGGGGGAATAGGGATATGGATGCCGGAACCTCCAGTAGGTTGAGAGAGCGGAGAACACATTGGAGGGCGTATATTGTTGAGAAGTGGCAGGAAAGGGAAATACGAGAATTTGAGAAGTAGGAGAAGAATCGACAGAACAAGGAAAAGGCACCACAAATGACAGAGGAAAGAGGAGGTCATATGGGACCCCAAGGAATGGAAGGGTTTGTTAAGGAAGTTAGGAAAGTTTATAGGAGGCCAAATCGAAGAGAAAAAAGAGAAAAGTCCAATGAGGAGGACACGCGCCCTGAGGAGGAGTCTGATGTGGAGCTGCATGTTGTGATGGAGCAACTATTCCAAGAAAGGTTGAAAACCATAATGCAAGGTAATCCTATTCCCCAAGTTTCAATTAGCACTAGTCCTAACCTTCCCCTGGTACTCTATCATCCACTTGATAAGTTCTTTGTTAAGTTATGGGAGTTTATCAAGTTGAGTAATACTAAATCCACAGTAAAAATATCTACTAGCAATAGTGCTAGTAGTGGAATCTCTCAGGCAGGAAGCAGAGGTTTTTTTTTAGTACCACCAACACAAGGAAAGATGGCGGGATCATTCACCCGATACCCAAAATTCTGTGGAAAAGGTAACGACAATGTAGAAAAACACTGGTATCTTTGTGAAGCCATTTGGAGAGCTCAACAGACACCAGATGCAGTCAAGTTAATTGAGTTTCAGACCACATTAAGGGAAAGAGCTTTGCGATGTTTCATAAAATAATCAGAAGCACACCAAAACCCAGCAATAGATGATGTTAAGAAGGAATTTTTCCAAGAATTCAAGCTGCCCCAGAAGAATCAACAAGGATTGTATGAGCTATGGGAAATCAAACATCAGGAAGGAGAAACAACTTGGGATTTGATGAGAAGATTTAAAGATGCGATTGGAAAGCTAAGTTACCCAATTGATCCAAATTACCAGCGATACTGGTTCATCAAATCACTCCTACCTTTGACAAGGACACTGTTGACACAACAAAATATTGATACTCTTCAAGATGCTCTCTAGCAAGAAATGAAAATCAAAGCAATGGCTGGATACTCGCAGGAGTTCAGAGGAGGGGCAACAAACATTGGAACTTAGGTGACTGGAAAACAGGGGGCCCCACTAGTCGGTGGAGTTGTGCAGATAAATACTCAAGGGCTATACCAACCACAACCCCACTTCTCGGGGTTCCCCAATCAATAGAATCAAACAACAACAGAATGTTGCGAAATATGTAAAGGTATTGGTCATCCTCCACGACTGTGTCCAATTCTGCAAAAATACTCAAATGTTCCAAACAATTTTTACTGTGAATTTTGTGCATCTACAACTCATAATACAGAGAAAGACAGAGCCCTTGATGCATTAGCAGAACGATTAGACAGGCTGTCCTATAGAGTAAATGAGACTCCAAGGGGGGCGAGGAGGAGGAATGAGAGGTATCAGAACTGGAGGAAGAGGACTATTAAGGTGTTATAACTGTGATAAGGAAGGCAATGTAGTGAGAGAATGTCCGCTACGTAGGAGACCATGGTGCTCTCAATGTAAATTTAATGTGCATGCTACTAAAGACTGCCTAGATCTGATTAAGAGGTGGGAAGAGAGAGCTAGACAAAGGGGAGCTAACCTGGTTAATGCAGAACCAAGGATAATAGAGACTCAGCCTCTACAAATTGTAGCTATAGTCACGTGAGGGGGGAAGAAGATAGGAGAGGATGCACAAGACATGGACTCGATAAAGCTTATCAAACCTGCATCCCCAAAAAAAGATTTCAGCCCAGATCGACAGAAGCAGTACTTTAAAGAAGCACTAGAAACATTATCGCAGATAAGAAGACATCATAGTAAGGAACTTCCACAACAATCTAGTGAGGGAGGTAAGATAATCCATACAAGCACACCTATAGAAGAGTGGTTCTGACTGTTCCTGAAAATTGTAAACAATGAACAGATGCTGGAACAATTAAAGAAAAATATAGAAATGGTCGCGCAAGGAGGAGCAGGACTTGGAGAAGCAGGTAACTCAAATGAAAAAGTATATAAGAAGAGTAAAAAGAAATAAGAGAAGGATTGGAAAGAAATTCCGCATAAACACTCAAGTTGTAGGATTCCAAATTAGAGACACAATGCTAGATCAGATGTTAACATTCTGCCACGAAAGACATGGGAAGCACTAGGAAAACCGAAGCTGTGATACTCACTAATATAGCTCAGAATGGAAAATCAATACTGCATTGTACCAATAGGAAGGCTAGAAGAATTTGAGGTTGATGTTGCGGGAGTAAAGAGCTATACGGACTTTTAAGTAATAGATATCATGGGTGACAAGGCCCCCCTATCTTGCCCTGCTGGGGATATATTGGGCCTTGAAAAATTATGCAGTAATTTATTTAAAGAAGGAATTAATGATATTTGAAGATGGTGAAGTCAGAGTAGTTCAGCCATTGGACCCGTATCAAGGACCCCGATACACAGATACTGTTGACAACAGAGAATACACACAACTTCCAGATCAAATCTACCAAATGACGACAGGAGGGAGAGAAGATTACATTAATCCTACAATAGGAGGAACAGTAAGTTGGAGAAGTGTTCAAAGTTCTGACCTAGGATCAGAAGTAGCTTGGTATGATTGGCAATAGGGAGGATATTTATCAACACCAGAAGATGCGCCAACATCCGCGGAGTCGACTGGATTGGTAAAGGGGTAAGAGAATACCCAACTCTTTCAAATATGCAAGTTGTGAATACATTTATTACCAAAGTGGAAGACAACGTAGCAATAGAACATAGAGTCCCTCTCATGGACGTAGCACTACAATCAACTTAAGCAAGGTGGTGGGAAATCCATCGTAAATCTCTTTCAAAATGGGAAGATATTTCCAGAGCATTAAGAGCAAGATTTCATGCGTATTTAGGACCACAACTGGGAGAAAAGTCCGAGGGAATGTTGATCCCCTCGCACATCTAAACAGTTGTGAGTATAAGTGGAAGAAAGAGGGATATCCAAGATATTTATGGGCACACAACTTCATAAATTCACTGGACACCATTCCACGAGCTTGGTACCTAACATAAGAGAGGAAGAGAGGAACAGGTACCTGGAAAACAGTTGCAAAGAAATTTACGCAATGTTTTTCTTTCAAGGGAGACGCAGAACAATTTACAGATACCCTTCAAGAAATTAAAATAATATTGTTCTTCCCAAAAATTCAAGAGAGTGAATAAATATATTTATCAGAGAAAAAATTCAAGGATTCAATAGCATGTAAAAATATAGAACGAGAGGTAGACGATGATGATTTAGAGAATCTTCGACATCTATACTTTTAAGAAAAGGAAGGGGAATGAGAGATATAAGAAGAACCAAATACTAGGGGATTGCACTTGTTACCCTTGAAGACAAAGAATCAAAATATTGGAAGCACAAAGAAGCCCAAAATTGCATCCATCAGGGATTATTGGAACACAGAGACAATAAATAAATCTTTGACCTGCTACAAGAGTATGAAGACTTATTCCCATCTTCAGTGGCAGAGCTCAAAGGAATCAAAGGAGATCTGGGGAGATGCGCATAGTCCTAAAACTAGATGCGAGGCCATTAAAACATAGACATACCGTCCAAATCCGAGAGTAAAAGAAAAGGTTAAAGCAGAGATAGACAAAATTTTGAATGCATGCTTGATTTTTCCGGTTGAGGAAGCATAATGGGTTAGCCCAATTGTGATACAAAGTAAAAATGAGAAATCAAAAATTAGAGCATGTGTGGACTAGTTTTTCTTTTGTCTTGGCAATGTAGCGGGAAATGAAGCATACTCGTTCATAGATGGCTTCTCAAGATATCATCAGGTGAGAATAACAGAATAAGACAAAAGAAAAACTACTTTTACAAGATAATGAGGATCATATGCCTATCATGTCATGCCTTTCAGGCTAAAGAATGCACCAGATGTGTTTTCACAGATAGTAATAACAACATTCAGATATTATATCCATAAGTTCCTAGAAGTATACATGGATGATTGGACGATGTATAGTCTTCTGAAGAACCATGCAACTTTTCTCAGGATAATGTTTGATAGGTGTAGACAACTTCAAATTTCTCTGAATCTCAAAAAGTGCATCTTTGCAGTACCTTTTGGAACGCTTTTGGGACATGTCATATGCAAGCAAGGTGTATGTGTGGACCCCACAAAGGTGGAAGTAATTGTGAGCATGGAAGCACTAGAGAATGTAAAATAGTTGAGGTCACTACTGGGACACACCGGATATTACAAGAGGTTCATCTGCAACTATGCAAAAATCACAACATCACTAGAAAA
This sequence comes from Pinus albicaulis, assembly GCA_034641835.2. Classification (NCBI taxonomy): domain Eukaryota; kingdom Viridiplantae; phylum Streptophyta; class Pinopsida; order Pinales; family Pinaceae; genus Pinus; species Pinus albicaulis. Next base: position 401,828,839 of record CM076570.1, read on the forward strand.
GATGTTGCGGAAGTCAGAACAATTCATATGGAATGATGAGTGCACTAAGGCATTGGACACGTTGAAAGAGAAACTAGCAAGTGCACCCATACTGGCCCATCCCAATTGGGATAAATAGTTTCATGTCCAAATTGGTGCTTCTAGTATTTCTTTGGGGTCAGTGCTAGCTCAGCCAGGAGAAACCTCTATAGATCACCTAGTATACTTCGCAAGCAGGAAGTTGTCAATGACAGAAAGGAATTACAAAAAAACGGAAAGAGAAGCTCTTGCTATGGTATACTCTCTACAGAATTTTTTCCACTACTTATTGGGAGGCACATTCAAGTTCTTCACTGATCACTTAGCACTAAAATATTTGGTAAACAAAGCTGTAGTGGAAGGAAAAATTTTCAGAGGGCTCCTACTATTCCAGGAAGTCACTTTCGAAGTAATAGTAAAACCAGGAAGGCTAAATGTTGGTCCTGACCATTTTTCAAGATTGGAGAACAGGGAAAATGGGGGATTCCTTGATAACCAGCTTCTGGATGCCGATATCTTCTGAGTAGAAGCCATCCCAGATTATCTAGAATAGATAGCGACATACTTGGCCACAGGACAATGCCCATTAGAATACACAACAACCCAAAAAATACATCTAGTAGTTAAAGCGGCCGAATATCGACTCATAGAAGGGAAGTTATATAAAATGGGCCTGGATCATATCCTATGAAGATGTGTCTTAGATCACAAAAGAGCATACATCTTGTGGGAGTGTCACAATGGAGTTGCGGGAGGTCATGTCGGCGCAAAAATCACCGCAAAAAAGATACTACACGCAGAACTATGGTCGCCCACCGTGGAAAAAGATAGCAAGGAATATGTGAAGAAATGTGACGTCTTCCAAAGAACATAGCGACCGTCACACCGTGATGATTTTCCCCTGCAACCCGTGAGGGCTATGTAGGCATTTTAGAAGTGGGGCATCGACTTCATAGGACCAATTGCACCAATGACACGACACTCACATGATAGATATATAATCACTGCAACTGACTACCTCACAAGATGGTCATAGGCAGCACCATTAAGGGACCGTACAACACACATAACAACCAAATTTATTTTTGAGAACATCATTAGAAGGTTTGGCTATCCAAGGAGCCTAACAAGTGATCAAGACACACATTTCATTAATGCTACAATTAAATCATTGCTGGACAAATTTATGATACAACACCTTAAGAGCAGCCCATACCACCCTTAGGCAAATGGAACCGTCGAGGCTTTCAACAAAATATTGGAGAAAGGGCTAACAAAGATATGCAACACTGACTGTGATGACTGGGATGAAAGAATACCAACCACATTGTGGGCATACAAGACAACCATAAAGAGACTGCATAATCAAAATCCATTCTAGTTAGTATACAGAAAAGAGGCAGTAATACCAGCTGATTTGATCATACCGAGCCTCTTAATTTATTCAACAACACACATGGCAGAGGAAGACTCCATCTTTGCATGCCTTCATGAGTTGCAGGAGCTTGAAGAAGATACAATTCTGGTGTATTTCCATAAATTAGTCTAGAAACAACGACAAAAATCTTGGCATGACCGCTACATCAAACATAAAACATTCACTTTTGGTGGAAAAGTACTGTTCTATGAAAGAAAATTCTAGAAGTTCCCGGGGAAGCTCAGAATTCACTGGATGGGACCGTATTATGTCACAAATATAAGAGACTCAGGCAAGGTCAGGCTAGCGCAACTAGATGGGGAGATACTTCAAGGATGGATGAATGACGCACACCTGAAACCCTATCATCAGTAAGCACCACAATCCTTTTAATTTTAATAACTATCGCACCCAAGAGCAGTGAGTAGATTAGAGTCAATAAATCTCTTGCAACTGAGACGAGCATTAGAATAGTTTATGTTTTAATATTTTTAGTCCATTAGAGTAGGAATCCTCAATAAGAAACTCGCAAAGTCACGCAAAAACAACGATCACCCTGTTGCGATGTGGAGACCACATCGAAACCAATTGTGGTCAGGGGAAGAGTCTACAATGTTACATAACCTAAGCGTGTCAACTATCATTCACTCATAATGACCCAACATACCGTTGTGAGTCCGTAAGATCATCCGAATTTGAAAAATAATTGCCATGATTAGTAACCCCCATACCATAATAAAGTTTCCATATGAAGCCATAATTATTACCCATCATGTCTACTAGACTTTTGAAGCCAACATTGACACTGTTAGAGTACACCTCACCCCGACAACTAATCATACGATTATAAACGCGGGAAAAGACAACAAGAATTAATTAGTTATGGTGTCGCATCAACATCATTTGTGCCAGTAGTACTAATTAACCCACAAGAAGGAGGGAAACAACAGAATGCCGAAAAATTCCAAGTTATTAGAGAAAGAAACAGCTATAACGATAAGCCCGATTCCAACTGTAGAAGTTTAGAGTAATAGAATAGCAGCAGCAGTTTGAGTATACAACAGAAGGAAGAAAATGTCTACCTCAATCATTGAGCCCGAGCTCAATGGAAGAATTCAAAGGGTGGAGTTGCTAATAGGAAAATATGACAATGCCTCGTTGATAGATACTGACTTCACAGACTCATACCAATTCCCAACAATGAAAAGGAAGGAGTACATTTAAAATCATGTGAAGGAGGGAGGAGGTGAAGCAGTGAAGGTGCACCCAGACTTTAGAGGCATCCAGAGGTCAACAATCCTGCACCTTAGAATCCTTCCGGTATTCGGGACGTCAGGAGCAACAATGCAGTGCACCAAGTTCTTAATCAGTAGAATCCAGAATGGATCATTATGGATTGGGAGGGAGATCCCAATTCATGTATAAGACATACACAGACTCACAGGGTTATCAACTACAGGAAACGAAATCTCATCGACGTTTCAAAATACGTCCAAGAGAGCTAAGAAGATAGGAGATTGCGACTACTACAGAAAGTATGAAACAAGGAGAGGGGGAAAGGGAGAAAAAATTGATGTCATCAACAACCTAGTAGTAAAATTCGCTTGCTACTTGATTGTTGGGAAAACGATGAGGCATTACACCAAGGGGGAATGCACCCTTGACACAGTCTCAGTCATGGAGCATTGCATTGAAGGAGCACAACTAAATTGGTGCACATTCTTGTTACATGAGCTGTTTGAGGCTTGCAAGGAAAAGTACAAGCGAGCCACAAGATTTATATATGGTTATCTGATCATGGCTCTTGCAATGTGGTAGTGGAGTCCACCAGGAATCAGACCACTTGCGGAGATCACCCAAGACTAACTGATGGCACTAAGGTTCACGCCATGGAAAATATCAGGGGAACCGAGCACCAAAGAATTCAATGAAGGAGCTTTTGCAGCCTGGTACAGATAGATGGTTGACGTAGTAAGAAGTCAACAAATAATTCCAATAAGCCTATGGGATAGATACTTCCCACAGATATGGTTTGGGGTTACTCATAACTGAACCTATGTCCGACCACGTTGCATTGATGAAAATACCTTTCATAAGAAGCCATTGAAGTTCCAAATAACGAAAGAGGCCTTCCACATAGAAGTTTCTTCATGGCCAGGAGCGGAGTGGAGATCAGAAGCAGGATCCCAGTTTACTCGTTTGATGCGATGCTCCCTAAAGCACTTCCGGGGGAGACACCGGAAGAAACAGTGCCAAGGATTTCCCAATTACAACTGCGGCCACTGCTGGACCAGCTGGACACACGAGTGAAAGGCTTTAATAAGGTAATAGAAACTCTCAGCATCACATCTACTGTATTTCCCACTTTTTCTGAATTTCAGACATTAAATTCTGCATCTCCGTTCACCACCACCCCCATCCTAACTGCATTACCATCTACTGCATTCCACTCCCCTTCGCTGCCCACTGTCACTCCACTCTACAAAAACAAGCCAAATAAACCCCCAGTACCAGCACCTAAAGGGAAAAGAGCCTGAACCATGGGACCTAAGAAAGTGGTCAACCTCACCGGAGAAGACCAACCCCAGCTAGTAGCGACAGGAATGTTAATTCAAGAAGAGACAGAGGTTGCCACCCAAACCACATCTGTGTTACCAATATTATATCCATCATTAGTTCTAAACATAAAGATCTCATCACCACTCCATACACACAATTCATCACCACACACCTCATTTACGTCCAAGGACCACCCCACCCACACTTCATTCACCTCTGTAACCATTTCAGATCCAATAGCACCAGGGACTCTAACGAATGTTGATATCGAGGCATAAGTTAACTCAGGTACAACTGGAGTACCTGAGGTTGACCAAACCACAGTGGGATAGGGCACCTTTCTAGAGTTATTAATCCAGTAAGGGTCCCTCATTTCTGATACAACACCCACCACACTAGAGGCAAACCCATTCCATCAATCCAATTTATTGTTGCAACAATTAATGCCATATTCTAGTCTACACATTCCTAAACCCCAGATGCCGCAACAAAGTCAACCAACATCCCCACAGGGACATTGTGAAAGATCAATTGCCAGCGGGCAACCACTCATGGAGAGAAATCCAAGCCAAGAGATGTAGAGTAGTGGGAACATGCAAAGCTGGGGACCTAGCCAACTTTTAAGTTTCATCCAAATGACATCACAACAAGTAGAAGGTCTAAAAAATGACCTCCTATAGAGATTTGAGTAGCAACAACAACAAGTTATTGCACTTACTGATGAGCATAATCAACTCCAAGGCAAGAAGGATAGCCTACAACAACAACTAGACCAAGTAACATAGGTCTTTAAAGACCTATGGCCGACCGCCACTACCCTGGATAACACAAATCCCATAGATATTTCATCATGTTCAATCATCGAAATATCCATTCGAGTCAAAATGGCATGTACGAGCCTGGAACGAGAAAACCAGGAGCTGAAAGAGGCGCTGGCAGAATGACCAGCATTACCAGATCCCTTACAGTATATGCCGAGAAAGTAGCAGAGAGGTAGAGAGAGATGCATAACATAAAGGACACACTTAGAACGACTGTCAAAGAAGAATATAGCCTATTGGAGCAACTACATGAGTGCTCAAATTCTCTAACAATGAAGGCACAATCAGTTTTAGAGAAACTACAAAAGATTGTCCTTGAAATTAGAGGGACCACAGATCCGGTCAGAAGAACTCAACTATATGACCAAGAAGACATACTTGAAACAAAAATTCAGGCCATCCAACAACACTCAGAAACAACATAGCAACTTCTTAGGGACCTAGGACAACTTGTGAAGCAAAAGGCAGAGGAAATTTAGCAACTGGCGGCTGAAGCTGAACCCAAAAGCTAGGAAGTGTTCAACAAACTAACGCAGGTAATGGATGGGACTTCGGCAGACATAATCGTCATTGAAACAGAGCCTATGATTAAGGAATGACATCAAGCCATAAATGAGTTCACAAAGCTCAGAACAAAAACAATGAGAAAGGTTCCTGAGTTGGGGCCTTTGTTGGAACATGGAAAACCTGAACAAGAAAAGATAGAGATGGAAGAAATAGGAGCAACTAGGCCAGCACTGGAAGCTGATAAACCACCAGAATCCGCAACAGCAGGAAAATATTGACACGGGACGAGTCAATAGCATGTGGTCGGGGCCTGTCGGGGCCTTTTTTTTTGACAAGACAATTTTGGAGCTGCGGAGAGCCAGAAGATAGGTGGCATAACACAATCAAGTAGGCAGGGATCTGTCACGGTTGCAGAAAACATGGAGGCAGGTGGTGGGGCATAGACAGATAACGAAAAAAAATGGTAGAGATGAGAGACAAGGAACAAAAAATAGAACTCCTAGTGATGAAGAAGAAACAAAAGGTAGCGGAGGGCAAGGGAACAAATGAGAGAAAAAGGGGCAAAGACTGACAATGTCAGTCGGTAGGAACAAATAGGTAGGAAATAAGTAATTGCGATATAGTTAATCAGTCAGAGAGAAAGGCTGAGAGGAGGGTAGAGCCTAGGGAGAGCTCTATGGAGCCTTTTGTATTGAACTGAACTGTAATAGACTCTACGGAGTATGTTTATGCTGTTTTGAGCCAAGATTAATGGAATCATACTGTTTCTGTGCAATATATTATGAATTGGTTGATGCTTTATTGATTATGATTAATGTATGCCTATTTTAAATTTTTAATTCGGTACTTTGAACATGCAGTGATGAACGATAGCTTACTTCTTAGAGTTGAGATACATATGTATTTTTTATGCTCATAAATATGATCTGTGTTAGTAATCTTTCCTCGAAATCAATGATCTAGCCTCTAATCTTAATAGGGATGCGACACGCTTCGGGTGAGACTCCCTGCTCCCTCAAGCAGGGTGAAAATTATGGCATTGTCCTAGAATACAACATAAATGTTGTTGGCCTCAAGCCTGAACCTGGGTCTTGCCCAGAGACCTCCTTTTTCACCAACATCTTTTCATGATCACACTGCGTTTTGGGAAAGTTTTGAATCATCTCATATTCTGTGCGTGTCAAATACCATTGTTATTGGGGATTTTAATGCTACATTCTCTGTTTATGAATCATGGGGATTGAGATTTAGGCTTGATTCACTGGCCGATCATATTGGTCGAATATTTAGTGAAAACCATCTGGTGGACATTTTTCCTGTTCCCTTGTCTCCAACCTAGACCAATCATCAGAAGGGTGATGAGTACATTGGGAAGAGGTTGGAAAAAGCTATGGTTTATGAAGATTTAATACAGGTTTTGGGGAATTTACACTCACAGGTTATTGCTAACATGATATCTGATCATATGGTGATCTCCCTTAATTGGTGGAAGGAACTAGCTGTTCATGGGATTCCCTTCAAGTTTAACAGAATTTGGCTTAAAGACCCACAATTAATAAAATGGTCATGGATTTTTGGCGGGAGGAGGATCATTCTTGAGATGTGGATGGATGGCAGAGTATATCAACTAAGCTCCGTGAACTTAAACATCAAACAAAAAAGTGGGAAAGGACAAAAAAAGATGAGTTGCGGAGGGAACTAATGGCTATCTCTGATACGGTGGCAAATATATATGCTGAGATGATAATCGCTCCCCCAGATCGACGTATATATGAAAAACTAAAGGAATTGGAGGCAATAAGGATGGAAATCCTCAAAATCCAGGAGGTGACTTGGAAACTTAAGATCAGAATACAATGGTTGAAGGAAGGTGACTTAAACACTAAATATTTTCATAAAGTGGCAAATGGTCGGAGGCATGTAAATTCTATTTGGCAACTAGAATCGACAGACGACATAATGGTCTGCTCAACTAAGGATATACAGGAGGAAGCATTCAATTATTTCTTCGCTTTTTATAAGGCTGGGGGCGATATTGTTTATAGAAGCCAAAGTTGGGTTTTGGATCATATGTCGGTAATGTTTGATGCGACCGCAAATGAGGAGCTGGGACATGCGATTACCAAAGAAGAGATTCAAGCAGTCCTTAGGTCTTTTTCCCAAGACAAGAGTCCTGGGATGGATGGTTAGCCAACATAATTCTTTATACATTTTTATGAGATGATGGCAGATGAATTATTATTGGTCTCGAAACAAATTAGGCTCATGGGTTATGTCACGGGTGATTTGAACTCAACGTCTATTGCTCTTATTTCGAAAACATATGATCCAATACCATATATATAAAAAAATCTGATTATGGGCAGATTGCGTTGTGTAATACCATATATAAAATAACATCTAAAATTATTGCAAAAAGGCTCAAAGATTATCTATCCAAGAATATCTTAGTGGAGCAACATGGGTTTCTGCGGGGGAGGTCTATTCATGACGCTGTGGCAACTGCACAAGAAGTGATTCACTCGGTCCCTTCATGCAAAATGGAGGCTTTGATAATGAAGGTGGGCCTCTTCAAGGCATACGACTGCGTAGAATTGTCTTTTATTAGAATTGTGCTTTTAAAGGTTGGGGTATCACAATAAAATATTAGATGGATTATGGCATGCATCACATCTGTGAGGAATGTGGTTCTTATCAATGGTCTGCAATCGAATTTTTTTAAAGCTGGAAGGGGTCTCTGCCAAGGATGCACACTGTCTCCTCTTATATTTATTCTCATCATGGATGTGTTTAGCAAGTTACTTCTGATGGCAAAACATGTTGGGTTTTTCTCGAGTTTAACCTTCTCTCCCTTTGTTTTCATATCTCATTCTCTATTTGCAGATGATTTTCTTGTTTTTGGCAGGCTTCTACAGAACCAATGGTTTTATCTCCATTACATCCTCAATCGTTTTGGTACTACCTTGGGGCTGCAAAGTGACAGGAAAATCATTTTTGATATATGCATATGGTGATATAAATGAGATAAACTTTCTAGTGGAGTTTATGGGTGTTCAGGTCAAGCCACTTTCATATGGATTCTTATAACTGGGCTTCAAGTTGAAACCATGTGGATATAAGACGCTGGGTTGGACGTGGCTGGTCGACAAGTTCAAAGATAAAATACTCAAATGGAGCCATAGATGGCTGTCTTTAGGGGGGAGATTTATTCTTATCCAAGCTATTTTATTACAGTTTGTGGTCTATTGGGGTTATCTCTTTTATTTCTCGGAACAAACTGTCACCCGTATTAATGCGGTGATATCACACTTTCTGTGGCCTAGTGCCACAAAGGACTGGAAATTCCATTTATGTAAGTTGAGCCACATCTCGATAATCTGAAGGAGGCTGGTGGCTGGGGTCTTCTGGATGTTAGAGTTTTTTCAAATTCCCTACTCAATTAATCCTTCTAGAGAGCCATTAAATCTGGCAGCACATGGTCGGGCCTTATTCACTTGAAATACGTGGAGGGGGACCCATTATTACAACTATATAGGGGTGTGATCATCATATTGAAAAGTGAATCGACCATTTGGAAAAGCTTTAAGAAGGTTATGACTTTAATGGCTGAGCGATTAGTCTGGAGATTAAAAAATGGGGAAAAATTGTTTTGGGTTGTGACAGAATCCTGGAGATTGGAAGGGACACCCTGTTTGATGAGGGGATCCTTCACAGGTTGGCCTAAAGAGGTATTTTTTATTTTTCACTAGTGATATTATGCTAGAAACAGGGCGTTTCAAAATGGAAATTGATGGCTCAGTTGGGGATGATAGAGCGAGATGCACGAAATTGGATTCAATATACCAACTGCCTTTTGGTGGGGGGTTTGAGTCTTCACCAGGATGGGGATAAAATTGTTTGGGATGACCTTTTAAAGGATGAAGGGCTGGTTGTGAAGGATGTGTACACAAACACCATCATCAATCAACTATCTATGTGGTATCCCTCCCCTTTCAGGTGGTACTGGCGGTGGAATATTCCCACAAAGATCATTCTATTTGGGTGGCTGGAATGGAAGGGTCAAATTTTGACTTGGGACAAACTTACTAGGCGTGGCTTCCACAAGCCTGGAAGGTGCTCATTATGCCTTGATCAAGAGGAATCAACTTCCCATTTATTCTTATTCTGTGTGATCACCAGAAAGATATGGTGGTTGTTTTCACATTTCATTATTGGACCACACATTTAAGATTTGGGGCGCCAAAAATGGAAAATATAAAACTTCACCTTTTTATCTGATCTGGGAGGTATGGCTTGCTCGTAACTGTCTTATATTTGACGAGAAGCCTATTAACATACCTCACATATATGGGGCAATAAAGTTTTGGATCAATGGCCATGCTCATACCGTTCCATCCACAAAGGATCTGTCACATTGCATTTGACCTAATCCAATATCTTTGCAGGCGGTGTATTTTGATGGGGCTCTACAGGGGGGAGTTTGTGGTTGTGGAGCCTCGATTAAGTTGGAAAGTGGGGAATGATATCAGATTTTTTGGAATGGTGGGCTTGGTTCTAACAATAAGGAAAAACTTTTACCTTATGGAGTGATATATGGCTGGCTTACAATCTCGGTTTGCAATCAATTCATATATATGGTGATGCTAAGGTTGTTATTGATGGCTTAGGTGGGATGTCCAACTTCCAACCTCATGGTATCCAAGGTTGGATTGATCGTGTAAAGGGTTTTCTCATCAAGCTAAATGATCCTCCTCTCATGCATATATATCGCGAGAATAATTCTCGGGCTGATCATCTGTCTAAGATGGGTCTCACTGCTAATACTAGATGCCTCCACATATCACATTTTCGAGGGAAGCATTTGATTGATCGATGTGAAGTCCCTATTTCATGATGGCATAATGATTATATTGGAATGCTGTTACTTATTTGAGGAATGGCCTATAGTTTCCCACAGGGGTTATCATGTTTGTATATTTCTCAAACACTTTCTTTTTGGATGTTACTATGACAGGTCCTCTACAAGCGAGCTGGATCATATTGCATGAGTGCCTGTAATCTTTCTCCCTTTGTCTACACCTACTCTTATACAAGCGAGCCAGTTATCAAGCGAGCCTGTACTCACTCTCTCATATAATTTTGTTGCTCTTCATTATGAAATATGGGTATAATTTATGAATTTATGCAAAGGGTTTCTATACAGGTCTCTCGGGTGCCTCACTCCTCCATCTATACCTGTATTTGTTATGAGGTGTCTCACGTTGGGCATGGACATTTGATGATAGTTTCGACCTTCATGGTCTGGTTTTATTTTTTGTTTCGGGCATGTTCATGCTACATTCTATGAGGAACATGTATTAAGAACTTATATTACCCTGTCATGTTGTTTTTACTGTCGGGATGACCTATGATAGTCCCTATGTTTATTATCTACTCCCCTCAGGTTCAAGAAATGATCTTTGTATGATGAGGATGGATGGTATTGCTGTATACATAATTTTGGACCGATGATCCATGACTGTTTATCACCTTTAATATAAGCAGTGATTTTTTGTTTCTGAAAAAAAAACCAAACAACAATTTTAGAACATACACCAACCCCATTACATACAATATACCTAATAGTAAAACCAACTGTTTAATAATTTTAATAATTATTTTTCTAATTTTATTAACTTTTTGGAATAGTTCTTTGTGTGAATCCCTTGTTTAAACTTGAAATATTGCAAAAGCTTCAAAGTGAAGATTTTGAATCCTACAAAAGGAACAAATTTCAAGCAACCAAACAAATGTCAAGCAACCAAATGTAAAATAATAAGTATTTATTGTTCTATATAAAATTTTCACAAAATTTCATGCATTTTATAGTCTAGTATGATGGCCATGTGTTTGTGTTAAAATAATAATGAATATACATATTTGATTGGTTTTAATTATATTCTTGTGTTTGTTTAGTTAATTGATATTACAATCCAATATAAAAGAGATAAAAGTTATTCACTCTAATTCTTAGCCATAAATAAAATATTTAGATATACATATGAATTGATATAATTTTATAACAAATTTAGAAAGAAATAAAGCAATTAATAATTAAAAAATAAAAATAACACACATATATTTTAATGTTAAAAAATACAACTTTTATACTTTAAAAAAATTATTTAATTGTGTAAAATGTATTTTATAAATAAAATATGATCATGGAATTATGTAATTATATGATAGAAAAACATTTTTAATAAAATTAAAAATAAGAACATTTATATATATAGAGATGCAAAATCTATATATATTATAGATAATATTATTAAAAACTATCAAATTCATGTTAATTTTGGATTAAATAAGCATTTAGAGTAATTAAAATCTATTGAATTGCAAATCTTTTCTCAAGCACTCAAAAAGATGTTTGTACCTTGAGGGATTTGATCCCTTTAGCACTTGGTAGATCCTAAGTTAAGATGGATCTATACTCATTAATACTTATTTTTGAAATCTTATTAATCCGCGTATATTCATCTTAAATTTAGATTTATTGAAAGTTTTTATAAGTGCAAAAAATGAGAAAAGATTTACACCTCAAAAAATTTATAATATATACTTAGTTGACATTGAAAGATTTTAATTATAACTGGTCAAGAGAATTTTGGGTGTTAATGATAAATTAAATATCCAAAGATATAATACGATTTGGTACAGTAGAGTAAGGGGGGATTAATGTAGACTAGATTCTATAAGTAACATCTCTCTCTCTCTCTCTCTCTCTCTCTCTCTCTATATATATATATATATATATATATATAATTTTTTAAAAAAATATTACATATCAACTTTATATTAAATATTACATGACTTATAAATCTTCTTCTTAATTTGAATTAAAAAGCAAATATTAATAGTACAATAAGCCTCTTAAAGTTCCTCTCTATATATTTGATACCAAGTTATTTTACTAACATATTAAAAAATATTTTATTTATAAAACACATTAAATTTTTCTTTGTTATTAATATTTTTAAACGTATATCCATTCTCTATTAAATAAAATATATTAGAAAAAAAATTACTTTACTTTTGTTTATATGATGATGATGATAATGATGGTTAAAGTCCATTGAGACCAAAATTTGGTCTATCGGACCTAAAGAAATAAATTATTTAGTTTGTTGTAAAATTGTACTCCTATGCTCAAAGAGCTTGGAGAGAAGCATCCCGAGCTCATTATAATTTTGACATGTTAAAAGGCTAGGAAGGTCGGTATTGCAACAAAGATTATGAAATTGAGCTCTAATGTGGGTGTAAGTAGGGCACACTAAGAGGAAGTGATTTTCATCCTCAATGTGACAACCTCATTTAAGATAACTAGTTGTAACTAGTTAAAAGACATTTTTTGTTAAATTATTGTGTTAAGCAAAAAGACTGAAATTTATTATTGTTACAGGAAAGTTATTTCTTTTTAGAAATAGCTAAGGCTAATGCATGAGTAAAAAGATAAAAAACTGATGGTAAATTTTCCCAAGAACTAGGAAATGGTTGGGGCAGTTGGGGAAACACTTACCTTCTCCTCTGGGAATAAGAGATGGATTCTAGTGAGGATTGGGGGTTCTGTTTTTGGAGAAAAGAAAGGGAAGAGTGCAGAAAATTTCCAGAGCTGATAGAGACCAGTGGAAAATACACTCAATATTCCTGAGTAATTGTTTTTGGAATTGACTGGACATGATGTCCTGAGGTCAAGCATAAGAGTCCACTGCTAACTCGTACCATCCAGGACGAGAGCACGGGGGCAAGGAAATGACGTAATTGCCTTTTCTTGAAGGTTGGGAGGAAAATCATCAACAACAAGTTATTTTCCAGATAAGTATTTTAATTCTTTGTTTTATTCAGTTATCCAGCAAGATAAGGGAACTGCATTATTTTTAAAATTATGTAATTTAAGCAGAGCTGTTAAGTTTTATCCTGGTATTATGAACTGAAAGAAAATATGAATGGAAAATATGTTGGTACAGTGCTTACTGTAAAAATAAGAAGGAAAAGTTTTGCCGAGGCAAAAAGATAGAAAAGTATGACTTACAGTAATAATTGGATATATATATATGTTTTTCAGGAAAAATGAAAGTTGAGAAAACTAATTCTTTTTAGAAAATTACAATCCCATAAGGGGCAGCACAGTAAATTATAAAACAATGCTCATTATTCCATTTAGGAAGTACGGGAAATATTTTCTTTTGTTACAGTCTTAAAAAAAAAAAAAAAAATTGATTCCACTGATTTTTATAGAAAAGAAAGTATAATTTTTGATTATCTAATGAAGATTAAATGCTCATAGAATGAAAAATTCCGAGTTAAGTTGAACTAAAAACTAAACATGGTTATTAACTTTGAACCAAGAAAAATTACAGTCGGGCCGCTATTAAGCTCGTCTCAAGAGGTTGTAGGTTTTGAATTTGGGAATTATATTCCTAACCCAGATCCGGTCGCTTCTTGTAAACCCTCTATACACAAATGCAGGTTATGAAGGTGGTCCGAGCACCTATTAATTAGGTATAAATAATACAGAAATGATAATACTATTAAACAAAAGGAAAAGACAGAGAGCTATTCCTCTGAGTTAAAAATAGCAAATATCAGTCATATTTTTTTTCCAAACGCGCTCAAGGGTATATCATATAAAGTGGAAAAAAAATTGATATATATGTGTAGTGACAAATTTATGCAACATAAATTAATCTAGAGTAATGTAAGCAAACACATTGATGCTGAAATGAATCTAGGGTGCTCCGTATAACTTATAAAAAGAATGTAGTCTAATAAGATTAAGCTGTCGATAGTCACCCGGCTATCAAGCAAGAACTCTACTGATACATTTTAACCAAAATTGCAGGGAAAAACTTGACAATGTATGCGCGATAGAGAACACGCATTCCATCAAAAATTGAAGACTAAGGTGCTTCATTAACCATAAAAATATAATGTAAGCCTTTTACAATAGAACAATCCAAATTCTAAGCTTAATAAATTAATATTGTGCTTCTCAGGCGAGAAGTTAATAAATAATAGAAAATATGGATTCTGCCAAGCGAGGGTTCAGTGGCGGGCCTAGTAATGGACAGATAGTCGAAGGTCTCGGAATACCTGTAAGAATCGATGACCGATGCACCTTTAGAATGACTTTTTGAACGAAAGAGTAGGAGGAGAGCTAGCCAGGGAAGCAGAGTACCTGTGAGAAAAATAACATAATAGGAGAGGGTTAAAACATGTCAATATCGGCAACGAATGAAGAAAACTATGAAGAAGATCTGGGTTAACCTCTCACCTGTTTAAAAATATAAACACTGGGTGCAGTTCCTCCGTGAGCCTGTCTACTGGTTTGAAGAGGATTCAGAGTTATTCTTGAGTAAAAGTTACAACACGAGTTTAAATAACGTAAATGCTCGAAGCTTAGAACTATAAATAGATTGTTCTATTTCCGTTTTTCTTAAAATAAAAATACTTACCATGCATAACAGAGAATGGCAACATTCCTTCCGCCGAGAAGTAGGGATCTACGTAAAGAACATCACACAGAACGAGAGATAACCAGACTTCTCAGCTTCTCTCCACTCGTATCCTCCTTTTTGGCCGCAACTTATAGAAACAACATGGAGGACCCATTTGCCAGGAGATGAAGTGTTAAAATGCAGAAAACACAGAGCGAAAGGATAGAAGGTGGAGCGAAATGCTAGGGTATTGTGGGAAGTCCAAGAAAAATTTCCCACTGCATATCGTCGGAGGACGAGGCTGCCATCTAACAGTGGTGGGTGAGGTATGACCTCGAGACCCACAATATTCACACGGTAGAGTTACAACTATTAAGAGAACATTAATACCTAGTACCGTGGCATTTAAAACCCTCTCTATCATACCTGTGATGTATAATTTATGTCGAGTTGTAAAAATATCTTATTGCGGATTGATAATAAATCTCATATGATTATAGTCAAAACTAAGGAATAAAATCAAGCTAACAACGATAATGCAAGTCTTACAGTTAAATCAATAATCGTTTGAAATACTGCAAGTCTTATAGTTAAATCAATAATCGTTTGAAAATATTACTAAGTGTCAACTCATAAGCGAATAAGAAAAGGACCATAGAATGATAACGATCTTTATATTGATAAATATGAATGCCACGTTGTAAGATGGAATTTGTATTTGTTGTAATTTATGGTAAAGATATTCTGCTAGGTAAGTTGGTAAAGTAAATTTTTATTTTTATTTTTGTGTGTATGCTTGTGACACTCAATTTTCATATTCTCACAGAGTTGGCTGATCCTTTCCACCCATGGTGTTTTAGGAACTGCCTAGCGACCTATTTCACTATGGAGTTCATTGTTATCTTGGATATATTAATTTTTTTCTTTGAGATAGTTAAAAGAGAGAGATACTTTTGATCTTCTAGAGTAGGGTTGATGACCTCCTTATAATATCTTAATTTTCTTTTAGCCTCTAAATCTTTCTCACACGACATTTTCTCTTTAAACTTATAAGCAACAATATTTTTAATGTTATTAATATTTTGCAATGCAACATTTTCGTCGATATCCAAATGGTTTAACCGGGCCCTGATATCTTTATAGAAACCTCGTTTGAGCCTTAGGTTGTTTTGGCTGGAATTTAAAGCTAGTTTAGGAAGGCTAAGGTATCCCATGTTATTGATTTTGTGCTTGTACAACATGAGCCTAGTCATAGATAGGCTCTCGATAGGGGAAAGACCCACTTCTATAAGGAGAATAGGAGAGGGTGTATTGCTTTTAATTTTGAGGCTATACATTATAAAATGATTATGGATTTGCTCAATATTTCTCTAGGATTCTCTAGAGATGCTGCAACCCCAAACCTCACATCCATACAAGATAACAGGAGTGACTAAAGTTTCAAAGAGGAGATTATTTTTATCCCACATCATAAGGTTTGTTGCTTTACAATTATTTTCAAGACCAAAATAAGCTTTCCACGCTCCATTAGTGTAAGTGTCCTTCTTGGATTTGATAATCATAACTTTTGTTTTGTCACTGTTAATAGTCATACCCATGGTGGAGCATAAATATTTAAGAAGTTTTAGTTGCTTCTCAAGATCAGATGGGCACCTTTACAGAACAACAATATCGTCAGCATAGAGAATAAGGATGATGACTATTCAAGCTAAGATCGTTCCAACACAACCTCGTTCCTCTAAAAAACCTTCTAGCATTTCGATGTAAATGCCAAATAGGGTAGGGGAGAGGGGAAAACCTTGTTTAACTCCGATATTACACTTAATATCTTTCAACCACCCCTAATTGCTCTTAAACTTGGAAATTACATTCTCGTATAACGTTATAGCGACAACTCTCAACTCAAAAGGAACCTTTAGCTCTTCTAATCTATTCCATAGGTTATTTCTAGGTACCGTATCGAAAGCCTTTCTAAAGTCCACAAAGAAACAAAAGATATTGGATTTATCATTACTAAATTCCTCCACAATGATCTGAAGCATAACGAGGTGGTCCGTTGTTGAGTGCCGCCTTTTGAAACCTACTTGGCCTTTAGCCCGATTCCCTTCACTTTCAAGCCATATGCTCATGTTATTTTCCAAAATAATACCATATAACTTGGCTAAGAGAGGGCTAATCATAATTGTCTGATAATTAGAGGGGTTATTTGAATCCCCACTTTTAAAAACAGGAATAATGAGGCTCTGAGTCTATGGTTTAGGGAACCCTTGTTTGACTGCTTGATTAAAAAGATTGTGGATGTGAGGGTGAGGACAAGACTTGCAATTTTTAAGATTTATGCCTAGTAACCTTCAATGTCCTTATCATTTCCATTTGCTAGACGCTTAACCCCAAAATATATGTTTTATAATGAGAAAAATTCTTCCGTTGTGAGCAAGGATTCAAAGTTATCTATGACATTTAAAGATTCATAAATCTTTTTAAGATAGGAACTCGAGTCGTGTAAAACAATTCTATTATTCTTTAGTTTTTCTAGTTAGAATCTGCCTCCATAATTTCTTAGGAGCTACCTTAGAGAGGTGTAAGAGATTTTCTTGTCTTTTATGAATATACTACATTTTTTCTTTCTTTTAGTTAGGGCTTTGAATATTTTTTTTTTTCCAATTTTAAGAGACTCATCAACGACTTCCTTAATTTCTCTCCTCACACTTTTACAACCTTTATCATACGAAGGGTTGGTTTTGCTATTTCTTTTATTACTTGAAACGTCAATTGAGAAATTCTTAATAGAATATGAGAGGGTTGTAGTAAAATTATGATAGAGGTCTTCTACGTTGTCATCTACACTAGATAAAGGAAACAAATTAATTTTTAATTCATTTAGAAAAAGATCATTTTTATTTCTATCAAAGATTAAGTTATTTTTGCTATAAGGATTACCTTCTATGGGATGTCTACGCATGACAAAATTGAGAGTTACAATTAAAGGTCTATGATCCGAGTCAGGCTCGTGGTCGTTTAAGATGTTAAAATTTATTATTTCATTATATAAAGAGATATCAGAAATAACATAGTCTCCCATGCTACTACCAAGCCCATGGATACAGGTCATCTGGCTAGAATTGGGCCACTTCTTTAGGCCGTTGCAAATTATGAGATCTTGAGCACTGCATAGCTTGACTAGCTTAGACCCAAACAAATTTTCCCTTAGATCTTCAGAGCTTCTTTTGTACCAGCTAGCTAGAGTAAGGTCTTTGTTTAACCAAAGAGGATTAGGGTTGGAATAATTTCTTAGAATAGCTTGGTTGCTTGAAGTTCGAGAATTAAAGTCACCCATTAAGAGGATATTACCTTCATTCCTTAGGCAAGAAATATCATTCTCTAAACCATTGTAAGGACCATTTTTATCTAGATTGTTTTTCTTATAGAAGTTAGAATTGATAGGGGAAAAATAAGAGATGGTTTTTTTTTTTTTATCATTAATGTCAGTAATCTGTATCCAAATATATTGGTTGTAAGGGCCTTTTTTATAAAGCCTAGCATGGGGGGAGATGTTCTTCATAATGTAACAAGCTATACCCCCAATGCCTCTATGGTAGGATCACTTGTTCTAGATTGACCATAGTACAAAGCCATCTATGTTAAGGACCTTATATTCTTCGTGATCCCAAGTTTCAATTAGCATTATAATATCAACTTCATTCGAGATCCAACTTAGCTTGGGGCCATAGTTCCATGGAAAGCCCCGAAAGTTCCAAGAAAGAATATGGAGCATGTTGAATTGCTATTTATTACTATCTTTTTGGTTTCTATCTCGAATAACACTTTTTCTATTTCTGATTATTGCCAATTTTCCTTCCTTCCTAACTTAGTTAAACCATTATTGTTAGAACTTAGTGCGAAGGTGAGTTTTTTTATTTCTTTTGTTTGCTTGACTCACGGGGATTTTGAAATTTGAATCTCACTGCTTAGATTATACTTAATGTCATGGCGATCACCAATTGAGTTGCCCCTAATGGGCAATGCCAAGGTGAGTTATTAGGTATATAACTCACTTTTTTTAAGTATGTCTTATATTTACATACAAATATAAAAAAAAAACAAATCAAGGAGTGGATGGGTATATAAAACAGTGGATGTATTTTCTTCCATAAGACTATTAAGGCAGAAATAAAGTCTGAATAGGCAATTGCATCTAATGCTTGTGCATATTTGATCAATAAAGCACCCTTCGACAATAATTTGTGATGTACGTCTAACACCACATGGTACTAAAAGTAAACAAAGAACTTGCCTTGTCTTCAAAATCAAACCTGCACCTAATCTTCCAAAGGGTAAATACTAAATAGAGGAGAGAATCTCAAGCACTGCCAAATCCCAATGAAGGAGGATCAAACTGGATATCTAAAATCACCAAATAAGGTGGCATGCCAATGAATCCACCGCTAAAGAAGTAAACATTGGTCCTGAATGTGCTTCCAACAACTCCTAGTGAACTGGGAGTTCCACAAGATATGCTTTACTGTTTTGGGATGGTGGCAAATATGGAAAAGACCATCATTGAATCTGCTCTTGACCAATTTTTCCTTGGAGGGAATCCTCTAATAAGTGCAAGCCATGCAAATTCCCACAACTTATATGAAAGCCGTATGGACCATATATTGTCTAATTTACACACTCACCTATATTTTGGATGGACTGAAACCCATCTTGCATTGAAAATAAGGGCTGATGGATGCCATTGATGCAACAAATGATATATCTGCCATAAATTATATTGCTGCAGAGACCAACTGAAATTAATCAAACCTGCACCTAATCTTCCAAAGGGTAAATACTAAATAGAGCAGAGAATCTCAAGCACTGCCAAATCCCAATGAGGATCAAACTGAACAACTACAATCACCAAATAAGGCAGCATGCCAATGAATCCACCCCTAAAGGAGAAGTAAAGATTGGTCCTGAATGTGCTTCCAACAAAGGCCCTGGGTCTCATACATAATTAAATTAAATTTAAAAAATAATGCAAAACATGATAGTCATTTAGATTTTAAATCTTGTATATATTCATTGCAAAGAAGATAAGATGCTCATAATCCCTTTTTTGGTACATTAGAGCGTAACAGGGACAAGCTAATAAAAATACCATTATTGCTCACAGATTCTAGGATAACGATGGCAACCTTAATGGGAGGGTGTCAGGTGCATTCTATGGCTAAAAGAAGTGCTGATAAAAACCATCTTGCAAAATAATGATTTTTGCCCGACTTGTTAGGTCAAGCCCAAACAATAAATACAATTAATGATTTCCCAATATTTCCTTGCCAAACCCTATTCCAATTGCCCATTCAAGTCAAGAAACAACCATAAAGGGAAATAATTCTAGGATTTTAGCACGTTGTCAAAATATATTATCAATTTAAAAAAATTCCCCATCAATTTTCACAAATAAAGAAGTTGACATATACTTTAGTTAACCTAGTTTCAAACACAACATTGTTTGCTAAAATAAACCCTAACATCCAGGCTCAGTTAACCAAGTTTTAAACACAAAATTGTTTGCTAAAATAAAACCTAGCATCCAAGCACAAAAACAGTAAGAATCTATCACATTATTCTCCGCAAGTTCACCGTGACTAACCTCTAGTGTTGCAGGTCCCCTTTCTTCCCTCATGATGCTAAATGAAAATAAATCTTAGACGAAAACATGAATGCTCTTTCCCTCTCTCACAATGCTTGTCAAATGCATGCTCTTTCTGAGTCAAATCCTCTTGCCCTCTTTGCTCGAATGGTTTAGTCGGCAATGGTGCTTGAATGGTTCAGTCGACAATGGTGCTCAAATCCACCTTAGCTCAATCTGCCTCTTCCTATTCCCCACAGTCTACTATCTCAACCGCTTCTCCATCGTTTAGCAATTCCCTTGATCCTTTGTGAAATCTCAAATTCGTTCGCCGCCTGTCTAAACCCTACACAGTTAGCAGCCACAACTACTTGTGGTCCGTCTGCCTCTACTGTCTGCAATGGTGCATGGTTCAGTCGGCAATGGGGTTCGAATGACAATGGTTCTCCAATGTCAATGAAGCATCACACTCGGACATGCTATTTTTATTTTTCCATACCCGCAAAACAAGCCCATTTGGCCAAATAAATAAATAAAAAATACCCTAAAATATTTATATTCCATATGTAATTTAAAAAAAACCTCTAACCCTTAGTTATATGTCCAATATCATGTTTTGGGTTTTTCTAAAAAAAATTACCCCAATATGAATGCATGTGATATAAGATTGCTTTGTCAGTGATGCCCCTATGGGTTGCTTGAAGTTTGAGCATTAAAGTCACCCATTAAGAGCATATTACCTTCATTCCTTAGGCTAGAAATATCATTCTCTAAACCATTGTAAGGACCATTTTGATCTAAATTGTTTTTATTATAGAAGTTATAATTGATAGGGGAAAAATAGCACATGGCTATGTAGGCTTTTCTATCATTAATGTCAGTAATCTCTATCCAAATATATTGGTTGTAAGGGCTTTTTTATAAAGCCTAGCATGGGGGGAGATGTTCTTTCTAATGTAACAAGCTATACCCCCAAGGCTTCTATGGTAGGATCGCTTGTTCCAGATTGACCATAGTACAAAACCATCTATGTTAGGGACCTTAGATTCTTCGTGCTCCCAAGTTTCAACTAGCATTATAATATCAACTTCATTCGAGATCCAACTTAGCTTGAGGCCTTTGTTCCATGGAAAGCCCCAAAAATTCCAAGAAAGAATTTGGAGCATGTTGAATTGCTATGTATTACTATCTTTTTGGTTTCTATCTCATATAACTACTTTGCTATTTCTAATTATTACCCATTTTCCTTCATTCCTAACTTTTTCATTTATAGTTAACATTCAAACATATTTTGGTTATTAATACATTATTATTTTACATGTAGATTGAACATTACACATCATATAATATTAATAAAAAAAGTCCTATTATAATTTTTTTTTTTTAAACTTTCAATTACTTTATCATTTTATAAAAAAAAAAAACTTAAAATATAAATTCAAATATTTTATTAATTCTTCACATTAATATTATTTTTTAATTTTTTATTATTGATAACATCTATTTACCGAACTATAAAACACCTTTCAATATAATAATTCATAAATACAAATAAATATTTATTATTTTTTATAATAAAAAATAATTAAACAAATATATTTTTTAAAATTTTTATTTTCTATTTATAACAAAAATAAATATAATATAATATTTATGATTGTTAATATAATAATATAAATTTCTTATATTTCTAATTCTAGCTGTATTTATTTGTTTATTATTTTCTATGTAGTTGTTATTATTTTGTAATTAAAAAATATTTTTATATTTTATATTAATTTTATTAATTTCAATTTATTATTTATCCAATAAATTTACACACTCCGGTCCTTGTTATCCAATAAATAACAAAAGATCGCGAAGTCTCACACAATTGAGACTGCCAAAATTCCCAAAGTCCATCAAAAAACTTTAAAGTTTACCAAAGTCCATCTCAAACTCTCACGGGCAGTTTACTAGCAATGATTTAGATATCAACTCTCGTTATTTATTAACACAACTTTGTCGATTGCAGCTGTGTTATATTCGACATATTTTTCTTTTCACCGCATATTTCATAATAGTCTGGAAATCGGGGAAAACTAGTAAATTTAAACGGAGGGTAAATCAAACAGTTTGAGATTGATTTTTGGATATATTAGGGAATCTACTTTTGACATAAGTAATAAATTAAAATTAAAGGGAATGTGATTTAATAAATATTTATATTTATAAATTGTTGAAGCCTCAGTATATTTATATGTCTGACTTTACTTAGTTTTTTCTGCATTTAAATTATTTAAAAGTCATTTTAATATGGCTTTTAGTTTGGTAATCACTTTCAAAACTCTCTTGCGTATATGTCAAGTACTTAACTTGAGAGATATATTATCCCTTGGTTAAAAATAACAAGGAATATTGTAGAATACAATTTTCTTTTTTGAAATAATTTGTTATATAGTTTATTTTTATTTTTATTTTTGAAATAATTTCTCTTTTTAAAACAATTTGTGACATAAATTAAAATGTTGTTTTAAATAAATAATTCCAACACTTTTTTTAATCCAATTATAGAATTTGAAATTTTATCTAATCTCATATTGATTTATTGGTTTTATTCTTTCTTTCTAATACTTTTTCTGGCACCCGTGGCCGTGAATTTCTCTCAACTCTCTTCATGAGGTTTTTACCCTTTTCTTCCGTGCTGGCAATTTTCTCAACATATTTCTTTAGTGTAGTTATATTGATATATTGGCTTTCGTAAGCATAAATTTATTCAAATTAGTAATTTTCCCAACTTCATTCATGTCCACAAAACTCATACGGGATTTGTTATTGCACTTATCGCATTGACTGGTGGCATGCTGCCCTTTCCATGTTAGTGTGTATAGGTAATGCTTTTACCAAAATGCCACCAACATTATTCTTACTCTGACTTCAAATTTTTCCAAAATTATGTTCCAAAATTTTTAAAGAGAAAACACTAAATTCAAGGGTTTTCCTCTGGTATCATTTGGCATATATATATATATATATATATAGTTAGTTAGTTAGTTAGTTCCGAGCTAATCAAACAAAAAAATGGTTGGTACAAATTTATTGACTAAGGAAAACAAATAGATAAAAAAAAATTGAGCACTCTCTAATGAAAAGCATCATTATGAATGGGGACATGGAAAGAGTGGTCAAATTAGTAGAATATCTCACACAAACCACCAACATAAAGTTTGCAAGGATCAAATAATTAAGAACTGTTTTTGGGGTAAAACCCAACAAAATAAAGGTGAGTTGTGATAAACTATCATAATAACTTGTGAAGGAAGGGAGAGTATTCTCTCACAGTTGGAGGTGGTAAGCTAATAACATTTTCGTTATTTCAAGGAGTTAAATAAACACCGTAATACTTAGGAACAATGCTTCTAATGCTCAACGTTACACCAAATTTAATAAGTAAAAAGTGAACAAGATCAGAGTCATTTATGAAAATATGGAATATTACTAGGGAGGAATTTAAGCAAGTTATGGATTTCCTCCATTAGGGACTCAAAATTATTGTGAGTTACATATTTATAATAGCAAATCATGAAATGATCCATTAATTAGTTCATTTTATAACCACCTCGCCATTGGAAAGGCTGAGTTTGATCAAGATCAAAATGTCAAGAGAATTTGGGTGTTAATGATAAATTCAATATCTAAAGATATGATACGACTTGGTACAATAGAGTAAGCGAGGATTGATGTAGACTAGATTCTATAAGTAACCTATATATATATATATATATTGGATTTATAGTTATATTGTTGACATGTGGATTTTTATCTTTTATTGTCATCACCATCGATGTTTCCCATGTCATTTTCTAATTCTTTAATTGGTGTAAGGATTCCAACTATTTCCACCAACCTCCCAAGATAATTCCATGAGACTCATATTTATACATATATTGTAATCATAATCGTCCTATATCCCCCTTCAACTTTGGTAAAAGACATCCTTAGGTATGCTCAAATGGTTTCCTTAGGTATATCAATTTGCCATACATTTTGCTTTATCTATTACTTGAAGGTTATTGATTCATTTTATTCCCTTTCCTAACTTCTTTATACACTTCATTGTGAAAATTATTATTATTATTATTATTTTTGAAGTTATTGTTGGGTGTGGAGCCTAATTTTCATCCTAATTCAGGGATCCTTGTTTTAGTTGGATGTGTAACCCAGGAAAACTGTACACCCCTGCAGCAGGAGGGACTTGTCCCCCCCCCCCGCGAGGTTCGGGGGGGCTGACCCACCGGCTGGGGGGTTCGGGGGTCAGCGGTCCCTCGGCGGGGTTTTCGGGGGCAACGTCCCCGAAGCTAAAAACATATGTAAAATTGCCTTGTAAAAGTATAGTAATTTCTAGTCAATCTGGGCCGTTCATTAGGCAGATGATCTGACTGTAGAAGTTATGTTTAGTTTAGGGTTTTTTGCCATAGAAGTCAACCCGTCGCTTTTATGAGGGTATTGTATTGCGGCTGTGTATTGTATGTGTATTCTCAAAGCGAGAAACATATAGGGAGACTGTGAGAGAGAACATAGGATATTACAGTGGATCTGCTGTAGGTTGTGTCTCTTTATTTTGCTGGATAATAGAAAGGAAGGATTGGCTGTTCGGGGTGGACGTAGCCCAAACTGGGTGAACCACGTATATCTGTGTCTCTCTGGTTTTATGTGTTTAATGTGCTTGTGTTTTCCACATATTTTTATGTGTTGCAGTGATCTAATATATATAATTTTATAACAACTGGTATCAGAGCCGAAGGTCTATTTGGCTGATAAACTCGCAAGAAAGAAGGGTTCTTGGTTCGAGTGGGAGCAATGACGGAAGATGGTAAGTTTAGGGTTGAGAAATTTAACGGCCAAAGCTTCCTACCGTGGAAGATGTAGATGGAAGATTATCTATATCAGAAAGATCTGTACATACCATTGAGTGGAAAAACAAAGAAGCCGATGGCTATGACAGATGCAGAGTGGGAGATTCTCGATAGAAAGGCACTCGAAACAGTACGGTTGTGTCTCACAACATTGATAGCCTTTAGTATTTTGAAGGAAACAACAACAGAGGGTTTGATGAAGGCATTGGTGAAACTATATGAAAAACCCTCGGCCTCAAACAAGGTATTTCTCATGAAACGTTTATTTAATATGAAGATGTCGGAAGGTGGATCTGTTGCAGACCATTTAAATGATTTTAATACAGTTACCAGTCAGTTAAGTTCTGTAGGGGTAAACTTTGATGATGAAGTTTGGGCTCTTTTATTTCTGTGCTCATTTCCAGAAAGTTGGAATGGTTTAGTTATGGCCATTAGTAACTCTGTCTCTGGATCTAGTACTTTAAAGTTTGATGTTTTCGGTGCTATCCTTAGCGAGGAAATGTGACAGAAAAGCTCTGGTGAGACATCGGGTAATGATTTGAGTGCAGAGTCTAGGGGAAGAAGAATGGAAAGAGGAAAGAGCTCAGGATATCGCAGTAAATAAAGGAAAGGCAAATGTAAGTCCAGATCGGGGATAGTGTGCTGGAAATGTGGAAAGAAAGGACACCTAAAGAAAGACTGTATATCTCGGAAGGGAAAAGAAGGAGACGCACAACAAGAAAACAATTATGAAGCAAATGTGACAGGTGATGTGTTACAATTTGATTTGATTCTTTCTTTCGAAAATGTTATTGATTCCTGGGTAGTACATTCAGGGGCCTCATTCCATGCCACACCTGATAAGAAATATTTTCATGACTATGTTCAAGGAGATTTTGGACAAGTCCGTTTAGGTGATGATAAACCTTGTAAAATTGTTGGAATGGGTAAAGTTCTTGTAAAACAACAGAATGGAAACCAATGGCTACTAAAGGAGGTAAGGCATGTTTTAGATCTGAAGAAAAATTCTGGTTTCAACAGGGCAGTTAGGCGGTGAAGGTTGTATGACAACTTTCACAGATAAAACTTGGAAGGTCACCAAAGGAGCCCTGGTAATAGTAAAAGGCGAAAAGGTTGGTACATTGTATTTATGCAATGGTATTTCTAACGTTGTTAATGCTTTAACTTCCACAGGAGAAGATCCAACATTATGGCATCATAGGCTCGGACACATGAGTGAGAAGGGAATGAAGATTCTTCACTCAAGAAATTTGTTGTCGAGTTTGAAAAATGTTGATTTGGATTTATGTGAGAATTGTATTTATGGAAAACAAAAGAGAGTCATATTTCTCAGAGTTGGGAAAGAAAAGAAAAGTGAAAAATTAGAGCTTGTGCATACAGATGTATGGGGACCTGATCAGGTATCATCTCTCGGTGGCTCTCGCTATTATGTTACTTTTATTGATGATGCAACTAGAAAAACTTGGATTTATTGTATTCATAATAAATCTGATGTATTTGATACTTTCAAGAAATGGAAAGCTTTGGTTGAGATTGAGACAAGAAAGAAGTTGAAGTGTCCTAGATCCGACAATGGAGGCAAATATTGCAGCAAAGATTTTGATAGGTACTGTTCAGAGCATGGAATTCGCAGAGAGAAGACAGTTCCAAGAACACCACAAGAAAATGGTGTGTCAGAAAGGATGAACAGAACAATCATGGTGCGTGCAAGGTGAATGAGATTGCATGTAGGATTTCCTTTACAATTTTGGGCAGATGCTATATATACTTTTGTTTATCTAATAAACAGAGGGCCTTCAAGTTCCTTGGATGGTGGTATTCCAGAGGAATCATGGACATGTAAAAAGTTAAACTACTCCTTTTTAAAGCCTTTCGGTTGTGAGGCCTTTGTCCATATTAATAAAGAAAACTGAACAAAGCTTGAGGAAAAATAAAAAAAGTGTACCTTTATTGGATATGGTGTTAATGATTTTGGTTATCGCTTATATGATTATGAAAATCACAAAATCATTAGGAGCAGAGATATAATATTCAATGAAAAGGTCTTGTATAAGAATCAGTTACAGGAAAAGAAACAGGAAAAGGAAAACAAAGAATACACAGTTCTTGATGGGATCACAGAAAAAGTAAAGGTGCCTGAAAATAATAATAATTAACAGCCACAACAACATCAACCACCACAACAGCAACAATCACCTCAAACACCTGAAAGTGGTGTTAGAAGATCTACCACGATAAGTAGACCCCCTAAACGACACTCTCCTTCATTATATTATTTATTATTGACTGATTCGGGTGAACCCGAATGTTATGAAGAATCAATTCAGGTTGAAAGAAGGAAGAAGTGGGAGCTAGCCATGGAAGAAGAGTTGGACTCCTTAATGCATAACCAAACTTGGGACTTAGTCAGGTTTCCTGTAGGTAAAACTGCATTGCAGAATAAATGGGTTTATAGGTTGAAGGAAGAAGATGGAGGAAAACAAAGGTACAAAGCTAGACTTGTGGTGAGGGGGTTTGCACAAAAGAAAGGTATTGATTTTGATGAAAAATTTTCTCCTGTTGTTAAGATGACTTCAATCAGAACTATTTTAAGTCTTGTAGTAGCAGAAGATTTACATCTTGAACAATTAGATGTAAAGACAACATTTGTCCATGGAGATTTGGAGGAGATCTATATGGAGCAACCAGAAGGATATGAGGTCAAAGGGAAAAAAAAATTAGTGTACAGGTTTAAGAAGAGCTTGTATGGCTTAAAACAGGCTCCAAGGCAGTGGTATCTAAAATTTGACAGGTTTATGTCTGAACAAGGTTATATTAGATGTCACTCTGATCATTGTGTTTATCTAAAAAAGCAAAATGATGATAACTATATTATATTGTTATTGTATGTAGATGACATGCTTGTTGCAAGGTCTAATATGCAGGAAATAAATGTGCTCAAAAGAAAATTGGCAAATTCATTTGCAATGAAGGATTTGGGAGTTGCAAAAAAAATCCTTGGTCTGAGAATAAGTAGAGACAGGAAAAATAAAAAATTAACACTGTCTTAGAATGAGTACATACAAAAGGTGTTGAAAAGATTTAATATGTAGAATGAAAAACCAGTTAGTACACCTTTTGCTAGCCATTTCAAACTTAGTAAGGAGATGTGCCCCAAGACCCAAGAAGAAATGGACTATATGTCTAAAGTTCCATATGCATCAGTAGTTGGAAGCTTAATGTATGCAATGGTCTGCACAAGGCCTGATATTGCACATGCAGTGGGAATTGTAAGTAGGTACATGAAAAATTCAGGAAAAGAACCTTGGATGGCAGTGAAATGGATTCTCAGATATTTGAGAGGTACCACAAATCAATCATTATGCTTTGGTGGTTCAGACATTTCTTTACAGGGATATGTTGATGCAGATATGGCAGGTGACAGATATAATATGAGGATCACTATAGGATACGTATTTACTATAGGTGGAACAACTGTCAGTTGGGTTTCAAAAATCCAAAGTGTTGTTGCACTTTCAACAACAGAAGCAGAGTATGTTGCTGCTACAGAGGCTAGTAAAGAAATGATTTGGTTACAAAGGTTTATGGATGAATTGGGTAAGAATCATGATATGGGCACATTACACAGTGATAGCCAAAGTGCCATTCATCTTGCAAAGAACTCAGCATTTCATTCCAGGACTAAACATATAGAGCTCAAGTACCATTTCATACGGTCAGTATTGGAAGATGGATAGTTGAAGCTGGAAAATATACACACTAGCCAGAATCCTGCAGATATGCTAACAAAAGTTGTAACCAGGGAGAAACTAAGAATATGCTCAGTTTCAATTGGTCTTCAAGGATGACGATAAATACAAGAAACAACCAGGTCCAAAGAGGAGTCATTGTCCAACAAATGAAGCAGTGGTGGAGTTGCTACAATCAGTCTCCAAGTGGGATATTGTTGGGTGTGGAGCTTGATTTTCATCCTGATTCAGATATCCTTGTTTTAGCCAGATGTATACCCTAGGAAAAATGTACACCCCTGCACCGGGGGGGGGGGGGACTTGTCCTCCCCGCGGGGTCCGGGGGCCAGCGGTCCCCCGACGGGGGTTTCGGGGGCAGCGCCCCTAAAGCTAAAAACAGATGTAAAAGTACCTTGTAAAAGTATTGTAATTTCTAGTCAATTTGGGCTGTTCATTAGGTGTATGATCTGACGGTAGAAGTTATCTTTAGTTTAGTGTTTTTTTCCCTAGAAGGAAACCCCTCGCTTTTATCAGGGTATTGTATTATGGTTGTGTATTGTATGTGTATTCTCAGAGCGAGAAACATATAGGGATTATGTGAGAGAGAACAGAGGATATTACATCAGATATGTTGTAGGTTGTGTCTCTTCATTTTGATAAATAATAGAAAGGAAGGACTGGCTGTTCGGGGTGGATGTAGCCCAAATTGGGTGAACCACGTATATCTGTGTCTCTCTGGTTTTATGTGTTTTGTGTGCTTGTGTTTTCTGCATATTTTATGTGTTGCATTGCTCTAATATATATAATTTTCTAACATTTATATGATGCATTTATCATTGTGAGTATTGCATAATGTTACTATAGCTTCCGTCCCTTTACACCTTGCCTCCCATACATGGAAAATTTTAACTTGCCATCAATGATTCCCTTTAATATTCCTTCAACAAGGTTCTCAGTTAACATTCAGTATATGTACAAGAAGGTAGTTTATACCATCAATTAATTACTTCCCAATATATTTGGTGTTACAATTAAATGTTACTTTGACGTTAGTGGTAGCATGTCTCTCTTTTTTTACAAACTCTTCATGATTATTGATCTTATAATTATGTATCGAAATGATATTTTATACAGTTCACAACAATAATTAGATGATCATCATACAAATAATCTCAAATTTTAGGGGTGATTTCACATGTGACTCCCTCACCTTCCTTTTCAAACATATCTATAGTGTATGTAATTTTTCTTTACTAACTTAGGTCCCATGTACACATCTTCAGATTTGAATATGCATACGCTTCCTCATCGTTCCAAATAGTGAACCTCCCTCACAGTGATGGGATATAATTTTCTTGATTATTATGTGTTATTAAATAAATCTCCCCAACAATTGTTTATTCTCAAAAGCGTCCAATATACCAGTTTCTTGTAAGGGAAGCCTCAACAATAAGTCGATTAATATTCTGATAACTTATCCCACACAATGGAATGACATCAATTTTCTCATGATATAATAACAAGATAGTGGATATGAATCCAGATTCTTCACTTTCTTGAATTCACATCTTCAAGATTTGATTTAAAGGTGCAAAACCTGGTCCTATAAACGGAATTACAATATTTTAGATTCTTCTTTTCGTGTGAAACATAACATAGATTTCTATTAGTTTCCCTTAACAAACCATGATGTTGAACCCTTCAACTTTGATACCACTTGTAACATATCCCCCATTTTTTTTTAAATTGCATATTTTATGTAAATACACTATTCCACATATATTGCTTTCCTTGTAGTTTAAAATCAATTCTTTTCATGCAAGGAGTTATAAATCATTTTATTTTACCATGGTTGTTCGACCAAACTATAAATATGCCACCAACTCTAATTGTTGGATATGAATCTGACGTCTTAGCAATGTTTCCTCTTATATAAGGGTGATGAATATTTGTTTTAATTTTATTTTTTCACAGCTCATACATATGGAGAGCACACTCAAAATTTCATGAAACCGTTCAATGTTTTGACACTTTGTGATTGTTAGTCTCGACTTATGTGCAAGTCATATCTATGGTTCCTAGTTGATAAGGTTCATTCGACGGTGAGGAATGGGGAAGGTGGTTACAAGGTAACTACCCTTCATTCTGGGGCTGCCTGGAGCTCATTCTTCCCGTCTCTACTACAGAGTATGACTCTGCATCTTCAGAAGAAGACAAGGTAATTTTGAACGCATCAAGACCATCTTTCTGTTAAATCTCTTTCACTCTGACATGTATTGGGTTTTTTCTCTAAACATGAATTTGCTTTCCAAGTTTTTTGTTTTGGTTCCATTTATGATTTCTCAAATTTTATTTTTACTATAGGCCAAGAATTATTAGGTGATTCAAGACGAGTATGAACCATAAATACCTTTTTGGACTTGGAACAAAGGGTTCTTCAGAAAATGTCACCCTTTTTTTCTTATAAATATCCTTACTTCACGTATTTCGTTAAGGTTTGGGAAACTCTAAGCAGAGAATCACCCTAATCGGGTTCCCTTATTTTAGGACCTTAGCCAGAGCTTGGGGCGAGATCATACTCAGGTAACATTTTCTCTCTTTTTTTTTCTTATATCATCTATTTTTCTTCTTGCAAGTGTTATTTTTATTCAACCTATACTTAATTTACCATGTTTTTTGTCTTGCAGGCAATAATTCAATTGCATTCTTTCTTACTTTGCTACGAATTTGAGGGTTATTTGTCCAAGTTCTCCTTTAACTACTTTTCCCTCTTTTATCTTCCAGGTGTAAATGCAATACATCCAGCTAGGATCATGTTGGGTTTTCTTTTAAATAAAATCTTATTGCTTCTGCACCTAGGGTTTCTGTTGTAGAGAAAATGTTGGGGTTGGGGGACTAGCCCCTTTAGAAAAATATATGACTATGGGAGTCCTTTGCATAGTTGGGTTTTTTGTATGTAAGATTAATGACATCTACTTCATGACACTTATTAATGAAAGTTTGAATTGAGAGTAAGTCAATGGCATATGTCGTTGTCTATTGAGTGTATTATTTGGAAAATGTTAGATTTGTTTGAGGCAATTTAAGCTTCCTCGCACAGATAGTTTACAACATAGAATTTGCATCAACTGTAATTATACAATTTTGTTTTATACTTTACAAAGTTTTCAGTGACTATGATAATTGTATGGGTTAATATGACTTCTTGCCCATCTACAAATTGTCCATTCATTTCCCGAGTCTAGTTTATTTTTATTTTTTAAATCTAATAACTATGGATTTACAACTGTGCTAGTGGTATTTCATTCTCGCATGCTATTGGTTAACTTATGATGAATTATGAAATTCACTTTCTTCTTATTTTTAGGATTGTTTTCAATCCAATATGGAGCCCAAAATTCATTGGATTCCTTTGTCTACTTAGCTATATATATATATATATATATATATATATATATATATATATTCGTTATTAGTAGTTTATTTCTCTTTAATGTCATCGATAATTTGTTTTAAACTGTTAATCGCTTTGATGGTTGTTTCAATTTTAACGTGTACATATATGTATAAATTTTATCTATCCTTAACCATACATATATTGCAGTGGACCATCTCGCTCCTTCGTATATCAAAAATATTAAGAATTGTTTTCTGGCTGCTGGTGTCAACCGGTTAGGCCAAGGAAACAAATATGGTCCAAGTTTAAAATGATTATAAAAACAACAATTCTCTTTTTGTGTTATATACTTCTTATTTGCATAATATTGTTTTTTTAATACTCTTTTTCTCATTAACACTTACGATTATTTTCCTCTTATAACCATTTTATTATTGTTACTACTGCCATGATTTAGTGGTATCTCAGGCTTGGTCATCTTCCAGAACCTACTAATCACCCCCCGTGAAGGATATATATATATATATTACAGAACTAGGACTATTTTAAACAAATGAACCTCTATCCATTATGTTTGAAACTACTAACTTGTTCATCTATTCATACAAGAGTAACATATGTGAATAGCTAGAATACATATAAGAACAATACATCATAAAAATCAATCGTCCATAACCATTCTGTCATCTAGAATACATATATGCACAATACATCATAAACATCAATCCTTCATAACCATTCTGTCACTCGCAGTGTACTTTTAAATCAATGGTTAGCATTCTATTATGACCATTCACTGCCATTACAGAAAAATAATGCTTTAGTCTCAAAGAACATCAAAACCAAAATACTTATCTTGTTCAGGTTTAGGCTACTAGGAAATTTAATGGGTTATGATCACTCCTCCCGACCATTGAGAATGGTAACCATCAACAGTTCTCCCCCCATGCGAGTTTTCACTTCCAAAATAGTTGTGAGACAGTGACCTATCAATGTCTGAGTAAGGAATCCAAACTATACAAGTCCAACCCCTACAAGTCCAGCTCTAGAATTTCACAGACTCCACATGTCTGATCTAGGGATTCCACTGGCTCCAACTAGCTCAAGAATGCCCTAATTGGCATCACCCGACCTTCCCTTTACAATGTCCTGAACAAGAGATCCATCTTATTTATTCTCCCTTCTTAGTTGCCTCAAATTCCTGTCATACCCTCTTGGCTTTTGTTCCCAACTGAGATGATTTATCTATAGGGATGGGAGTAATTGTCTCAAATTGTTTTGGTAAATGGAAATTTAACATAGTTACTTTTCCTATAATTTCCATGGTTCTCTTAACTAATTAGTTAATAAAATTTTCAAAATAAGTTTTAAACATTACAATTTCCCACTAGACCTTCCACATAGCCCATAATATGTGTAACGTACACATTTAACCTTATGATATAGTAATAATAAAAAATAAAAATAAAAATTACTAACAAGACTATTGACATACCTTTCAACTATAGTTGTTGGATTAAACAACGTACATAATATATTATGGATTTGATTCATGCTACGAATTTACATATGCACATAAGTCAATGTGAACGAACATGATTAATTGTACTATGTTATTTATTGCATATAGATTATACTGTGTCATATATTACATATCAACCTTAGGACAGTCTGTCAGCGTGATTACCAATCTTGTGGGTAGATCTGCCCACATGCTCCTCATTTAATTATTGGTGCCAACTCTTTTTATGAGTACTATGGGTTAACGTTTTATCACATAGGATTAAATTAGTTCTAATTTTATAATGCATATATTTGGATGTATCCCATCCAAAGGTTCACGCTTGGTGTCTGACACAAGCTCCAGTTTACATATGGCATTCGCTCTGTGATGATCTCGAGGCCATCAGAAGGTGGATGTTATCAGATGGGAAGTTAGGGTTATACCCAGTTGATCCCATCTTTTCACGGTATTTCTTTCGCTTGTTGCCGCTGGAGGTCGCTCTGTAAGACTTGGTGGCCGACCTTTGAGTCCTTTCTCTCACGAAAAACTTCCTTTGTGGGGGTGCACATTGCTGGAGTAGGTAACACTTTAACTTGCCCCCTTTTCATGGTTGAACGTCTGTTGTGTGTACTAGAAGGTTTCGAGGTTATGCCAATTCTCTTATGGTCACTGTTGCAGTTTTTAACATGGTTCCTTTCCATCAATTGGAACTTATATTATGATTGTTTAATTGTTGAGCATTCATGGGAGTCATTTCCACAACCACATGCTCATTTGCAACTTCGTGGAACCAGGTTCCCTTCACTGTCTTCAGTTAGCCAATAATGGCCCACAAAAAACACTCAGGTGAGGTTGACTACCCTCACGGTCCTTATTGTTGAATTAACAATGATACATTCCCTATTCAAGTTGCAGGTTTTCTAATCTTCGAATGTTTTGTTATTATAGAGCTCGAAAGTTTCGGCTTGGGCTCAGGTCAAATTTTCATTCTCCATTACTACTGCATAAGCTTTTACCAGGTAACCCAATTATAATGTACCCCATAGGCCCATCCTCCCTTTTTCAAGTCTGCACCAGGAGAGGACTAAGGGTTTCTTCCTCAACTCGTGAGTTTCACAATTGTTTTCTTTTGAAGTTCTAAATGCGGCTTTTAACTTGGTGGTGGTCTGTGTATTTATTGTTTACATCATGACTGTGTTATGAAATTACTTCTTTAATGGATATTATGAGGCCACGACTGTAGATAGATGGCCTATGCAGTTTGGATGATAGTTTCGACATGCTCCAAGCTCTACCATGTTTCCATCTTTTCGCTCCTTATAAATTTGAACAAGTATGACCTGTAATGTATTTTATTGGTGATTTAGAACCCCACTGTTCTTGATTTATTGTAGGGTTTGAATCATATGGTTTTTACGACTACTCTACTGGTCACACATCAAGGGTTATAAAAAGACTGCTGTTTATAATCATAGTTTTTCCATAACTCTAAATTGATTGTTACTCCAATGTTTGTTCTTTCGATATGCTATTTAATATCTGTCTTTACCCTGGTTGGGCATTTGTCTATTGGTTCAGTCGATATCATCTCGACCCTGGTTATGAATGGCATCTTATCACTATTTTTTCTCCTTAGATTTGGTTTGTATGCATATTTTAGGTAATTGCGGTGTTGCACCATTTTGGTTAAAAAGAATAATTTCATGTTTACAAAGAAGTTACAGTTCTAGTTATTAGTCCATTATTTATTTTTCCTCTAGAATTGATATGCACTACACCATATCCGCCTAAATTTCCCAATGTCGGAAACATTTATCTTTTCTTTTAAAAACAACAGTAATTGCATACGCACTTGGAAAGGACATGGCAGTCTCTTGCCTCGCTCGAAAGCACAGCTAAACCTTTCATGTGTTAGATTAGTCTTATTTATTTACAATCCAGATTTAACAGTAACAACAAAACTTAAGTTGGAGAAGGGACTTCTGCAGTTAAAGAATGCTTGCATGCAAAGTCGTTAAGCAAAAAATTCTTCTATTCAATCATAATTAATTCAGTTTGTTTTCTAATCTAAGATCTGCAAGTTATGATGTAACCTTCATAATATTTGATGGTTGTCCGTTCCTAAAGATTTTTCATTTGGAATCCAGATGAATGACTCTTCTTCCTATAATTATTATTACATATGTTTCAACTTATACTACTGAGTTAGTCTCTGTTGTGCTACAAGTCTTTCTTTCCCATTGAATACAATCAAGCAAACATGGCTGGTCCTTCCAACCTTGAGAAGGACAATCTTTTCCTCTTCTCCCATCGATCGCTGGCTCCTGGACAGGTTCCACAGTTGTGTCACAGTTTAACCTCTAGGGCATGTGGACTGCAGTCTAGCCTCTAGTAATCAAATATGAGCTTCTCCACTGGCTCCGGGTCCAGCTCAGGAGTAACTCCACAGACAACGTCCTGTCTATCACAGACCTCTGTTTTCTTTTCTTTTCCTCTTGTCTCTTCACATACCTTCCTAGGAAAAACCACCTCTCTTTTCTTTTCTTTCCCTCTTGTCTCTTCACAGACCTTCTTAGGAAAAACTAGAACGAACCCCTCCCTCTATTCATATTTCCTTTAAATCTGCAGAGGGATGGTTGTAACTGTGGTTGTGACTATGAAAGTGCCTCAACTGCTAAAATTCATTACTAGTGAGCTTTCTTCTCATGTATAAAATAAATTACTTATTGTATTTATAATGAAATACCACTTATACAAGGGATGGTTATAACTATGGTTGTAACTATGAAAGTTCCTCAACTGCTGAAATTCATTACTAGTGAGCTTTATTTTCATGTATAAAATAAATTACTTATTGTATTTATAATGAAATACCACTTATACAAATGTTTGCTTAAATTAAATTATTTTAACTGAATTTGTAATAACATAATTACTGTAGTAATTTAAAATAAATCTTTAAACAATCATGATGGTTACATTATGCCATGTAGTAAATTAAATATATTAATTTTCACCTATGGTTATCACATGTTACATGAAATATAATTTTTTGGGGCATTTTGAATTAAACTGCAAATACTAATGGTATAATAAGCCACTCAAAATTACTCTCTATGTATTTGATGTTAAAATTATTTTTTTATTAACATATTAAAGTATTTGATTTATAAGCTACAGTAAACTTTTCTTTGTTATTGATATTTTTAAATGTATACCCAATTTCTATTAAAAATGAAATAAGAAAGAAAATATATTTAAAAAAACATTACTTTATTATTATTATTATTATTATTATTATTATTATTATTATTATTATTATTATTATTTTTAATAAAATTGATTTAAAATTATATTATTTAATATAAATATTGAAATATTTTATTTATAGTTAACATTAAAATATATATTAGTTGTTATACATATTGTTTTACATATGAATGGAACATATAATTAATTAATTAAAAAAAATACATTTTCTTTTTAAAAAAAATTTAAAATTTTTTTATTTCTTTATAACTTTCACTTACTTTAAATTTAAAATTTTTTTATTTCTTTATAACTTTCACTTACTTTATCTTTTATTGTTTATAGAAATATTTAAGATATAAATTAAATTATTTTATTAATTCTTCATTTTAAATTTTTGTTATTATTATTTTTTAATTGATTAATGTTGACAGCATCTCCTTACTAAACTATAAAACACCTTTTTAATACAATAATTCAAAAACACAAATAAATGTTTATTATTCTTTATAATAAAAAATAATTAAATAAATATTTTTATTTCCAATTTATAATAAAAAAAATATAATATAATATTTACTATTATTAATATAATAATATAAATTTCTTATCTGTGTATTTATTTGTTATTATTTTTATATATATTTTAGGTTTATAATTCTGAGTATATATTTTTATTTTATTTTTACCATATTAAGAACTCCTTGTTAACTTCGCGTTGAAATTTACAGACTCCTTGTCAATCCCTCCATTGGGAACAACAATCACGTCGTAACCCAATTAACAATTCCAAACATCATGCTTTTTAAAGCTATCAATGTCCATCAGAAACTCTCAACGATAATTTACGAGCAAAGGTTTAGATCACCATATCAACTCTTGTTATAAGTAACAGTGATTTATGAAATTTTAGATCACCACATTTTTGTTATGTTTTGATTTATGAAATTTGTTTTATGTGTTAGCTAGTTTAAAGTGTTGTCAATAATTTCCCCTTTCGGTTTAAAAAGGATTAGCGATAGTTTCATTTTAAGGAATTATAAAATACCAAGCGCTATAGAGTTGGTAATAATTCACACTACTTTTATAACTTTGGGACTACATTGAGTTTACCCTTTAAATATTATCAGGAAATTGAGGAGTCACTAAGATTGAAGTTAAATTATAGGATCGTTTGAATGAAACAACCAACCATCATGCATTTCGTATACATCATTTAATAAGAAAAAAGTCTTATCATGTGTGCATACTACACCAAATGCCTCATAAGTCTACTAACTTAGATGAAAATTAAAATATAATAATAATATTTAAACATCAATAAAAACACACGTCTCTTGGATTTATATCACCCTTGCATATCCTCTTCTTCTTGGAACTTTGAACATGATCTTCAGTTGCATCCAAACCTGAGTGAGCTAGTTGATTTATGCATTGCAGCAAAAGGCAAATCTATATTTTTGTATATGAGAAAGAGGCTAACATAACTAATGAAAAATTAGCCTTATCATGAAAAGAGAGAGCTATCGCCCCTTCCAACCTCTTGATCTATGAGATAGAATTAATTTTTTTCCTATAGGATGAAAATTTATCAATTAAGTGGCCTTCTTTGAATCGACAACAAAGCTAGGATGTGGTGGTGAAAAGGAACTAGAGGATTATGCAGAAACAAAATTGTTTGGAGCTTGTGTAAGAATGAATGGGGAAGCAAAAAAAATGCAGAATACATCACATCAGGCATAGGATTATGATCGAAAAATACCCCAGGTTGAAATGGAAATACTTGCGGGGATTTTGGAAATCAATCCAACAAAGACTCGGGAGAGATTAAACATGGAACCTCCTTCAAAGGTGGGAGAAATGGAGGTTGTCCAGAGTATCCACTAAACTTCCCCCATTGCAATGTTCATCCAATATGGGATGCGATGTGATGGAAAACGAGGGAATGGGGATAAAAATTGGGTATTAATGCTTTGAATAGTGTGTAATACAATTGAAGAAGGGCCCAAAAAACCATAAGTGGTTCTAATCAAAACTACAGGGATCAACCAAGAGGGTGAAGCGCTCCAAAAACACAAGTGATAATGATCGAAACCATTGGGATTAGCCATGAGGGGGAAAACCTAATGTGAAAATGCAAACGTGCTGAAGACCAAAGGAGTCTTAAAAATATATGATTTTATTGTTTTAATTTTGAGCAAGACACAAATATCAGAGTAAACCTTAGCCAATCACCCAAAACAAAACAAATTAATATTAAGTCTTAGAGATCAAATGATAGCAATAAAAGTCGTGCCTACGCTCTAGGCGCTCTTCTCCTTATATGAAGGTTACAAAAGTCTAAAATAAATGCATCAAGTGTTCACCCTTATCTTATATAATTGATTGAGGACAAATATAGTAAATAGTTACAACCACGTGTTGGATTTATTCGTGGCCCAACTCGACCATACTATTTTCATTCTTAATAATTACAAACTGTAGGAAGTTCATCCAACTTCTAGATCCTAGAATTAACACTTCTGGAATGCTTGATGCCTATGAACTATGAATGATAAAGAAAAAGTATCTTGAATGTAACCATATTTACTTGTAGTTGTAACAGTCTGAGATATTTTTTCATTATTGGGATCTCAAGGTGCTCTATATATTGCCAAATTAACTGCTTCCTAAGAATACGATGGGATTTGTGCAAGCTCAACCACAAAACTGCCACTTGAAATCCTTTTGGATTCATCAATAGATTTTCATTTGTTTATAATTGTTTCCTTTGCAACTTGTGTGTGCATAACTAGAGTTTTAAGCTCATCCTTTGTCATGCGATGTGTTCATAAATATGTCCAGTTGGAAGCTGATTGTAACCAATTCCCATGGTCTTTGTCAACATATTTTGCAAATATGATTCTACCAATATGCCATCAAGAAATTAACTATAGCCAAACCTATGATCTTTAGTCAAAATGAATCTTGTTGGTATGCCATTGGGAAGTTGATGGAAATCCATAAGAAACTCACAAGTGGCATTATGTAATACACAGTTGAGGAATATAAAACCATATACAGTCCTGTAGTCAAAACACGTCAATTCTGAATTAGTAGCCTAATTCAAGCCACTCACATCCATATGCTTCATTTAGTCAATCTTTGTATTTATTTAATTCTCAATAAATAAATAAATAATATATATATATATATATATATATAATTCAAGCCACTCACATCCATATGCTTCATTTAGTCAAAATTTGTAGTTATTTAATTCTCAAATAGAAAAGTCTACGTGTAAAAACAAACATAAGCATGCCTATAGTAAAATATAGGGTTTGGACAAGTAAAGAGTGAAATTTATAGGGTTTTATGGGAAAAATTTCATAGTTCATGAACAAAAATATTGTTATAGGAGGAACCCAACATATCCTCCCAGCATGTCTGATTCCATGTCCCCATTCAATCTCATTTTGATTCAGGGATGTCGACATGAAGGTCACCCCAGTTGTAAGTTGGGTGAATGAATTCCCTTGTCTTTTAATATCTTAAGGTCTTGCCCATGGTCTTCCAGTTTGATTGCTATTCCTACTCATATCAATAAGTGGGAGACATGCAAAACCTTGTTGGGCACCTAAGTAGGGGGAAGTGAAACCGAAGTCCCACCTACCTACTTCCATGTTTTAGAACCGAGTATGCATAGAAGGAGACATGATTCAATGCCATGCAGAAATAGGGATAACCCATTGGGTACTTTTTTTAAAATAACTATGGGTAAACCTTACCAAAAATATTATGCTACTTTGAGTGCCTCCATTGAATAGGTTCATGCCATTTTGTGGCATTCGATAACCATGTATCTCTGATTAGTTCTGATGGTATCATAGTATCCAAAGTCTTCTCTAAGTCTAACCAAATCATTGACTACCAACCCAAACATGGGATACTCTTCCCTCACGATCAGTTGAGCCTCTATCTTTGTCTTATTATAAAATTTTGAAGTCCTCTTCCATTTGATGAGGTTGGTGATGTATGAAATAAATGTGTGAATTTGAACATCCCCAACGAAAGGGTTAGGGTTTGACCTGTAATTATTTGGTAGAATACAATTAAACAAGTAGAGTTCACATAACAAATTTTGACTTGAAGCTTCTAAAGTGTGATACACCTCTATAAATTTCTTTGGTCGAGTTATATCATAAGGTTGAACATCTCGTATCTCCCTCAACATAAAATAAGACCAGATATCATGTAATAAAACATGATAAACCTTAGAGGGAACACAATAGTCATAAATCTCTGCCCCAATTTCGCATGCAACTTCCTTCAACTTTTTTTCTTCATGATAAAGGTTTTTCCATTTATTTATTTGATTTTTCTACTTCTCCTCCTGGCTAAGATAAATGGAGAACCAATTTTGATTCATTTTCTCAATTGCTTCGTGATGAATCTCTTTGTTAATGAATCCCAAATCAAACAAAACAAATCATCCTTGGACTACCATTGTGACATGTCTAGTTTTAATTGAAGAAATACATATAATATTTGTCAATATATTATCTAGAATGGTGTTGATGGCTTGTTGTGCTTCTTTAG
This sequence comes from Pinus albicaulis, assembly GCA_034641835.2. NCBI lineage: Eukaryota > Viridiplantae > Streptophyta > Pinopsida > Pinales > Pinaceae > Pinus > Pinus albicaulis. The sequence continues at coordinate 401,870,614 of CM076570.1, forward strand.
CGCACCCTTCTGCTATGGTTTCAACTCGGTTTTCAAACTTCTCTTCTTATTCTATGGCCCTTAGTAAAGCCCCTAGATTACTTAACTTAGGCCCTCGCTTTTTTAGTTTGGACCTCAGTCTTTCATTTTCTACTATCAATTTTTTATTTTTTAAAGAAACTATTAGTAACTTGGAGTACAAAACCAAAAATATTTAGGATCAATGACCTTACCTCTCTTCTTCTTGGATTTATTATATTTATCACAACTTGTTCCTACTTCGAAAATTAATGGTGCCTCTTCCATGAAATTTCCCCTGCAATGTTTTCTTCTGCAATGGTCTCTTCCATGACAATAACATCCATGAAATTTTCATCCACAACATTTTCCTCCATATTTCCTTCTAAATCAATTACTTCAACACTTTCACTTTTATTACCTTTTTTTGTTCCTTAACAACTACTTATCGTGCCCTTAAGGATGCTAGGTTTTCATCATCCAACCCTGAGTCCTCGGTCTTCGAAATTGGATCTTTCCTCTTTTGTGTTTGTGATGAAAGTCGAGTAAAATATCATCGTTCAGTAGCCATTTGAACCGTTGAATTCAATGGCCCCTTCTTAACGGCGACCCTATCCCGAGGTTTCCATTTCAAACCTTGAAGAAAAATTGTCCATAGAATGTCCAACTGATTGAGTTTTGGAATTTTAAGCATCTTATTGATGTTAATATTAATATTAATATCATGAAGTATAAATCAAAATATTGTACATAGAATATTCAATTGATAAACATCTTGATCAAACCCAAATATTGATGTTAATATTAATATTAATATCATGAACTATAAGTCAAAATATTTTCCAAACCCAGATATTGATATTAATATTAATATCATGAACTATAAGTCAAAATATTGTCCATAGAATGTTCAATTATTCAATTGATAAGCATCTTGATCAAACCCAGATATTAATATTAGTATTAATATCAATATCAATATCATGAACTATAAGTCAAAATTAGTAGTATTAAGTAGTATAACTTTTAACATTATCACCAATCAAATTTAACCTAATATTAATAAACAACCATAAATAAAATTATACTATATATTTTAACTCTATCTCTTAATCAAAATTAACCTAATTTAATAAACAACCATATTTTAACCTAATATTAATAAACAACCATAAATAAAATTATACCATATATTTTAACTCTATCCCTTACTCAACATTAACCTAATTTAATAAACAACCATACAATTATAGTAAGCATGTATTAAATATCTAAATTTATATTTACCAATATTACCTACTCAAATTGCTTAAAAAAAAAAAAAAAACAAAACCAATTACGAGATGGTAAGCACAACATTAGAATCCAATCACAATAGCCCAATTTAAAGATACAGATTTCTTTGTTAATCACAAGTGTTTCTTTCATAATCATCCCCACTATTGAATATAAAAGTTGTCTCATGACGTGGAAGATAATTTTCAAATTCCAAACCCAACCCCCTTCACCTATGATAATTAATAACGACATAACTTTTGTCAAAAGAAATGAAATGACCTTTGTCTAAAGAAATGACTTGAAATGTCGCGTAAGCACTCACGTTTTCATTCAATTAGGTTTAACTTTGAAATTCATTTATAAATTAAAATTGAAAAAAATTGACTTTACTCCACGACAGGCCTTTCGGCTGCGGGTTTTTAATCTTATTCTTACGGGCTTGAGCTTAAGAATTCAAGAGTTTTTTTCTTTAATATCATTTGTTGAAAGAAAACCTTTTTTAGGTTATATTTTGAAAGAGTGCTTCTCAATGCGTGTTTGAAATAGCAAAAGCGAAGATTGTGAATTTTAAAATAAGGAATTATTATTGGACACAATCATTATCCGCTCATGCAGGTTGTCTTATTATTTTTATTCAATGAAAATTATCACCTATAATTACTAATTGAATAAGTTTTTTTACATCTTACTAAAAAGGATTTTTAACCAAACAATAATTTTAGGCACCTTTCCTTGAAACATCATCACTTGGAAAACATAAAGAAATGGGATGCCCTGATGCATCAAAAATGCAGATTTGAATGATAAGAGAGAAGACTAAAGTGAGCCAGTAAGTCTTTATGGCTGCTCGAAGAAAATGTGATTTTACAATAGAGCTGGAAGGTGCCTTTGTTGTGTAGTGTATGTTTTTGCCTGAGAGGAGATGCTTGGAGGACACTGTCTGAAAACAACAGAGTGATGGGGTAAATACTTGCGTATGCATGCGTCTGGCTTGGTCGAGGTTCAGGTCATTCAATGTCTCTTTATGTGCTCAATTGTTCTATCTAAAAACAACGAAACTGTCCTATTGGCTCAACAAGGTATGTTTGTAAGGTAGAAGTTTCATTTAGGGTCACTGGTCGTTTATCCGTAACTACTAAATGTAGTCTCACCACAATGGACTGTTTGGGGATAATATTTGTTTAACACAACTTCTGTGCGAGTCTTTTGGGCCTCTTTGGATGTGAGGTGGAGGTATGATGGTATAGGTGCACTATGGTACTGGATTTGTGTGGGGAAATTATCGTGATGGGGATATTGGCTATTACTGCGGGCATCATTCTTACTGCTATTTTAGAACACACAAAGCGGAAATATATAAGCATGTAGATGAAAAATCGTGGGAGTAGGCTTCCAACACATGAAACTACCAAGGTTATTGAATCACAATATACATCGATTAAGTCTAGATAGACACTCTTGTGGCATAAGTGGATAGATTCATTATTATCTCCCAACCCTGCAAAGATTTTGGTTTCTAGTTTTGCTTTCGATGATGGCATTGCACTGGATGTTGTTGCTGTTGCTGCTATCATGTATAGGGCCGAATGTTGAAGGTTTACATTCTTACAAGTTTTTTCGTTAATATACAGTCTGCCACCCTGGGTTTTCCAGTGCCTGATAATTTTTCTTGTAATGGGGATTGCCCCCAATCTTGCTACATCTAACATGATCTCACCACAGTAGTCATGATCTAAAGTTTCGGTCCCTGTACTTGGATGTGACTCGATTGTTGGGGGTCTTAGTCTCGAGGTATTCTTAATTTTCCTCATTGTATCCAGGCTGTTTAGTGAAGGTGTGGCAGCCTCTCTTTATGGTAATGTTTTTGTTTGTCTGACAAATCATCTACACACACCATATTTGGACATTAGTCTGCACATGCGACATTAATATGGGTTGGTGACTTCTATTGTGCGTACTCAAATGATGGCGACAATTTCCTCATTCTCTGTTATTCCATTTTGGGTTGACGACTTCTATTTATGGTGGGATTGAAAAATATCCCGATTTGGTCAGTGCGGGACATTCTATGTGTTGGACATTAAATTGGGGTGGGTGAGGTATTGAAGGGCTGACAAATATTTCAAAAAATAAGCTGTTGATCGGTCTTGGGATCGGTTTGGTATGGCGGAGGTATTTGATATCTTATCTTCTGATACCTCGGGTCACGAGGCTCTTATTGCTACCACGCTAGCTGCGGAAAGGGCTCGCATTGATGAGATGGACAAGGGGAAGCAAGCTGTCTCTCCATGCCATGCTGGTCCATTGGGTGCCACATCTGATCAAGATATAATTGGGTTAAGGGGGTGCATGTCGGGAGGAAGGGATACAAACGTGGCACAAACCAAAATTGCCACAAACTTGCTTATGGAATTAAACAAGTATTTTTGGAATATGATGATCTATGGGGTCGTGTGGCTAGTCTTAAGAAGCGGGCTTTGATTGAGAGGTGGTTATTTTCAGATATGGCAGAGGCAGACATGGTTGAATGGGTGAAATTAACATGGAGCCCTATTTTGGGATATAACCAAAAGGTTAGTATGATGATGAATTCATGGTTTAGCATTCATTTTATGCACGAAGACGATTGTGCCAAGATCCTCTGAAGGACATGGGTGTGGGCAAGGAGATTTATGCATCTATTACCATGGTATTTAGGTTTTAATCCAGTTCTAGAGGGCCCTCCCAAGAATCGATTAGTTTGGGTCAAGCTGTCGGGGATTCCACTTGAATTTTGGACGCTCAAGGCTCTAACCGCCATTGGATACTCCATAGGGCGTACTAAGCATGTTGACCCGGAAATTTTGGGCACATGCGACAAACGCATTGCCTGGTTGTTAGTGGAGGTTAACTTCACGGGTGGTTTACCGATCAATGTGGATTTCATCTGGGGGCAGATAAGACACAAAAAACATGTGGAATTTTGGGCGTCCCATTTCAGTGTCTGATATGTCATTAGACGGGTCATCTTATGGGCCAATTTCTATCTTGGCACGGGCAGATGGGGAATTTCAGAAATTATTGGTGGGGTTCAATCAAAGGAATTCCATCCCTGGGTTCATGTGACTACTGTCACTCGGGTAAGTCCTCAATCCCTTCTTCTGATGGTGATTTAAAAGGTAAATATGCTTCTATCCATGATAGGACCTCACTGCCTTCATATGAGTTGGACCAACAAGGGGAGCCCAATCAGACAACTTACCATGTCACTCATGTCTCCCATCCCCATCTACCGCCATATTTTTCGACCATTATGCCCCCTGAAAAGAATGCTGATAATTGCCCATCAGATAATTCTGAGAACCCTCCTCCGTACCTGAGCTCAGTTGGCATGCTTACTATATCTCCATCTATGCCTCCTTTGGAATGGGCCTCTCCCCTGCCCTCACATGACCCGGAGATAGGTGTTCCATTTGATTCCCTACGGAATATGGTGGGGAGTGACATAGAGTCTCTAATGGGGAACCCGAACTTGGATTTAGCTACTCAGACTGTTTTTGACAAAAAGCCTATTAACCCTCCCATTTCTATCTCTCCGGTTTCTTCCTCTAAAATCACTATCCGGAAAAAATCAAAGTCTGGGTCGCGTCATTTTCGTGGGAGGCTAAATACCAAGTCTTTATTCCAAGATGATTTATATGACTTTCATGACGTTCCTATTTCTACTGTTGATGACCTACGGGCACTTAGAGAAAGCGACCCTGACCATGGTTCCAAATGAACTCCATCATATCACTTAATGTTAGGGGGATCGACGACCTCACAAAACATCGCCGTCTTAAGGATATGTTCAATGAGATTCAACCATTTATGGCTCTATTTCAAGAGACCTTGTGTTCTCAGACGAAGGATATCAAAATTATTCTCAATATTTGGGTGGGATGACACGTTGTTGGTAGGGCTGGGGGTATGCTGGCAATGTGGGATCCAAATCTAGCAAATTTTCGGGCTTATTATTTTTGTTGATTTGAGGCTTCTGTGATTTGTATTGTTGTTTGTAGAATCTTCCAGATTAATCGCATCCATTTTTTTATCAGTTTTTCTGGGGGTATTATTATATCTGGTTTTATTAGAGGTTTCTTGAATAAAGTACATGTCTTTAACCTATATGCATCTTGTTTTGGTGCCTTTTTTTTGGACAAGACAGTTTTGGAGTTGCAGAGAGCCGAAAGACAGGTGGCAGAGTGCACTCAAGGTAGGCACAGAGCTGTCACGGTTGCAGAAAACCTGGAGGCAGGTGGCGGGGCATAGATAGATAACAACACAAATGGCAGAGATGGGAGACAAGGAACAAATAGTAGAAATCCCAGTGATGAAGAAGAAACAAAAGGTAGCAGAGCGCAAGGGAACATATGAGTGCAAAAGGGGCAAAGAGTGACAATGTCAGTCAGAAGGAACAAGTATGCAGGAAAGAAGGGACTGTGATATAGTTAGTCAATCAGAGAGAAAGGCTGATAGGAGGGTAGAGCCTAGGGAGAGCTCTGTGGAGCCTTTTGTATTGAACTAAACTGTAATAGACTTTGCAGAGTATGTTTATGCTTTTTTGAGCCAAGATTAATGGAATCAGACTGTTGTTCTGCTGTATATTATGAATTAGTTGATGCTTGATTTATTATGGTGAATGTATGCCTATTTTAAATTTTTAATTCAATACTCTGAACATGTAGTGATGAATGATAGATTACTTCTTCAAGTTGAGATACATATATGTCTTTTCTATGCTCATAAATATGATTTTTGTTAGTAATCTTTCCTCGACAGTAATGATCTAGCCTCTAATCTCAGTAAGGTCACGAAATGCCCTGGGTGAGACTCTGTACTCCCTCGAGCAGGGTGAAAATGCTGGCATTGTCCTAGACTATAGCAGAAACCCTGTTGGCCTCAAGCCTAAATCTGGGTCTTGGCCAGAGACCTCCTTTTTCGCCAACAAATGGTTCCGTTTTTGGGACCTGAAAATTTATTTAGAGGATAGATCATGGTATCGAGGATCTATGAGGAGGAACTACGTAGCTAGTGGTACAAGCACTTATATCAGTTCATATCGCAATAAGCAGAGCTTCGGCAGCAGAGGGAAAAGACTATCAAGGATCAAGTCCTTTTTTTGACTCTGTGAGTGATTTGTATGAAATTTTCTAGGGAAAATTTCTTGAAGAGCTTTACAATTGGTTGTGGAGACTCCAGATCAATTCACTCCCTGAAGTATTGGGTAGATTTTTTTACAGTTGGACGCACACAGATCTAGAAACGCTACATCGACTAGATACCGATCTAACTTGAGCAGTGGATTTTTGGGTACAAACTACCTTGGAGGAGTAAATTGTAGAATTTGAAACCGAGTGCTACCAATATTTTACAAAATCAAAAGACACATTTAGATTTGGGTTGCAGGGAGCATTGCTGAAAGAAATCCCGTTCTGGATTAAAGCTCTAATAGTGGACGAGGGCCCGATGGCATTCCAAAATCCTGAAATGGATACCTAAACGTCCAGTACTGGGGGAAGGATTTGAGGGAAAGATGATATGAGTAAGGAAAAAGGGGGAATATGGATATGGATGCTAGAACCTCAAGTAGGTTGAGAGAGCGGAGAGCACATCGGAGGGCGCAAATTTCTAAGAAGTGGAGGGAAAGGGAAATACAAGAATTTGAGAAGTAGGAGAAGAATCGAAAAAACAAGGAAAAAGGCACTGCAGATGACAGAGGAAAGAGGAGGTCATATGTGACCCCAGGGAATGGAAGGGTTTGTTAAGGAAGCTAGGAAATATTATAGGAGCCCAACCCGAAGAGAAAAAAGAGAAAAGTCCAATGAGGAGGACGCGCGCCCCGAGGAGGAGTCTGATGTGGAGCTGCATGTTGCAATGGAACAACTATTGGAAGAAAGGCTGACAACCATAATGCAAGGTAATCCTATTCCCCAAATTTCAATTAACACTAGTCCTAACCTTCCCCTGGTACTTTATCATCCACCTAATAAGTTCTTTGTTAAGTTATGGGAGTTTATCAAGTTGAGTAGTGCTAAATCCATAGTACAAATATCATCTATTTTTATTCTTGCAAGTGTTATTTTTCTTCAACCTATACTTAATTTACCATGTTTTTTGTCTTGCAGGTAATAATTCAATTGCATTCTTCCTTACTTTGCTACTAATTTGAGGGTTATTTGTCCAGGTTCTCCTTTAACTACTTTTCCATCTTTTATCTTCCAGGTGTAAATGGAATACATCCAGCGAGGAAGATGTTGGGTTTTATTTTAAATAAAATTTTATTGCTTATGTACCTAGGGTTTATGGTTGCAGAGAAAATGTTAGGGTTGGGCGACTAGCCCCATTAGAAAAATACATGACTATGGGAGTCCTTTGCATAGTTGGGTTTTTTGTATGAAGATTAATGACATCTACTTCATGACACTTATTAATGCAAGTTTGAATTGAGAGTAATTCAATGGCATATGTCGTTGTCTATTGAGTGTATTATTTGGAAAATGTTAGATTTGTTTGAGGCAATTTAAGCTTCCTCGCACAAATGGTTTACAACATAGAATTTGCATCAACTGTAATTATAAAATTTTGTTTTATACTTTACAAAGTTTTCAGTGACTATGATAATTGTATGGGTTAATATGGCTTCTTGCCCATCTACAAATTGTCAATTCATTTACCAAGTCTAGTTTATTTTTATTTTTTATATCTAATAAATATGGATTTCCAACTGTGCTAGTGGTATTTCATTCTCCCATGCTATTGGTTAACTTATGATGAATTATGAAATTCACTATCTTCTTATTTTTAGGATTGTTTTCAATCCAATATGGAGCCCAAAATTCATTGGATTCCTTTTTCTACTCAACTATATATATGTGTGTGTGTGTGTGTGTGTGTGTGTGTGTGTGTGTGTGTGTGTATGCAATGTAAACCCGTTATTAGTATTTTATTTCTCTTTAATGTCATCAAAAATTTGTTTTAGATTGTTAATCCCTTTTATGGTTGTTTCAATTTTAACGTGTACATATATGTATACATTTTATCTATCCTTAACCAAACATATATCGCAGTGGACCATCTCGCTCCTTCCTATATCTAAAATATTAAGAATTTTTTTCTAGCTGCTGGTGTCAACCAATTAGGCTAAGGAAACAAATCTGGTCCAAGTTTAAAATGATCATATAAACAAAAGTTCTCTTTCTGTGTTATATACTTCTTATTTGCCTAATATTGTTTGTTTAATACTCTTTTTCTCATAAACACTTACGATTATTTTCCTCTTATAACCATTTTATTATTGTTACTACTACCATGATTTAGTGGTATTTTAGGCTTGGTCATCTTCCAGAACCTACTAATCACCCCCCCTTAAGGAAAAAAAATAAAATTAATAATATATATATATATATTAAAAAAATAGGACTATTTTAAATAAATGAACCTCTATCCATTATGTTTGAAACTACTAACTTGTTCATCTATTCATACAAGAGTAACATAGGTGAATATCTAGAATACATATAAGAACAATACATCATAAATATCAATCGCTCATAACCATTCTATCATCTAGAATACATATAAGCACAATACATCATAAACATTAACCATTCATAACCATTCTGTCACTCACAGTGTCCTTTTAAATAAATGGTTAGCATTCTATTATGATCATTCACTACCGTTATAGAAAAATAATGCTTTAGTGTCAAATAACATTAAAACCAAAATACTTATCTTGCTCAGGTTTAGGCTACTAGGAAATTTAATGGGTTATGATCACTCCTCCCGACCATTGAGAATGGTAACCATCAACAGTTCTCCCCCCATGCAAGTTTCCACTTCCAAAATAGTTGTGAGACAGTGACCTATCAATGTCTGAGTAAGGAATCCAAACTATACAAGTCCAACCCCTACAAGTCCAACTCTAAAATTTCACAGACTCCACATGTCTGACCTAGGGATTCCACTGGCTCCAACTAGCTCAAGAATGCCCTAATTGGCATCACTCTACCTTCCCTTAACAACGTCCTGAACAAGAGATCCATCTTCTTTATTCTCCCTTATTAGTTGCCTCAAATTCCTTTCATACCCTCTTGGCTTTTGTTCCCAGCTAAGATGACTTATCTATAGGGATGAGAGTAATTGTCTCCAACTGTTTTGGTAAATGGAACTTTAACATAGCTACTTTTCCTATAATTTCCATGGTTGCCTTAACTAATTAGTTAATAAAATTTTCAAAATAAATTTTAAACATTACAATTTCCCACTAGGCCTTCCACATAGCCCATAATATGTGTAACATATACATTTAACCTTATGATATAGTAATAATAAAAAATAAAAATAAAAATTACTAACAAGACTATTGACATACCTTTCAACTATAGTTGTTGGATTAAACAACGTACATAATATATTATGGATTTGATAAATGTTATGACTTTACATATGCACATAAGTCAAGGTGAATGAACATGATTAATTGTACTATGTTATGTATTGCATATAGATTATACTATGTCATATATTACATATCAACCTTAGGATAGTCTGTCAGTGTGATTACCAATCTTGCGGGTAGATCCGCCCACATGCTCCTCATTTAATTATTGGTGCCAACTATTTTTGTGAGTACTATGGGTTAATGTATCGCATAGGATTAAATTAGTTCTAATGTTATAATTCATATATTTGGATGTATCCCATCCAAAGTTTCACGCTTGGTGTCTGACAAAAGCTCCGGTTTACATATGGCATTCGCTCCGTGATAATCTTGAGGCCATCGGACGGTGGATGTTATCAGGTGGGAAGTTAGGGTTATACCCTGTCGATCCCATCTTGCCGTGTTATTTCTTTTTCTTATTGCTGCCGGAGGTCGCTCTGCAAGACATGGTGGCCGACCTTCGAGTGATTTTTGTCACGACAAACTTCCTTTGTGGGGGTGCACATTGCTAGAGCAGGTAACACTTTAACTTGCCCCTTTTTCATGGTTGAATGTCCGTTGTGTGTACTAGAAGGTATCGAGGTTATGCCAATTCTCTTATGGTCACTGTTGCAGTTTTTAACATGGTTCCTTTTCGCCAATTGGAACTTATATTATGATTGTTTAATTGTTGAGCATTCATGGGAGTCATTTCCACAACCACGTGCTCATTTTCAACTTCGTGGAACCAGGTTCCCTTCATTGTCTTCGGTTAGCCAATAATGGCCCGCGCAAAATGCTCAAGTGAGGTTGACTACCCTCATGGTCCTTATTGTTGAATTGACAATGATACATTCCCTATTTAAGGTTGCAGGTTTTCTAATCTTCAAATGTTTTTTTATTGTAGAGCTTGGAAGTTTCGGCTCGGGCTCAGGTTGACTTTTCATTCTCCATTACTACTGCATAAGCTTTTACTAGGTAACCTAGTTATAATGTGCCCCATAGGCACGTCCTCCCTTTTTCAATTCTGCACCGGGAGAGGACTGAGGGTTTCTTCCTCAACTCGTCAGTTTCATAATTGTTTTCTTTTGAAGTTCTAAATGCGGGTTTTAACTTGGTGGTGGTTTGTGTATTTATTGTTTACATCATGATTGTGTTATGAAATTACTTCTTTAATGGCTACTATGAGGCCATGACTGTAGATAGATGGCCTATGCAGTCTAGACGATAGTTTCGACATGCTCCAAGCTCTGCCATGTTTCCATCTTTTCGCTTCTTATAAATTTTAACAAGTATGACCTGTAATGTATTTTATTGGTGATTTGGAACCCCATTGTTCCTGAATTATTGTAGGGTTTGACTCATATGGTTTTTGCGACTACTCTACTGGTCACACATCAAGGGTTATAAAAAGACTGCTATTCATAATCATAGTTTTTCCATAAATCTAAATTGATCATTACTCCAATGTTTGTTCTTTTGATATGCTATTTAATTTCTGTCTTTACCCTGGTTGGGCATTTGTCTATTGGTTCAGTCGATATCATCTCGACCCTGGTTATGGATGACAGCTTATCACTATTTGTTCTCCTTGGATTTGGTTTGTATGCATATTTTAGGTTTTTGTGGTGTTGCACCATTTTGGTTGGAAAGAATAATTTCATGTTTACAAAGAAGTTACAGTTCTAGTTATTAGTTCACTAAGTATTTTTCCTCTAGAATTGATATGCACTACACCATATCCGCCTAAATTTCCCAGTGTCAGAAAAATGTATCTTTTCTATTAAAAACTAACAGTAATTGCATACACACTCCGAAAGGACATGGAGCACAACTAAACCTTTCACGTGTTAGATTAGTCTTATTTGTTTACAATCCAGATACAGTAACAAAAAAACTTAAGTTGGAGAAGGGACTTTTGCAGTTAAAGAATGCTTGCATCCTAAGTCGTTAAGCACAAAATTCTTCTACTCAATCATAATTAATTCAATTTGTTTTCTAATCTAAGATCTGAAAGTTATGATGTAACCTTCATAATATTTGATGGTTGTTTGTTCCTAAATATTTGTCATTTGGAATCCAGACGAGTGGCTCTTCTTCTGGTAATGATTATTACAAATGTTTCAACTTATACTACTGTGTTGTGCTACAAGTCTTTCTTTCCCAATGAATACAATCAACCAAACATGGCTGGTCCTCCCAACCTTGAGAAGGACAATCTGGTCCTCTTCTCCCATCGATCTTCGAATCCTGGACAAGTTCCACAGTTGCGTCACTGTTTAACCTCTAGGGCATTTGGACTGAAGTCTAGCCTCTAGTAATCAAATATGAGCTTCTCTAGTGGCTCCAGGTCCAGCTCAGGAGTAACTCCACAGACAACGTCCTGTCTATCACATACCTCTGTTTTATTTTCTTTTCCTCTTGTCTCTTCACATACCTTCCTAGGAAAAACCACCTCTCTCTGCTTTTCTTTTCCTCTTGTCTCTTCACAAACCTTCCTAGGAAAAACCAGAACCAACCCCTCCCTCTATTCATATTTCCTTTAAATATGGAGAGGGATGGTTGTAACTGTGAAATTGCATCAACTGCTGAAATTCATTACCAGTGAGCTTTCTTCTCATGTATAAAATAAAATACTTATTGTATTTATAATGAAATGCCACTTATACAAATGTTTACTTAAATTAAATTATTTTAACTGAATTTGTAATAACATAATAACCGTGGTAATTTAAAATAAATCTTTAAACAATCATGATAGCTACAATATGCCAAGTAGTAAATTAAATATATTAATTTTCACTAATGGTTATCACATATTACATGAAATATATGCCAAGTAGTAAATTAAATATATTAATTTTCACTAATGGTTATCACATATTACATGAAATATAAATCTTTTGGACATTTTGAATTAAAATGCAAATATTAATGGTATAATAAACCACTCAAAATTACTCTTTATATATTTGATGTTAAA